>OY804521.1:28421027-28458478 GCA_963680855.1 Lepeophtheirus nordmannii
CGAGTTGTGAACCCAAACACAACGGTTTGACAAAGCCAAACCCTTTCATAACTTTATTTTATTCTTTTGTCACCATTAAAAAGTTGTCTCTCACTCTCCAGATCCAAATCCCCGAATAAAAGGACCAAATAAACAAAAATTTTAGACAATTAAATAAACTATGACCAAAAAACAAGGAATGAATTAAGAAACTAACTTCCTTCACTCACAAAGTGAAGTGAGGAAGGCCCAGAAAAAAGTAATTTCAATTTAAGTTGAGTCTATAAAGAGACCTCTTATAAAGGGAGAAACTGAAAAAAAAAGTATTCGGTAGCTCACACTAAATTCAGAGGAAAGTTCTCCGAAGACAACCTCTTAATGACTGATGATATACAAAATATGCCTTTATAAAAAGATGCTTGCAAATACAATCTCAAATGTCAAGCAAAAAAAAGTCTACCGGGCTCAGAAAAGTATGAAGATATGAAAGAGTATATGATTGGGATTATAAAACCTGGAGCTCAATACTTAAGTCATTTTTCACCTTTTCACTTTTTCTGGAAAAGCAGAGCATATTTCTAATGAGCTGAATCATGTATTGAAGATTCCAAAGCGTATCAGCTCACATGATGTTGATGATTGCTGTCTAGTTTTTTATGACGTCTTTTAGGCGTAGTAATCTACTTTGAAAGTAGAGATAGAAAACATAAGCGTTAAATAGTGAGTGAAATTTTTAGTGAGAGAAGATGTAACACAAACCACGTAGAATGGATTCATGTACACCGTTTACAAATAATGATCAATAATACAATCTCAAATGTCAAGCAATCAAAAGAAAGAAAGAAAGAATGAAAGAAAAAAAAAAAAAAAAAGGGTTGAATATTTCAAAATTAAAAATTAAAATCTCCAAATAATTCAAATCTTAAAAAAAATATCATATTTGTTATTTTGTTACAACTACTTGGTTCACTCCATTCTTCAATAACCTGAATTTATTAAAATCTTCTAGTTAATTCGATACAATGCATTCTTTCATGAACTATACTACGGAGACGAATATTCAGAAGAGTGAAAAATGGAAGAAAGAGTATGGAGTTCTCTTTGTGGAAAAAGAGAGATTACAGTATCGATATGATCAATCCCAAAAAGTGATTCAAGAATTAATAAGTATCCTAAAGGACTATGGAGAAGAGACCCGAAGAGACAGGATTGAAAATGAGAAGGTTTTGAAAAATGTCATAGTCTTTGAAAGAGAATTTCAAAGACAAAAAGAAGATGTCCTCAGTTCTCAAGAGATATTTAAAAAAAGAGACACTCTAGCAAAAGAAGAAATTCGACAACTTAAGATGGACGCTGCTAATGCAAACAGAGAAAAAGAGAGAGTCTCAGAAGAATTAGACTCTTACAAGTCAATCCTTCAGACATATAAAGTGGAGTTGGAGGAAACAGACAGAAGCTGGAAATCTCAAAATGCAAGTTTAGAGAGACAAAGAGATGAAAGCTGGGTCATTGCCCGAGATGAAGCAAGGAAAAATGCTAAGACTCAAAATGAAATGCTGACTCTTAGATCAAGACTCACCATTGCCCAAGCCAAAATTATGGAAAAAGAATTCCAAATTAAGTCTTTAGCTCAAAATAAACAATCCCAGTGTATCAAGTCAATTCTAAAAAAAAAATCCAGCTATTCTGGGAAACGTTGTGTCCGGTTCATGGACACACACCCTCAACCTTCCCTGTGTCCAAAGTCTTCTACACCTAGAAGAACAAATGGTAATAGATCTTCGAGGTCTACAAAGCAAAATAATATGTGCCAAGATTCTTCACATAGTTTTGGATACGACCAACGTTCTATGGATTCTTTCAGTGCTTGCAATCATGCACGAACAAGGAACAAAACTTTAAAATGTCAAAATGATCATTATTCATGGAAGAGATTTAAATGTATGTGTAGTTCTATTTATTTATTGATTGATTTTACCCTCAGAAATTGTATGTTCCCTACCTATTCTACTATAAATCCTGTTTTTATCCATAAATAGCTCTTATAAGTCTAAACTTTAATTTTATTATCTTTCAGCTGTCTAAATATCCGCATGTTTCAATTTATGAAATAGGAAATATGGTTGTCTTTTCGATTTTTAGAAGAGTCAACAAAATTTAATTTTTTCATGAGTCTTTTTTGAGTACTATATCTAATTCTAATAGATATGTATTCTCAATGAAATAAATATTTAAAACAATCATAAGTTGTATATTTTGAGTTAATATAAAACTTAGCAATAAGTTTAAAATCATGTTATTGGGAATACAACCTCTCTTAGTTTCCAGTAGGTAGTAGTATCCTTATTATGAGAAATATAAATGGAGTATTTGTACTGTAGTAAATTCCCTTCAAAAGAGCTTGAAATATGATATACCATAAATAAGGTAAAACAAGAAAAAGTGTTTTCTTACAAAAATGAAAATATAATAGAAAATATCTATATCCTAACAAGTTTATAACTCAAAAATGACGTCTGAAGAATCATATTAATTACTGCGTATTTATGAATATGATCTTTGTTAGATGAAATATCTTCCCCAAAAAATACTTATCGACCCATCATAACGTACTAACTAGATTCATGACTTCAAGAACAAGGACTCCACAGAAACATTGAATGTTTTGCCAAGAAAGCTATCTCTATCTTAAGAATCAACATCCGAATGGAGCAAGATTCCTTCAAATGAAACCAAGTACTTGAAGCCAAAATCGAAAAAATCGTGGAAGAGACCCAAGACCGTGTAAAGAAGATAAATTGCTACGACTGATCGAATGATCAATTCATTGGTGAGTCACATCTTTGAGTTATTACATTATGCTATGTCGTTGCTATAAAAATAAGAAAACCTGTTCATGTCATGCATTCAAAAAGAAATACAAAATCCTAATTTTATTTATTTTTTGTCCTTTTTTTTTCTACAAGGATTGAACGTCTCCTGGATACAAACTCAGGATTGGTTCATCCATTGACAAGAAAACAAGTCAATCACAATAAAGAGAAAACTGCCAAATTTGTTCAAAAGCAAGAAAGAAATTATTTAGAAATACTGGTGAACCTAGAGAAAGAACGTCCAATCACCAAAATGAGATTTTCGATGAATATATAAATTATTTAGAGGATAAAGTCAGTGAAAGAGTAATACAGTGAAAGGAATACTCCTGGGCTCCATGAATCAAGTAAAATAACTCTCAATTTGTTAAGCTACAGCATATGGTACTACAGTATTAAGAGATTTGATGGTAGTAAAAATCTTACTTATTACTAATTAAAATGTGAAATAAGTATTATACAAGGAGCCTTCTTTTTTTCCTTCTATTGGTGAACCATTTTCCCGGGTGTTTTTCTCCTGAGAGACGTCTGGCTCTTCCTCGATTGGTTTTTGGTATTCCATAAATAATGATGAGCGAATTTGGATCATCTGCCAAAAAAAAAAAAAATAAGAAAATGAAATATTTATATAAACAAATTGTTATAATGCTTACCAAGTGGCCTGATAAAATAACAAAATGCTCCCTCTATGTTTTCAATTAACAACATATAGAAGCACATGTTGTGCCATTGAACACCAAGTAATACGTCGTCTAATTTAAAAATCTTATTGGTCAACTTCCTTTGGACCTTATTGGACATCTAATTTATGCTCTCGAGTTGCGACATTTATATTTTCTAGACATTGGATCCAGACCCCTTTACCTCTTGCTTTGACCATATGATCCAGTTCATTTCTATCATCATTTCCATTTACTGGTACTTACTGGTTTTTGAAGAATATCTTACGATAGTGGTAGAACCTTCTAAGCTTCTCTCTATACATGCCATTAAAAAGATTTTTAACTGACTCTCATTTCACTTTTTCTCAAATTGTTGTCCTAGTATACAAACATTATAATATATTTATATCCATCAAAAAAGAAAAGAAAATTTAAATTTAATAGAATGTATCAGCCGTTTCTCTTTTATCTTGGTCTAGAAAATCAAGAACTAATAAATAGAAAATATATATCTGCCTCTATTTATGATAATACATTACGATCATATATTATTATATTATCTCCTCTATATAAGTGTAAATGAAGATCCATTTTCTTCTTAATACCTACACCAATTGGGTGATTTTTTTCTTTTCTTAAATATTTCTTGAAGTTTGAAAAAAGTTTTTACGTAGAAAGAATAGAAAAAGTTGACTCAAAAGATTTAAAAAAATTCATGTTTTTTCTAATTCAAATCTCCATGAAGGAGGCCTCAAATCATTTGCTTTAATAGAATGATTGTATCTGAGGATTAAAAATTGTAGAAGTAAAATAATGTTATTAATTTTGCTTCCAAGTTATAATTAATATACAATTTACATTACTTTTCAATTGGGTAAATTGTAATTAGTAACCCATAACTCAACTAAATAATATTTACCAACACTGAGTTATTAAAATATGGGATATTATATCAAAATGATCAATTCATGTACAACCCGTATACAGTACACATATATGTATTTTAATACTAAGATTTATTAAAAAAGATCTCCTAGGATACACATAGGACTCCAGTTTATATCAAACATATAACCTATTTATAAATGTACATTAATATTTTTAGACTGTCAAGTATAATTTTAAGTATGAGTGTTGTGAAATTGAAATTTCCTTATTTGTAAATATGCTACTATGATTCAAAATATGAAATCATAAAGATTTCATGCTCTCTAAGTTATTACAATCAAGTCATATATATATATGAAGAGAGGATTTCTTGAGCCATATAACATTCATGAGAATTTTAGCCTTTGAAAGAGAACAACACAAAAAATAATAGTTTTATCGAATAAAAAGGAGAACATATCGAGTTGTGAACCCAAACACAACGGTTTGACAAAGCCAAACCCTTTCATAACTTTATTTTATTCTTTTGTCACCATTAAAAAGTTGTCTCTCACTCTCCAGATCCAAATCCCCGAATAAAAGGACCAAATAAACAAAAATTTTAGACAATTAAATAAACTATGACCAAAAAACAAGGAATGAATTAAGAAACTAACTTCCTTCACTCACAAAGTGAAGTGAGGAAGGCCCAGAAAAAAGTAATTTCAATTTAAGTTGAGTCTATAAAGAGACCTCTTATAAAGGGAGAAACTGAAAAAAAAAGTATTCGGTAGCTCACACTAAATTCAGAGGAAAGTTCTCCGAAGACAACCTCTTAATGACTGATGATATACAAAATATGCCTTTATAAAAAGATGCTTGCAAATACAATCTCAAATGTCAAGCAAAAAAAAGTCTACCGGGCTCAGAAAAGTATGAAGATATGAAAGAGTATATGATTGGGATTATAAAACCTGGAGCTCAATACTTAAGTCATTTTTCACCTTTTCACTTTTTCTGGAAAAGCAGAGCATATTTCTAATGAGCTGAATCATGTATTGAAGATTCCAAAGCGTATCAGCTCACATGATGTTGATGATTGCTGTCTAGTTTTTTATGACGTCTTTTAGGCGTAGTAATCTACTTTGAAAGTAGAGATAGAAAACATAAGCGTTAAATAGTGAGTGAAATTTTTAGTGAGAGAAGATGTAACACAAACCACGTAGAATGGATTCATGTACACCGTTTACAAATAATGATCAATAATACAATCTCAAATGTCAAGCAATCAAAAGAAAGAAAGAAAGAATGAAAGAAAAAAAAAAAAAAAAAGGGTTGAATATTTCAAAATTAAAAATTAAAATCTCCAAATAATTCAAATCTTAAAAAAAATATCATATTTGTTATTTTGTTACAACTACTTGGTTCACTCCATTCTTCAATAACCTGAATTTATTAAAATCTTCTAGTTAATTCGATACAATGCATTCTTTCATGAACTATACTACGGAGACGAATATTCAGAAGAGTGAAAAATGGAAGAAAGAGTATGGAGTTCTCTTTGTGGAAAAAGAGAGATTACAGTATCGATATGATCAATCCCAAAAAGTGATTCAAGAATTAATAAGTATCCTAAAGGACTATGGAGAAGAGACCCGAAGAGACAGGATTGAAAATGAGAAGGTTTTGAAAAATGTCATAGTCTTTGAAAGAGAATTTCAAAGACAAAAAGAAGATGTCCTCAGTTCTCAAGAGATATTTAAAAAAAGAGACACTCTAGCAAAAGAAGAAATTCGACAACTTAAGATGGACGCTGCTAATGCAAACAGAGAAAAAGAGAGAGTCTCAGAAGAATTAGACTCTTACAAGTCAATCCTTCAGACATATAAAGTGGAGTTGGAGGAAACAGACAGAAGCTGGAAATCTCAAAATGCAAGTTTAGAGAGACAAAGAGATGAAAGCTGGGTCATTGCCCGAGATGAAGCAAGGAAAAATGCTAAGACTCAAAATGAAATGCTGACTCTTAGATCAAGACTCACCATTGCCCAAGCCAAAATTATGGAAAAAGAATTCCAAATTAAGTCTTTAGCTCAAAATAAACAATCCCAGTGTATCAAGTCAATTCTAAAAAAAAAATCCAGCTATTCTGGGAAACGTTGTGTCCGGTTCATGGACACACACCCTCAACCTTCCCTGTGTCCAAAGTCTTCTACACCTAGAAGAACAAATGGTAATAGATCTTCGAGGTCTACAAAGCAAAATAATATGTGCCAAGATTCTTCACATAGTTTTGGATACGACCAACGTTCTATGGATTCTTTCAGTGCTTGCAATCATGCACGAACAAGGAACAAAACTTTAAAATGTCAAAATGATCATTATTCATGGAAGAGATTTAAATGTATGTGTAGTTCTATTTATTTATTGATTGATTTTACCCTCAGAAATTGTATGTTCCCTACCTATTCTACTATAAATCCTGTTTTTATCCATAAATAGCTCTTATAAGTCTAAACTTTAATTTTATTATCTTTCAGCTGTCTAAATATCCGCATGTTTCAATTTATGAAATAGGAAATATGGTTGTCTTTTCGATTTTTAGAAGAGTCAACAAAATTTAATTTTTTCATGAGTCTTTTTTGAGTACTATATCTAATTCTAATAGATATGTATTCTCAATGAAATAAATATTTAAAACAATCATAAGTTGTATATTTTGAGTTAATATAAAACTTAGCAATAAGTTTAAAATCATGTTATTGGGAATACAACCTCTCTTAGTTTCCAGTAGGTAGTAGTATCCTTATTATGAGAAATATAAATGGAGTATTTGTACTGTAGTAAATTCCCTTCAAAAGAGCTTGAAATATGATATACCATAAATAAGGTAAAACAAGAAAAAGTGTTTTCTTACAAAAATGAAAATATAATAGAAAATATCTATATCCTAACAAGTTTATAACTCAAAAATGACGTCTGAAGAATCATATTAATTACTGCGTATTTATGAATATGATCTTTGTTAGATGAAATATCTTCCCCAAAAAATACTTATCGACCCATCATAACGTACTAACTAGATTCATGACTTCAAGAACAAGGACTCCACAGAAACATTGAATGTTTTGCCAAGAAAGCTATCTCTATCTTAAGAATCAACATCCGAATGGAGCAAGATTCCTTCAAATGAAACCAAGTACTTGAAGCCAAAATCGAAAAAATCGTGGAAGAGACCCAAGACCGTGTAAAGAAGATAAATTGCTACGACTGATCGAATGATCAATTCATTGGTGAGTCACATCTTTGAGTTATTACATTATGCTATGTCGTTGCTATAAAAATAAGAAAACCTGTTCATGTCATGCATTCAAAAAGAAATACAAAATCCTAATTTTATTTATTTTTTGTCCTTTTTTTTTCTACAAGGATTGAACGTCTCCTGGATACAAACTCAGGATTGGTTCATCCATTGACAAGAAAACAAGTCAATCACAATAAAGAGAAAACTGCCAAATTTGTTCAAAAGCAAGAAAGAAATTATTTAGAAATACTGGTGAACCTAGAGAAAGAACGTCCAATCACCAAAATGAGATTTTCGATGAATATATAAATTATTTAGAGGATAAAGTCAGTGAAAGAGTAATACAGTGAAAGGAATACTCCTGGGCTCCATGAATCAAGTAAAATAACTCTCAATTTGTTAAGCTACAGCATATGGTACTACAGTATTAAGAGATTTGATGGTAGTAAAAATCTTACTTATTACTAATTAAAATGTGAAATAAGTATTATACAAGGAGCCTTCTTTTTTTCCTTCTATTGGTGAACCATTTTCCCGGGTGTTTTTCTCCTGAGAGACGTCTGGCTCTTCCTCGATTGGTTTTTGGTATTCCATAAATAATGATGAGCGAATTTGGATCATCTGCCAAAAAAAAAAAAAAATAAGAAAATGAAATATTTATATAAACAAATTGTTATAATGCTTACCAAGTGGCCTGATAAAATAACAAAATGCTCCCTCTATGTTTTCAATTAACAACATATAGAAGCACATGTTGTGCCATTGAACACCAAGTAATACGTCGTCTAATTTAAAAATCTTATTGGTCAACTTCCTTTGGACCTTATTGGACATCTAATTTATGCTCTCGAGTTGCGACATTTATATTTTCTAGACATTGGATCCAGACCCCTTTACCTCTTGCTTTGACCATATGATCCAGTTCATTTCTATCATCATTTCCATTTACTGGTACTTACTGGTTTTTGAAGAATATCTTACGATAGTGGTAGAACCTTCTAAGCTTCTCTCTATACATGCCATTAAAAAGATTTTTAACTGACTCTCATTTCACTTTTTCTCAAATTGTTGTCCTAGTATACAAACATTATAATATATTTATATCCATCAAAAAAGAAAAGAAAATTTAAATTTAATAGAATGTATCAGCCGTTTCTCTTTTATCTTGGTCTAGAAAATCAAGAACTAATAAATAGAAAATATATATCTGCCTCTATTTATGATAATACATTACGATCATATATTATTATATTATCTCCTCTATATAAGTGTAAATGAAGATCCATTTTCTTCTTAATACCTACACCAATTGGGTGATTTTTTTCTTTTCTTAAATATTTCTTGAAGTTTGAAAAAAGTTTTTACGTAGAAAGAATAGAAAAAGTTGACTCAAAAGATTTAAAAAAATTCATGTTTTTTCTAATTCAAATCTCCATGAAGGAGGCCTCAAATCATTTGCTTTAATAGAATGATTGTATCTGAGGATTAAAAATTGTAGAAGTAAAATAATGTTATTAATTTTGCTTCCAAGTTATAATTAATATACAATTTACATTACTTTTCAATTGGGTAAATTGTAATTAGTAACCCATAACTCAACTAAATAATATTTACCAACACTGAGTTATTAAAATATGGGATATTATATCAAAATGATCAATTCATGTACAACCCGTATACAGTACACATATATGTATTTTAATACTAAGATTTATTAAAAAAGATCTCCTAGGATACACATAGGACTCCAGTTTATATCAAACATATAACCTATTTATAAATGTACATTAATATTTTTAGACTGTCAAGTATAATTTTAAGTATGAGTGTTGTGAAATTGAAATTTCCTTATTTGTAAATATGCTACTATGATTCAAAATATGAAATCATAAAGATTTCATGCTCTCTAAGTTATTACAATCAAGTCATATATATATATGAAGAGAGGATTTCTTGAGCCATATAACATTCATGAGAATTTTAGCCTTTGAAAGAGAACAACACAAAAAATAATAGTTTTATCGAATAAAAAGGAGAACATATCGAGTTGTGAACCCAAACACAACGGTTTGACAAAGCCAAACCCTTTCATAACTTTATTTTATTCTTTTGTCACCATTAAAAAGTTGTCTCTCACTCTCCAGATCCAAATCCCCGAATAAAAGGACCAAATAAACAAAAATTTTAGACAATTAAATAAACTATGACCAAAAAACAAGGAATGAATTAAGAAACTAACTTCCTTCACTCACAAAGTGAAGTGAGGAAGGCCCAGAAAAAAGTAATTTCAATTTAAGTTGAGTCTATAAAGAGACCTCTTATAAAGGGAGAAACTGAAAAAAAAAGTATTCCGTAGCTCACACTAAATTCAGAGGAAAGTTCTCCGAAGACAACCTCTTAATGACTGATGATATACAAAATATGCCTTTATAAAAAGATGCTTGCAAATACAATCTCAAATGTCAAGCAAAAAAAAGTCTACCGGGCTCAGAAAAGTATGAAGATATGAAAGAGTATATGATTGGGATTATAAAACCTGGAGCTCAATACTTAAGTCATTTTTCACCTTTTCACTTTTTCTGGAAAAGCAGAGCATATTTCTAATGAGCTGAATCATGTATTGAAGATTCCAAAGCGTATCAGCTCACATGATGTTGATGATTGCTGTCTAGTTTTTTATGACGTCTTTTAGGCGTAGTAATCTACTTTGAAAGTAGAGATAGAAAACATAAGCGTTAAATAGTGAGTGAAATTTTTAGTGAGAGAAGATGTAACACAAACCACGTAGAATGGATTCATGTACACCGTTTACAAATAATGATCAATAATACAATCTCAAATGTCAAGCAATCAAAAGAAAGAAAGAAAGAATGAAAGAAAAAAAAAAAAAAAAAGGGTTGAATATTTCAAAATTAAAAATTAAAATCTCCAAATAATTCAAATCTTAAAAAAAATATCATATTTGTTATTTTGTTACAACTACTTGGTTCACTCCATTCTTCAATAACCTGAATTTATTAAAATCTTCTAGTTAATTCGATACAATGCATTCTTTCATGAACTATACTACGGAGACGAATATTCAGAAGAGTGAAAAATGGAAGAAAGAGTATGGAGTTCTCTTTGTGGAAAAAGAGAGATTACAGTATCGATATGATCAATCCCAAAAAGTGATTCAAGAATTAATAAGTATCCTAAAGGACTATGGAGAAGAGACCCGAAGAGACAGGATTGAAAATGAGAAGGTTTTGAAAAATGTCATAGTCTTTGAAAGAGAATTTCAAAGACAAAAAGAAGATGTCCTCAGTTCTCAAGAGATATTTAAAAAAAGAGACACTCTAGCAAAAGAAGAAATTCGACAACTTAAGATGGACGCTGCTAATGCAAACAGAGAAAAAGAGAGAGTCTCAGAAGAATTAGACTCTTACAAGTCAATCCTTCAGACATATAAAGTGGAGTTGGAGGAAACAGACAGAAGCTGGAAATCTCAAAATGCAAGTTTAGAGAGACAAAGAGATGAAAGCTGGGTCATTGCCCGAGATGAAGCAAGGAAAAATGCTAAGACTCAAAATGAAATGCTGACTCTTAGATCAAGACTCACCATTGCCCAAGCCAAAATTATGGAAAAAGAATTCCAAATTAAGTCTTTAGCTCAAAATAAACAATCCCAGTGTATCAAGTCAATTCTAAAAAAAAAATCCAGCTATTCTGGGAAACGTTGTGTCCGGTTCATGGACACACACCCTCAACCTTCCCTGTGTCCAAAGTCTTCTACACCTAGAAGAACAAATGGTAATAGATCTTCGAGGTCTACAAAGCAAAATAATATGTGCCAAGATTCTTCACATAGTTTTGGATACGACCAACGTTCTATGGATTCTTTCAGTGCTTGCAATCATGCACGAACAAGGAACAAAACTTTAAAATGTCAAAATGATCATTATTCATGGAAGAGATTTAAATGTATGTGTAGTTCTATTTATTTATTGATTGATTTTACCCTCAGAAATTGTATGTTCCCTACCTATTCTACTATAAATCCTGTTTTTATCCATAAATAGCTCTTATAAGTCTAAACTTTAATTTTATTATCTTTCAGCTGTCTAAATATCCGCATGTTTCAATTTATGAAATAGGAAATATGGTTGTCTTTTCGATTTTTAGAAGAGTCAACAAAATTTAATTTTTTCATGAGTCTTTTTTGAGTACTATATCTAATTCTAATAGATATGTATTCTCAATGAAATAAATATTTAAAACAATCATAAGTTGTATATTTTGAGTTAATATAAAACTTAGCAATAAGTTTAAAATCATGTTATTGGGAATACAACCTCTCTTAGTTTCCAGTAGGTAGTAGTATCCTTATTATGAGAAATATAAATGGAGTATTTGTACTGTAGTAAATTCCCTTCAAAAGAGCTTGAAATATGATATACCATAAATAAGGTAAAACAAGAAAAAGTGTTTTCTTACAAAAATGAAAATATAATAGAAAATATCTATATCCTAACAAGTTTATAACTCAAAAATGACGTCTGAAGAATCATATTAATTACTGCGTATTTATGAATATGATCTTTGTTAGATGAAATATCTTCCCCAAAAAATACTTATCGACCCATCATAACGTACTAACTAGATTCATGACTTCAAGAACAAGGACTCCACAGAAACATTGAATGTTTTGCCAAGAAAGCTATCTCTATCTTAAGAATCAACATCCGAATGGAGCAAGATTCCTTCAAATGAAACCAAGTACTTGAAGCCAAAATCGAAAAAATCGTGGAAGAGACCCAAGACCGTGTAAAGAAGATAAATTGCTACGACTGATCGAATGATCAATTCATTGGTGAGTCACATCTTTGAGTTATTACATTATGCTATGTCGTTGCTATAAAAATAAGAAAACCTGTTCATGTCATGCATTCAAAAAGAAATACAAAATCCTAATTTTATTTATTTTTTGTCCTTTTTTTTTCTACAAGGATTGAACGTCTCCTGGATACAAACTCAGGATTGGTTCATCCATTGACAAGAAAACAAGTCAATCACAATAAAGAGAAAACTGCCAAATTTGTTCAAAAGCAAGAAAGAAATTATTTAGAAATACTGGTGAACCTAGAGAAAGAACGTCCAATCACCAAAATGAGATTTTCGATGAATATATAAATTATTTAGAGGATAAAGTCAGTGAAAGAGTAATACAGTGAAAGGAATACTCCTGGGCTCCATGAATCAAGTAAAATAACTCTCAATTTGTTAAGCTACAGCATATGGTACTACAGTATTAAGAGATTTGATGGTAGTAAAAATCTTACTTATTACTAATTAAAATGTGAAATAAGTATTATACAAGGAGCCTTCTTTTTTTCCTTCTATTGGTGAACCATTTTCCCGGGTGTTTTTCTCCTGAGAGACGTCTGGCTCTTCCTCGATTGGTTTTTGGTATTCCATAAATAATGATGAGCGAATTTGGATCATCTGCCAAAAAAAAAAAAAATAAGAAAATGAAATATTTATATAAACAAATTGTTATAATGCTTACCAAGTGGCCTGATAAAATAACAAAATGCTCCCTCTATGTTTTCAATTAACAACATATAGAAGCACATGTTGTGCCATTGAACACCAAGTAATACGTCGTCTAATTTAAAAATCTTATTGGTCAACTTCCTTTGGACCTTATTGGACATCTAATTTATGCTCTCGAGTTGCGACATTTATATTTTCTAGACATTGGATCCAGACCCCTTTACCTCTTGCTTTGACCATATGATCCAGTTCATTTCTATCATCATTTCCATTTACTGGTACTTACTGGTTTTTGAAGAATATCTTACGATAGTGGTAGAACCTTCTAAGCTTCTCTCTATACATGCCATTAAAAAGATTTTTAACTGACTCTCATTTCACTTTTTCTCAAATTGTTGTCCTAGTATACAAACATTATAATATATTTATATCCATCAAAAAAGAAAAGAAAATTTAAATTTAATAGAATGTATCAGCCGTTTCTCTTTTATCTTGGTCTAGAAAATCAAGAACTAATAAATAGAAAATATATATCTGCCTCTATTTATGATAATACATTACGATCATATATTATTATATTATCTCCTCTATATAAGTGTAAATGAAGATCCATTTTCTTCTTAATACCTACACCAATTGGGTGATTTTTTTCTTTTCTTAAATATTTCTTGAAGTTTGAAAAAAGTTTTTACGTAGAAAGAATAGAAAAAGTTGACTCAAAAGATTTAAAAAAATTCATGTTTTTTCTAATTCAAATCTCCATGAAGGAGGCCTCAAATCATTTGCTTTAATAGAATGATTGTATCTGAGGATTAAAAATTGTAGAAGTAAAATAATGTTATTAATTTTGCTTCCAAGTTATAATTAATATACAATTTACATTACTTTTCAATTGGGTAAATTGTAATTAGTAACCCATAACTCAACTAAATAATATTTACCAACACTGAGTTATTAAAATATGGGATATTATATCAAAATGATCAATTCATGTACAACCCGTATACAGTACACATATATGTATTTTAATACTAAGATTTATTAAAAAAGATCTCCTAGGATACACATAGGACTCCAGTTTATATCAAACATATAACCTATTTATAAATGTACATTAATATTTTTAGACTGTCAAGTATAATTTTAAGTATGAGTGTTGTGAAATTGAAATTTCCTTATTTGTAAATATGCTACTATGATTCAAAATATGAAATCATAAAGATTTCATGCTCTCTAAGTTATTACAATCAAGTCATATATATATATGAAGAGAGGATTTCTTGAGCCATATAACATTCATGAGAATTTTAGCCTTTGAAAGAGAACAACACAAAAAATAATAGTTTTATCGAATAAAAAGGAGAACATATCGAGTTGTGAACCCAAACACAACGGTTTGACAAAGCCAAACCCTTTCATAACTTTATTTTATTCTTTTGTCACCATTAAAAAGTTGTCTCTCACTCTCCAGATCCAAATCCCCGAATAAAAGGACCAAATAAACAAAAATTTTAGACAATTAAATAAACTATGACCAAAAAACAAGGAATGAATTAAGAAACTAACTTCCTTCACTCACAAAGTGAAGTGAGGAAGGCCCAGAAAAAAGTAATTTCAATTTAAGTTGAGTCTATAAAGAGACCTCTTATAAAGGGAGAAACTGAAAAAAAAAGTATTCGGTAGCTCACACTAAATTCAGAGGAAAGTTCTCCGAAGACAACCTCTTAATGACTGATGATATACAAAATATGCCTTTATAAAAAGATGCTTGCAAATACAATCTCAAATGTCAAGCAAAAAAAAGTCTACCGGGCTCAGAAAAGTATGAAGATATGAAAGAGTATATGATTGGGATTATAAAACCTGGAGCTCAATACTTAAGTCATTTTTCACCTTTTCACTTTTTCTGGAAAAGCAGAGCATATTTCTAATGAGCTGAATCATGTATTGAAGATTCCAAAGCGTATCAGCTCACATGATGTTGATGATTGCTGTCTAGTTTTTTATGACGTCTTTTAGGCGTAGTAATCTACTTTGAAAGTAGAGATAGAAAACATAAGCGTTAAATAGTGAGTGAAATTTTTAGTGAGAGAAGATGTAACACAAACCACGTAGAATGGATTCATGTACACCGTTTACAAATAATGATCAATAATACAATCTCAAATGTCAAGCAATCAAAAGAAAGAAAGAAAGAATGAAAGAAAAAAAAAAAAAAAAAGGGTTGAATATTTCAAAATTAAAAATTAAAATCTCCAAATAATTCAAATCTTAAAAAAAATATCATATTTGTTATTTTGTTACAACTACTTGGTTCACTCCATTCTTCAATAACCTGAATTTATTAAAATCTTCTAGTTAATTCGATACAATGCATTCTTTCATGAACTATACTACGGAGACGAATATTCAGAAGAGTGAAAAATGGAAGAAAGAGTATGGAGTTCTCTTTGTGGAAAAAGAGAGATTACAGTATCGATATGATCAATCCCAAAAAGTGATTCAAGAATTAATAAGTATCCTAAAGGACTATGGAGAAGAGACCCGAAGAGACAGGATTGAAAATGAGAAGGTTTTGAAAAATGTCATAGTCTTTGAAAGAGAATTTCAAAGACAAAAAGAAGATGTCCTCAGTTCTCAAGAGATATTTAAAAAAAGAGACACTCTAGCAAAAGAAGAAATTCGACAACTTAAGATGGACGCTGCTAATGCAAACAGAGAAAAAGAGAGAGTCTCAGAAGAATTAGACTCTTACAAGTCAATCCTTCAGACATATAAAGTGGAGTTGGAGGAAACAGACAGAAGCTGGAAATCTCAAAATGCAAGTTTAGAGAGACAAAGAGATGAAAGCTGGGTCATTGCCCGAGATGAAGCAAGGAAAAATGCTAAGACTCAAAATGAAATGCTGACTCTTAGATCAAGACTCACCATTGCCCAAGCCAAAATTATGGAAAAAGAATTCCAAATTAAGTCTTTAGCTCAAAATAAACAATCCCAGTGTATCAAGTCAATTCTAAAAAAAAAATCCAGCTATTCTGGGAAACGTTGTGTCCGGTTCATGGACACACACCCTCAACCTTCCCTGTGTCCAAAGTCTTCTACACCTAGAAGAACAAATGGTAATAGATCTTCGAGGTCTACAAAGCAAAATAATATGTGCCAAGATTCTTCACATAGTTTTGGATACGACCAACGTTCTATGGATTCTTTCAGTGCTTGCAATCATGCACGAACAAGGAACAAAACTTTAAAATGTCAAAATGATCATTATTCATGGAAGAGATTTAAATGTATGTGTAGTTCTATTTATTTATTGATTGATTTTACCCTCAGAAATTGTATGTTCCCTACCTATTCTACTATAAATCCTGTTTTTATCCATAAATAGCTCTTATAAGTCTAAACTTTAATTTTATTATCTTTCAGCTGTCTAAATATCCGCATGTTTCAATTTATGAAATAGGAAATATGGTTGTCTTTTCGATTTTTAGAAGAGTCAACAAAATTTAATTTTTTCATGAGTCTTTTTTGAGTACTATATCTAATTCTAATAGATATGTATTCTCAATGAAATAAATATTTAAAACAATCATAAGTTGTATATTTTGAGTTAATATAAAACTTAGCAATAAGTTTAAAATCATGTTATTGGGAATACAACCTCTCTTAGTTTCCAGTAGGTAGTAGTATCCTTATTATGAGAAATATAAATGGAGTATTTGTACTGTAGTAAATTCCCTTCAAAAGAGCTTGAAATATGATATACCATAAATAAGGTAAAACAAGAAAAAGTGTTTTCTTACAAAAATGAAAATATAATAGAAAATATCTATATCCTAACAAGTTTATAACTCAAAAATGACGTCTGAAGAATCATATTAATTACTGCGTATTTATGAATATGATCTTTGTTAGATGAAATATCTTCCCCAAAAAATACTTATCGACCCATCATAACGTACTAACTAGATTCATGACTTCAAGAACAAGGACTCCACAGAAACATTGAATGTTTTGCCAAGAAAGCTATCTCTATCTTAAGAATCAACATCCGAATGGAGCAAGATTCCTTCAAATGAAACCAAGTACTTGAAGCCAAAATCGAAAAAATCGTGGAAGAGACCCAAGACCGTGTAAAGAAGATAAATTGCTACGACTGATCGAATGATCAATTCATTGGTGAGTCACATCTTTGAGTTATTACATTATGCTATGTCGTTGCTATAAAAATAAGAAAACCTGTTCATGTCATGCATTCAAAAAGAAATACAAAATCCTAATTTTATTTATTTTTTGTCCTTTTTTTTTCTACAAGGATTGAACGTCTCCTGGATACAAACTCAGGATTGGTTCATCCATTGACAAGAAAACAAGTCAATCACAATAAAGAGAAAACTGCCAAATTTGTTCAAAAGCAAGAAAGAAATTATTTAGAAATACTGGTGAACCTAGAGAAAGAACGTCCAATCACCAAAATGAGATTTTCGATGAATATATAAATTATTTAGAGGATAAAGTCAGTGAAAGAGTAATACAGTGAAAGGAATACTCCTGGGCTCCATGAATCAAGTAAAATAACTCTCAATTTGTTAAGCTACAGCATATGGTACTACAGTATTAAGAGATTTGATGGTAGTAAAAATCTTACTTATTACTAATTAAAATGTGAAATAAGTATTATACAAGGAGCCTTCTTTTTTTCCTTCTATTGGTGAACCATTTTCCCGGGTGTTTTTCTCCTGAGAGACGTCTGGCTCTTCCTCGATTGGTTTTTGGTATTCCATAAATAATGATGAGCGAATTTGGATCATCTGCCAAAAAAAAAAAAAATAAGAAAATGAAATATTTATATAAACAAATTGTTATAATGCTTACCAAGTGGCCTGATAAAATAACAAAATGCTCCCTCTATGTTTTCAATTAACAACATATAGAAGCACATGTTGTGCCATTGAACACCAAGTAATACGTCGTCTAATTTAAAAATCTTATTGGTCAACTTCCTTTGGACCTTATTGGACATCTAATTTATGCTCTCGAGTTGCGACATTTATATTTTCTAGACATTGGATCCAGACCCCTTTACCTCTTG
Organism: Lepeophtheirus nordmannii; assembly: GCA_963680855.1. Classification (NCBI taxonomy): domain Eukaryota; kingdom Metazoa; phylum Arthropoda; class Copepoda; order Siphonostomatoida; family Caligidae; genus Lepeophtheirus; species Lepeophtheirus nordmannii. Next base: position 28,439,337 of record OY804521.1, read on the forward strand.
CTTTGACCATATGATCCAGTTCATTTCTATCATCATTTCCATTTACTGGTACTTACTGGTTTTTGAAGAATATCTTACGATAGTGGTAGAACCTTCTAAGCTTCTCTCTATACATGCCATTAAAAAGATTTTTAACTGACTCTCATTTCACTTTTTCTCAAATTGTTGTCCTAGTATACAAACATTATAATATATTTATATCCATCAAAAAAGAAAAGAAAATTTAAATTTAATAGAATGTATCAGCCGTTTCTCTTTTATCTTGGTCTAGAAAATCAAGAACTAATAAATAGAAAATATATATCTGCCTCTATTTATGATAATACATTACGATCATATATTATTATATTATCTCCTCTATATAAGTGTAAATGAAGATCCATTTTCTTCTTAATACCTACACCAATTGGGTGATTTTTTTCTTTTCTTAAATATTTCTTGAAGTTTGAAAAAAGTTTTTACGTAGAAAGAATAGAAAAAGTTGACTCAAAAGATTTAAAAAAATTCATGTTTTTTCTAATTCAAATCTCCATGAAGGAGGCCTCAAATCATTTGCTTTAATAGAATGATTGTATCTGAGGATTAAAAATTGTAGAAGTAAAATAATGTTATTAATTTTGCTTCCAAGTTATAATTAATATACAATTTACATTACTTTTCAATTGGGTAAATTGTAATTAGTAACCCATAACTCAACTAAATAATATTTACCAACACTGAGTTATTAAAATATGGGATATTATATCAAAATGATCAATTCATGTACAACCCGTATACAGTACACATATATGTATTTTAATACTAAGATTTATTAAAAAAGATCTCCTAGGATACACATAGGACTCCAGTTTATATCAAACATATAACCTATTTATAAATGTACATTAATATTTTTAGACTGTCAAGTATAATTTTAAGTATGAGTGTTGTGAAATTGAAATTTCCTTATTTGTAAATATGCTACTATGATTCAAAATATGAAATCATAAAGATTTCATGCTCTCTAAGTTATTACAATCAAGTCATATATATATATGAAGAGAGGATTTCTTGAGCCATATAACATTCATGAGAATTTTAGCCTTTGAAAGAGAACAACACAAAAAATAATAGTTTTATCGAATAAAAAGGAGAACATATCGAGTTGTGAACCCAAACACAACGGTTTGACAAAGCCAAACCCTTTCATAACTTTATTTTATTCTTTTGTCACCATTAAAAAGTTGTCTCTCACTCTCCAGATCCAAATCCCCGAATAAAAGGACCAAATAAACAAAAATTTTAGACAATTAAATAAACTATGACCAAAAAACAAGGAATGAATTAAGAAACTAACTTCCTTCACTCACAAAGTGAAGTGAGGAAGGCCCAGAAAAAAGTAATTTCAATTTAAGTTGAGTCTATAAAGAGACCTCTTATAAAGGGAGAAACTGAAAAAAAAAGTATTCGGTAGCTCACACTAAATTCAGAGGAAAGTTCTCCGAAGACAACCTCTTAATGACTGATGATATACAAAATATGCCTTTATAAAAAGATGCTTGCAAATACAATCTCAAATGTCAAGCAAAAAAAAGTCTACCGGGCTCAGAAAAGTATGAAGATATGAAAGAGTATATGATTGGGATTATAAAACCTGGAGCTCAATACTTAAGTCATTTTTCACCTTTTCACTTTTTCTGGAAAAGCAGAGCATATTTCTAATGAGCTGAATCATGTATTGAAGATTCCAAAGCGTATCAGCTCACATGATGTTGATGATTGCTGTCTAGTTTTTTATGACGTCTTTTAGGCGTAGTAATCTACTTTGAAAGTAGAGATAGAAAACATAAGCGTTAAATAGTGAGTGAAATTTTTAGTGAGAGAAGATGTAACACAAACCACGTAGAATGGATTCATGTACACCGTTTACAAATAATGATCAATAATACAATCTCAAATGTCAAGCAATCAAAAGAAAGAAAGAAAGAATGAAAGAAAAAAAAAAAAAAAAAGGGTTGAATATTTCAAAATTAAAAATTAAAATCTCCAAATAATTCAAATCTTAAAAAAAATATCATATTTGTTATTTTGTTACAACTACTTGGTTCACTCCATTCTTCAATAACCTGAATTTATTAAAATCTTCTAGTTAATTCGATACAATGCATTCTTTCATGAACTATACTACGGAGACGAATATTCAGAAGAGTGAAAAATGGAAGAAAGAGTATGGAGTTCTCTTTGTGGAAAAAGAGAGATTACAGTATCGATATGATCAATCCCAAAAAGTGATTCAAGAATTAATAAGTATCCTAAAGGACTATGGAGAAGAGACCCGAAGAGACAGGATTGAAAATGAGAAGGTTTTGAAAAATGTCATAGTCTTTGAAAGAGAATTTCAAAGACAAAAAGAAGATGTCCTCAGTTCTCAAGAGATATTTAAAAAAAGAGACACTCTAGCAAAAGAAGAAATTCGACAACTTAAGATGGACGCTGCTAATGCAAACAGAGAAAAAGAGAGAGTCTCAGAAGAATTAGACTCTTACAAGTCAATCCTTCAGACATATAAAGTGGAGTTGGAGGAAACAGACAGAAGCTGGAAATCTCAAAATGCAAGTTTAGAGAGACAAAGAGATGAAAGCTGGGTCATTGCCCGAGATGAAGCAAGGAAAAATGCTAAGACTCAAAATGAAATGCTGACTCTTAGATCAAGACTCACCATTGCCCAAGCCAAAATTATGGAAAAAGAATTCCAAATTAAGTCTTTAGCTCAAAATAAACAATCCCAGTGTATCAAGTCAATTCTAAAAAAAAAATCCAGCTATTCTGGGAAACGTTGTGTCCGGTTCATGGACACACACCCTCAACCTTCCCTGTGTCCAAAGTCTTCTACACCTAGAAGAACAAATGGTAATAGATCTTCGAGGTCTACAAAGCAAAATAATATGTGCCAAGATTCTTCACATAGTTTTGGATACGACCAACGTTCTATGGATTCTTTCAGTGCTTGCAATCATGCACGAACAAGGAACAAAACTTTAAAATGTCAAAATGATCATTATTCATGGAAGAGATTTAAATGTATGTGTAGTTCTATTTATTTATTGATTGATTTTACCCTCAGAAATTGTATGTTCCCTACCTATTCTACTATAAATCCTGTTTTTATCCATAAATAGCTCTTATAAGTCTAAACTTTAATTTTATTATCTTTCAGCTGTCTAAATATCCGCATGTTTCAATTTATGAAATAGGAAATATGGTTGTCTTTTCGATTTTTAGAAGAGTCAACAAAATTTAATTTTTTCATGAGTCTTTTTTGAGTACTATATCTAATTCTAATAGATATGTATTCTCAATGAAATAAATATTTAAAACAATCATAAGTTGTATATTTTGAGTTAATATAAAACTTAGCAATAAGTTTAAAATCATGTTATTGGGAATACAACCTCTCTTAGTTTCCAGTAGGTAGTAGTATCCTTATTATGAGAAATATAAATGGAGTATTTGTACTGTAGTAAATTCCCTTCAAAAGAGCTTGAAATATGATATACCATAAATAAGGTAAAACAAGAAAAAGTGTTTTCTTACAAAAATGAAAATATAATAGAAAATATCTATATCCTAACAAGTTTATAACTCAAAAATGACGTCTGAAGAATCATATTAATTACTGCGTATTTATGAATATGATCTTTGTTAGATGAAGTATCTTCCCCAAAAAATACTTATCGACCCATCATAACGTACTAACTAGATTCATGACTTCAAGAACAAGGACTCCACAGAAACATTGAATGTTTTGCCAAGAAAGCTATCTCTATCTTAAGAATCAACATCCGAATGGAGCAAGATTCCTTCAAATGAAACCAAGTACTTGAAGCCAAAATCGAAAAAATCGTGGAAGAGACCCAAGACCGTGTAAAGAAGATAAATTGCTACGACTGATCGAATGATCAATTCATTGGTGAGTCACATCTTTGAGTTATTACATTATGCTATGTCGTTGCTATAAAAATAAGAAAACCTGTTCATGTCATGCATTCAAAAAGAAATACAAAATCCTAATTTTATTTATTTTTTGTCCTTTTTTTTTCTACAAGGATTGAACGTCTCCTGGATACAAACTCAGGATTGGTTCATCCATTGACAAGAAAACAAGTCAATCACAATAAAGAGAAAACTGCCAAATTTGTTCAAAAGCAAGAAAGAAATTATTTAGAAATACTGGTGAACCTAGAGAAAGAACGTCCAATCACCAAAATGAGATTTTCGATGAATATATAAATTATTTAGAGGATAAAGTCAGTGAAAGAGTAATACAGTGAAAGGAATACTCCTGGGCTCCATGAATCAAGTAAAATAACTCTCAATTTGTTAAGCTACAGCATATGGTACTACAGTATTAAGAGATTTGATGGTAGTAAAAATCTTACTTATTACTAATTAAAATGTGAAATAAGTATTATACAAGGAGCCTTCTTTTTTTCCTTCTATTGGTGAACCATTTTCCCGGGTGTTTTTCTCCTGAGAGACGTCTGGCTCTTCCTCGATTGGTTTTTGGTATTCCATAAATAATGATGAGCGAATTTGGATCATCTGCCAAAAAAAAAAAAATAAGAAAATGAAATATTTATATAAACAAATTGTTATAATGCTTACCAAGTGGCCTGATAAAATAACAAAATGCTCCCTCTATGTTTTCAATTAACAACATATAGAAGCACATGTTGTGCCATTGAACACCAAGTAATACGTCGTCTAATTTAAAAATCTTATTGGTCAACTTCCTTTGGACCTTATTGGACATCTAATTTATGCTCTCGAGTTGCGACATTTATATTTTCTAGACATTGGATCCAGACCCCTTTACCTCTTGCTTTGACCATATGATCCAGTTCATTTCTATCATCATTTCCATTTACTGGTACTTACTGGTTTTTGAAGAATATCTTACGATAGTGGTAGAACCTTCTAAGCTTCTCTCTATACATGCCATTAAAAAGATTTTTAACTGACTCTCATTTCACTTTTTCTCAAATTGTTGTCCTAGTATACAAACATTATAATATATTTATATCCATCAAAAAAGAAAAGAAAATTTAAATTTAATAGAATGTATCAGCCGTTTCTCTTTTATCTTGGTCTAGAAAATCAAGAACTAATAAATAGAAAATATATATCTGCCTCTATTTATGATAATACATTACGATCATATATTATTATATTATCTCCTCTATATAAGTGTAAATGAAGATCCATTTTCTTCTTAATACCTACACCAATTGGGTGATTTTTTTCTTTTCTTAAATATTTCTTGAAGTTTGAAAAAAGTTTTTACGTAGAAAGAATAGAAAAAGTTGACTCAAAAGATTTAAAAAAATTCATGTTTTTTCTAATTCAAATCTCCATGAAGGAGGCCTCAAATCATTTGCTTTAATAGAATGATTGTATCTGAGGATTAAAAATTGTAGAAGTAAAATAATGTTATTAATTTTGCTTCCAAGTTATAATTAATATACAATTTACATTACTTTTCAATTGGGTAAATTGTAATTAGTAACCCATAACTCAACTAAATAATATTTACCAACACTGAGTTATTAAAATATGGGATATTATATCAAAATGATCAATTCATGTACAACCCGTATACAGTACACATATATGTATTTTAATACTAAGATTTATTAAAAAAGATCTCCTAGGATACACATAGGACTCCAGTTTATATCAAACATATAACCTATTTATAAATGTACATTAATATTTTTAGACTGTCAAGTATAATTTTAAGTATGAGTGTTGTGAAATTGAAATTTCCTTATTTGTAAATATGCTACTATGATTCAAAATATGAAATCATAAAGATTTCATGCTCTCTAAGTTATTACAATCAAGTCATATATATATATGAAGAGAGGATTTCTTGAGCCATATAACATTCATGAGAATTTTAGCCTTTGAAAGAGAACAACACAAAAAATAATAGTTTTATCGAATAAAAAGGAGAACATATCGAGTTGTGAACCCAAACACAACGGTTTGACAAAGCCAAACCCTTTCATAACTTTATTTTATTCTTTTGTCACCATTAAAAAGTTGTCTCTCACTCTCCAGATCCAAATCCCCGAATAAAAGGACCAAATAAACAAAAATTTTAGACAATTAAATAAACTATGACCAAAAAACAAGGAATGAATTAAGAAACTAACTTCCTTCACTCACAAAGTGAAGTGAGGAAGGCCCAGAAAAAAGTAATTTCAATTTAAGTTGAGTCTATAAAGAGACCTCTTATAAAGGGAGAAACTGAAAAAAAAAGTATTCGGTAGCTCACACTAAATTCAGAGGAAAGTTCTCCGAAGACAACCTCTTAATGACTGATGATATACAAAATATGCCTTTATAAAAAGATGCTTGCAAATACAATCTCAAATGTCAAGCAAAAAAAAGTCTACCGGGCTCAGAAAAGTATGAAGATATGAAAGAGTATATGATTGGGATTATAAAACCTGGAGCTCAATACTTAAGTCATTTTTCACCTTTTCACTTTTTCTGGAAAAGCAGAGCATATTTCTAATGAGCTGAATCATGTATTGAAGATTCCAAAGCGTATCAGCTCACATGATGTTGATGATTGCTGTCTAGTTTTTTATGACGTCTTTTAGGCGTAGTAATCTACTTTGAAAGTAGAGATAGAAAACATAAGCGTTAAATAGTGAGTGAAATTTTTAGTGAGAGAAGATGTAACACAAACCACGTAGAATGGATTCATGTACACCGTTTACAAATAATGATCAATAATACAATCTCAAATGTCAAGCAATCAAAAGAAAGAAAGAAAGAATGAAAGAAAAAAAAAAAAAAAAAGGGTTGAATATTTCAAAATTAAAAATTAAAATCTCCAAATAATTCAAATCTTAAAAAAAATATCATATTTGTTATTTTGTTACAACTACTTGGTTCACTCCATTCTTCAATAACCTGAATTTATTAAAATCTTCTAGTTAATTCGATACAATGCATTCTTTCATGAACTATACTACGGAGACGAATATTCAGAAGAGTGAAAAATGGAAGAAAGAGTATGGAGTTCTCTTTGTGGAAAAAGAGAGATTACAGTATCGATATGATCAATCCCAAAAAGTGATTCAAGAATTAATAAGTATCCTAAAGGACTATGGAGAAGAGACCCGAAGAGACAGGATTGAAAATGAGAAGGTTTTGAAAAATGTCATAGTCTTTGAAAGAGAATTTCAAAGACAAAAAGAAGATGTCCTCAGTTCTCAAGAGATATTTAAAAAAAGAGACACTCTAGCAAAAGAAGAAATTCGACAACTTAAGATGGACGCTGCTAATGCAAACAGAGAAAAAGAGAGAGTCTCAGAAGAATTAGACTCTTACAAGTCAATCCTTCAGACATATAAAGTGGAGTTGGAGGAAACAGACAGAAGCTGGAAATCTCAAAATGCAAGTTTAGAGAGACAAAGAGATGAAAGCTGGGTCATTGCCCGAGATGAAGCAAGGAAAAATGCTAAGACTCAAAATGAAATGCTGACTCTTAGATCAAGACTCACCATTGCCCAAGCCAAAATTATGGAAAAAGAATTCCAAATTAAGTCTTTAGCTCAAAATAAACAATCCCAGTGTATCAAGTCAATTCTAAAAAAAAAATCCAGCTATTCTGGGAAACGTTGTGTCCGGTTCATGGACACACACCCTCAACCTTCCCTGTGTCCAAAGTCTTCTACACCTAGAAGAACAAATGGTAATAGATCTTCGAGGTCTACAAAGCAAAATAATATGTGCCAAGATTCTTCACATAGTTTTGGATACGACCAACGTTCTATGGATTCTTTCAGTGCTTGCAATCATGCACGAACAAGGAACAAAACTTTAAAATGTCAAAATGATCATTATTCATGGAAGAGATTTAAATGTATGTGTAGTTCTATTTATTTATTGATTGATTTTACCCTCAGAAATTGTATGTTCCCTACCTATTCTACTATAAATCCTGTTTTTATCCATAAATAGCTCTTATAAGTCTAAACTTTAATTTTATTATCTTTCAGCTGTCTAAATATCCGCATGTTTCAATTTATGAAATAGGAAATATGGTTGTCTTTTCGATTTTTAGAAGAGTCAACAAAATTTAATTTTTTCATGAGTCTTTTTTGAGTACTATATCTAATTCTAATAGATATGTATTCTCAATGAAATAAATATTTAAAACAATCATAAGTTGTATATTTTGAGTTAATATAAAACTTAGCAATAAGTTTAAAATCATGTTATTGGGAATACAACCTCTCTTAGTTTCCAGTAGGTAGTAGTATCCTTATTATGAGAAATATAAATGGAGTATTTGTACTGTAGTAAATTCCCTTCAAAAGAGCTTGAAATATGATATACCATAAATAAGGTAAAACAAGAAAAAGTGTTTTCTTACAAAAATGAAAATATAATAGAAAATATCTATATCCTAACAAGTTTATAACTCAAAAATGACGTCTGAAGAATCATATTAATTACTGCGTATTTATGAATATGATCTTTGTTAGATGAAGTATCTTCCCCAAAAAATACTTATCGACCCATCATAACGTACTAACTAGATTCATGACTTCAAGAACAAGGACTCCACAGAAACATTGAATGTTTTGCCAAGAAAGCTATCTCTATCTTAAGAATCAACATCCGAATGGAGCAAGATTCCTTCAAATGAAACCAAGTACTTGAAGCCAAAATCGAAAAAATCGTGGAAGAGACCCAAGACCGTGTAAAGAAGATAAATTGCTACGACTGATCGAATGATCAATTCATTGGTGAGTCACATCTTTGAGTTATTACATTATGCTATGTCGTTGCTATAAAAATAAGAAAACCTGTTCATGTCATGCATTCAAAAAGAAATACAAAATCCTAATTTTATTTATTTTTTGTCCTTTTTTTTTCTACAAGGATTGAACGTCTCCTGGATACAAACTCAGGATTGGTTCATCCATTGACAAGAAAACAAGTCAATCACAATAAAGAGAAAACTGCCAAATTTGTTCAAAAGCAAGAAAGAAATTATTTAGAAATACTGGTGAACCTAGAGAAAGAACGTCCAATCACCAAAATGAGATTTTCGATGAATATATAAATTATTTAGAGGATAAAGTCAGTGAAAGAGTAATACAGTGAAAGGAATACTCCTGGGCTCCATGAATCAAGTAAAATAACTCTCAATTTGTTAAGCTACAGCATATGGTACTACAGTATTAAGAGATTTGATGGTAGTAAAAATCTTACTTATTACTAATTAAAATGTGAAATAAGTATTATACAAGGAGCCTTCTTTTTTTCCTTCTATTGGTGAACCATTTTCCCGGGTGTTTTTCTCCTGAGAGACGTCTGGCTCTTCCTCGATTGGTTTTTGGTATTCCATAAATAATGATGAGCGAATTTGGATCATCTGCCAAAAAAAAAAAAATAAGAAAATGAAATATTTATATAAACAAATTGTTATAATGCTTACCAAGTGGCCTGATAAAATAACAAAATGCTCCCTCTATGTTTTCAATTAACAACATATAGAAGCACATGTTGTGCCATTGAACACCAAGTAATACGTCGTCTAATTTAAAAATCTTATTGGTCAACTTCCTTTGGACCTTATTGGACATCTAATTTATGCTCTCGAGTTGCGACATTTATATTTTCTAGACATTGGATCCAGACCCCTTTACCTCTTGCTTTGACCATATGATCCAGTTCATTTCTATCATCATTTCCATTTACTGGTACTTACTGGTTTTTGAAGAATATCTTACGATAGTGGTAGAACCTTCTAAGCTTCTCTCTATACATGCCATTAAAAAGATTTTTAACTGACTCTCATTTCACTTTTTCTCAAATTGTTGTCCTAGTATACAAACATTATAATATATTTATATCCATCAAAAAAGAAAAGAAAATTTAAATTTAATAGAATGTATCAGCCGTTTCTCTTTTATCTTGGTCTAGAAAATCAAGAACTAATAAATAGAAAATATATATCTGCCTCTATTTATGATAATACATTACGATCATATATTATTATATTATCTCCTCTATATAAGTGTAAATGAAGATCCATTTTCTTCTTAATACCTACACCAATTGGGTGATTTTTTTCTTTTCTTAAATATTTCTTGAAGTTTGAAAAAAGTTTTTACGTAGAAAGAATAGAAAAAGTTGACTCAAAAGATTTAAAAAAATTCATGTTTTTTCTAATTCAAATCTCCATGAAGGAGGCCTCAAATCATTTGCTTTAATAGAATGATTGTATCTGAGGATTAAAAATTGTAGAAGTAAAATAATGTTATTAATTTTGCTTCCAAGTTATAATTAATATACAATTTACATTACTTTTCAATTGGGTAAATTGTAATTAGTAACCCATAACTCAACTAAATAATATTTACCAACACTGAGTTATTAAAATATGGGATATTATATCAAAATGATCAATTCATGTACAACCCGTATACAGTACACATATATGTATTTTAATACTAAGATTTATTAAAAAAGATCTCCTAGGATACACATAGGACTCCAGTTTATATCAAACATATAACCTATTTATAAATGTACATTAATATTTTTAGACTGTCAAGTATAATTTTAAGTATGAGTGTTGTGAAATTGAAATTTCCTTATTTGTAAATATGCTACTATGATTCAAAATATGAAATCATAAAGATTTCATGCTCTCTAAGTTATTACAATCAAGTCATATATATATATGAAGAGAGGATTTCTTGAGCCATATAACATTCATGAGAATTTTAGCCTTTGAAAGAGAACAACACAAAAAATAATAGTTTTATCGAATAAAAAGGAGAACATATCGAGTTGTGAACCCAAACACAACGGTTTGACAAAGCCAAACCCTTTCATAACTTTATTTTATTCTTTTGTCACCATTAAAAAGTTGTCTCTCACTCTCCAGATCCAAATCCCCGAATAAAAGGACCAAATAAACAAAAATTTTAGACAATTAAATAAACTATGACCAAAAAACAAGGAATGAATTAAGAAACTAACTTCCTTCACTCACAAAGTGAAGTGAGGAAGGCCCAGAAAAAAGTAATTTCAATTTAAGTTGAGTCTATAAAGAGACCTCTTATAAAGGGAGAAACTGAAAAAAAAAGTATTCGGTAGCTCACACTAAATTCAGAGGAAAGTTCTCCGAAGACAACCTCTTAATGACTGATGATATACAAAATATGCCTTTATAAAAAGATGCTTGCAAATACAATCTCAAATGTCAAGCAAAAAAAAGTCTACCGGGCTCAGAAAAGTATGAAGATATGAAAGAGTATATGATTGGGATTATAAAACCTGGAGCTCAATACTTAAGTCATTTTTCACCTTTTCACTTTTTCTGGAAAAGCAGAGCATATTTCTAATGAGCTGAATCATGTATTGAAGATTCCAAAGCGTATCAGCTCACATGATGTTGATGATTGCTGTCTAGTTTTTTATGACGTCTTTTAGGCGTAGTAATCTACTTTGAAAGTAGAGATAGAAAACATAAGCGTTAAATAGTGAGTGAAATTTTTAGTGAGAGAAGATGTAACACAAACCACGTAGAATGGATTCATGTACACCGTTTACAAATAATGATCAATAATACAATCTCAAATGTCAAGCAATCAAAAGAAAGAAAGAAAGAATGAAAGAAAAAAAAAAAAAAAAAGGGTTGAATATTTCAAAATTAAAAATTAAAATCTCCAAATAATTCAAATCTTAAAAAAAATATCATATTTGTTATTTTGTTACAACTACTTGGTTCACTCCATTCTTCAATAACCTGAATTTATTAAAATCTTCTAGTTAATTCGATACAATGCATTCTTTCATGAACTATACTACGGAGACGAATATTCAGAAGAGTGAAAAATGGAAGAAAGAGTATGGAGTTCTCTTTGTGGAAAAAGAGAGATTACAGTATCGATATGATCAATCCCAAAAAGTGATTCAAGAATTAATAAGTATCCTAAAGGACTATGGAGAAGAGACCCGAAGAGACAGGATTGAAAATGAGAAGGTTTTGAAAAATGTCATAGTCTTTGAAAGAGAATTTCAAAGACAAAAAGAAGATGTCCTCAGTTCTCAAGAGATATTTAAAAAAAGAGACACTCTAGCAAAAGAAGAAATTCGACAACTTAAGATGGACGCTGCTAATGCAAACAGAGAAAAAGAGAGAGTCTCAGAAGAATTAGACTCTTACAAGTCAATCCTTCAGACATATAAAGTGGAGTTGGAGGAAACAGACAGAAGCTGGAAATCTCAAAATGCAAGTTTAGAGAGACAAAGAGATGAAAGCTGGGTCATTGCCCGAGATGAAGCAAGGAAAAATGCTAAGACTCAAAATGAAATGCTGACTCTTAGATCAAGACTCACCATTGCCCAAGCCAAAATTATGGAAAAAGAATTCCAAATTAAGTCTTTAGCTCAAAATAAACAATCCCAGTGTATCAAGTCAATTCTAAAAAAAAAATCCAGCTATTCTGGGAAACGTTGTGTCCGGTTCATGGACACACACCCTCAACCTTCCCTGTGTCCAAAGTCTTCTACACCTAGAAGAACAAATGGTAATAGATCTTCGAGGTCTACAAAGCAAAATAATATGTGCCAAGATTCTTCACATAGTTTTGGATACGACCAACGTTCTATGGATTCTTTCAGTGCTTGCAATCATGCACGAACAAGGAACAAAACTTTAAAATGTCAAAATGATCATTATTCATGGAAGAGATTTAAATGTATGTGTAGTTCTATTTATTTATTGATTGATTTTACCCTCAGAAATTGTATGTTCCCTACCTATTCTACTATAAATCCTGTTTTTATCCATAAATAGCTCTTATAAGTCTAAACTTTAATTTTATTATCTTTCAGCTGTCTAAATATCCGCATGTTTCAATTTATGAAATAGGAAATATGGTTGTCTTTTCGATTTTTAGAAGAGTCAACAAAATTTAATTTTTTCATGAGTCTTTTTTGAGTACTATATCTAATTCTAATAGATATGTATTCTCAATGAAATAAATATTTAAAACAATCATAAGTTGTATATTTTGAGTTAATATAAAACTTAGCAATAAGTTTAAAATCATGTTATTGGGAATACAACCTCTCTTAGTTTCCAGTAGGTAGTAGTATCCTTATTATGAGAAATATAAATGGAGTATTTGTACTGTAGTAAATTCCCTTCAAAAGAGCTTGAAATATGATATACCATAAATAAGGTAAAACAAGAAAAAGTGTTTTCTTACAAAAATGAAAATATAATAGAAAATATCTATATCCTAACAAGTTTATAACTCAAAAATGACGTCTGAAGAATCATATTAATTACTGCGTATTTATGAATATGATCTTTGTTAGATGAAGTATCTTCCCCAAAAAATACTTATCGACCCATCATAACGTACTAACTAGATTCATGACTTCAAGAACAAGGACTCCACAGAAACATTGAATGTTTTGCCAAGAAAGCTATCTCTATCTTAAGAATCAACATCCGAATGGAGCAAGATTCCTTCAAATGAAACCAAGTACTTGAAGCCAAAATCGAAAAAATCGTGGAAGAGACCCAAGACCGTGTAAAGAAGATAAATTGCTACGACTGATCGAATGATCAATTCATTGGTGAGTCACATCTTTGAGTTATTACATTATGCTATGTCGTTGCTATAAAAATAAGAAAACCTGTTCATGTCATGCATTCAAAAAGAAATACAAAATCCTAATTTTATTTATTTTTTGTCCTTTTTTTTTCTACAAGGATTGAACGTCTCCTGGATACAAACTCAGGATTGGTTCATCCATTGACAAGAAAACAAGTCAATCACAATAAAGAGAAAACTGCCAAATTTGTTCAAAAGCAAGAAAGAAATTATTTAGAAATACTGGTGAACCTAGAGAAAGAACGTCCAATCACCAAAATGAGATTTTCGATGAATATATAAATTATTTAGAGGATAAAGTCAGTGAAAGAGTAATACAGTGAAAGGAATACTCCTGGGCTCCATGAATCAAGTAAAATAACTCTCAATTTGTTAAGCTACAGCATATGGTACTACAGTATTAAGAGATTTGATGGTAGTAAAAATCTTACTTATTACTAATTAAAATGTGAAATAAGTATTATACAAGGAGCCTTCTTTTTTTCCTTCTATTGGTGAACCATTTTCCCGGGTGTTTTTCTCCTGAGAGACGTCTGGCTCTTCCTCGATTGGTTTTTGGTATTCCATAAATAATGATGAGCGAATTTGGATCATCTGCCAAAAAAAAAAAAATAAGAAAATGAAATATTTATATAAACAAATTGTTATAATGCTTACCAAGTGGCCTGATAAAATAACAAAATGCTCCCTCTATGTTTTCAATTAACAACATATAGAAGCACATGTTGTGCCATTGAACACCAAGTAATACGTCGTCTAATTTAAAAATCTTATTGGTCAACTTCCTTTGGACCTTATTGGACATCTAATTTATGCTCTCGAGTTGCGACATTTATATTTTCTAGACATTGGATCCAGACCCCTTTACCTCTTGCTTTGACCATATGATCCAGTTCATTTCTATCATCATTTCCATTTACTGGTACTTACTGGTTTTTGAAGAATATCTTACGATAGTGGTAGAACCTTCTAAGCTTCTCTCTATACATGCCATTAAAAAGATTTTTAACTGACTCTCATTTCACTTTTTCTCAAATTGTTGTCCTAGTATACAAACATTATAATATATTTATATCCATCAAAAAAGAAAAGAAAATTTAAATTTAATAGAATGTATCAGCCGTTTCTCTTTTATCTTGGTCTAGAAAATCAAGAACTAATAAATAGAAAATATATATCTGCCTCTATTTATGATAATACATTACGATCATATATTATTATATTATCTCCTCTATATAAGTGTAAATGAAGATCCATTTTCTTCTTAATACCTACACCAATTGGGTGATTTTTTTCTTTTCTTAAATATTTCTTGAAGTTTGAAAAAAGTTTTTACGTAGAAAGAATAGAAAAAGTTGACTCAAAAGATTTAAAAAAATTCATGTTTTTTCTAATTCAAATCTCCATGAAGGAGGCCTCAAATCATTTGCTTTAATAGAATGATTGTATCTGAGGATTAAAAATTGTAGAAGTAAAATAATGTTATTAATTTTGCTTCCAAGTTATAATTAATATACAATTTACATTACTTTTCAATTGGGTAAATTGTAATTAGTAACCCATAACTCAACTAAATAATATTTACCAACACTGAGTTATTAAAATATGGGATATTATATCAAAATGATCAATTCATGTACAACCCGTATACAGTACACATATATGTATTTTAATACTAAGATTTATTAAAAAAGATCTCCTAGGATACACATAGGACTCCAGTTTATATCAAACATATAACCTATTTATAAATGTACATTAATATTTTTAGACTGTCAAGTATAATTTTAAGTATGAGTGTTGTGAAATTGAAATTTCCTTATTTGTAAATATGCTACTATGATTCAAAATATGAAATCATAAAGATTTCATGCTCTCTAAGTTATTACAATCAAGTCATATATATATATGAAGAGAGGATTTCTTGAGCCATATAACATTCATGAGAATTTTAGCCTTTGAAAGAGAACAACACAAAAAATAATAGTTTTATTGAATAAAAAGGAGAACATATCGAGTTGTGAACCCAAACACAACGGTTTGACAAAGCCAAACCCTTTCATAATTTTATTTTATTCTTTTGTCACCATTAAAAAGTTGTCTCTCACTCTCCAGATCCAAATCCCCGAATAAAAGGACCAAATAAACAAAAATTTTAGACAATTAAATAAACTATGACCAAAAAACAAGGAATGAATTAAGAAACTAACTTCCTTCACTCACAAAGTGAAGTGAGGAAGGCCCAGAAAAAAGTAATTTCAATTTAAGTTGAGTCTATAAAGAGACCTCTTATAAAGGGAGAAACTGAAAAAAAAAGTATTCGGTAGCTCACACTAAATTCAGAGGAAAGTTCTCCGAAGACAACCTCTTAATGACTGATGATATACAAAATATGCCTTTATAAAAAGATGCTTGCAAATACAATCTCAAATGTCAAGCAAAAAAAAGTCTACCGGGCTCAGAAAAGTATGAAGATATGAAAGAGTATATGATTGGGATTATAAAACCTGGAGCTCAATACTTAAGTCATTTTTCACCTTTTCACTTTTTCTGGAAAAGCAGAGCATATTTCTAATGAGCTGAATCATGTATTGAAGATTCCAAAGCGTATCAGCTCACATGATGTTGATGATTGCTGTCTAGTTTTTTATGACGTCTTTTAGGCGTAGTAATCTACTTTGAAAGTAGAGATAGAAAACATAAGCGTTAAATAGTGAGTGAAATTTTTAGTGAGAGAAGATGTAACACAAACCACGTAGAATGGATTCATGTACACCGTTTACAAATAATGATCAATAATACAATCTCAAATGTCAAGCAATCAAAAGAAAGAAAGAAAGAATGAAAGAAAAAAAAAAAAAAAAAGGGTTGAATATTTCAAAATTAAAAATTAAAATCTCCAAATAATTCAAATCTTAAAAAAAATATCATATTTGTTATTTTGTTACAACTACTTGGTTCACTCCATTCTTCAATAACCTGAATTTATTAAAATCTTCTAGTTAATTCGATACAATGCATTCTTTCATGAACTATACTACGGAGACGAATATTCAGAAGAGTGAAAAATGGAAGAAAGAGTATGGAGTTCTCTTTGTGGAAAAAGAGAGATTACAGTATCGATATGATCAATCCCAAAAAGTGATTCAAGAATTAATAAGTATCCTAAAGGACTATGGAGAAGAGACCCGAAGAGACAGGATTGAAAATGAGAAGGTTTTGAAAAATGTCATAGTCTTTGAAAGAGAATTTCAAAGACAAAAAGAAGATGTCCTCAGTTCTCAAGAGATATTTAAAAAAAGAGACACTCTAGCAAAAGAAGAAATTCGACAACTTAAGATGGACGCTGCTAATGCAAACAGAGAAAAAGAGAGAGTCTCAGAAGAATTAGACTCTTACAAGTCAATCCTTCAGACATATAAAGTGGAGTTGGAGGAAACAGACAGAAGCTGGAAATCTCAAAATGCAAGTTTAGAGAGACAAAGAGATGAAAGCTGGGTCATTGCCCGAGATGAAGCAAGGAAAAATGCTAAGACTCAAAATGAAATGCTGACTTTTAGATCAAGACTCACCATTGCCCAAGCCAAAATTATGGAAAAAGAATTCCAAATTAAGTCTTTAGCTCAAAATAAACAATCCCAGTGTATCAAGTCAATTCTAAAAAAAAAATCCAGCTATTCTGGGAAACGTTGTGTCCGGTTCATGGACACACACCCTCAACCTTCCCTGTGTCCAAAGTCTTCTACACCTAGAAGAACAAATGGTAATAGATCTTCGAGGTCTACAAAGCAAAATAATATGTGCCAAGATTCTTCACATAGTTTTGGATACGACCAACGTTCTATGGATTCTTTCAGTGCTTGCAATCATGCACGAACAAGGAACAAAACTTTAAAATGTCAAAATGATCATTATTCATGGAAGAGATTTAAATGTATGTGTAGTTCTATTTATTTATTGATTGATTTTACCCTCAGAAATTGTATGTTCCCTACCTATTCTACTATAAATCCTGTTTTTATCCATAAATAGCTCTTATAAGTCTAAACTTTAATTTTATTATCTTTCAGCTGTCTAAATATCCGCATGTTTCAATTTATGAAATAGGAAATATGGTTGTCTTTTCGATTTTTAGAAGAGTCAACAAAATTTAATTTTTTCATGAGTCTTTTTTGAGTACTATATCTAATTCTAATAGATATGTATTCTCAATGAAATAAATATTTAAAACAATCATAAGTTGTATATTTTGAGTTAATATAAAACTTAGCAATAAGTTTAAAATCATGTTATTGGGAATACAACCTCTCTTAGTTTCCAGTAGGTAGTAGTATCCTTATTATGAGAAATATAAATGGAGTATTTGTACTGTAGTAAATTCCCTTCAAAAGAGCTTGAAATATGATATACCATAAATAATGTAAAACAAGAAAAAGTGTTTTCTTACAAAAATGAAAATATAATAGAAAATATCTATATCCTAACAAGTTTATAACTCAAAAATGACGTCTGAAGAATCATATTAATTACTGCGTATTTATGAATATGATCTTTGTTAGATGAAATATCTTCCCCAAAAAATACTTATCGACCCATCATAACGTACTAACTAGATTCATGACTTCAAGAACAAGGACTCCACAGAAACATTGAATGTTTTGCCAAGAAAGCTATCTCTATCTTAAGAATCAACATCCGAATGGAGCAAGATTCCTTCAAATGAAACCAAGTACTTGAAGCCAAAATCGAAAAAATCGTGGAAGAGACCCAAGACCGTGTAAAGAAGATAAATTGCTACGACTGATCGAATGATCAATTCATTGGTGAGTCACATCTTTGAGTTATTACATTATGCTATGTCGTTGCTATAAAAATAAGAAAACCTGTTCATGTCATGCATTCAAAAAGAAATACAAAATCCTAATTTTATTTATTTTTTGTCCTTTTTTTTTCTACAAGGATTGAACGTCTCCTGGATACAAACTCAGGATTGGTTCATCCATTGACAAGAAAACAAGTCAATCACAATAAAGAGAAAACTGCCAAATTTGTTCAAAAGCAAGAAAGAAATTATTTAGAAATACTGGTGAACCTAGAGAAAGAACGTCCAATCACCAAAATGAGATTTTCGATGAATATATAAATTATTTAGAGGATAAAGTCAGTGAAAGAGTAATACAGTGAAAGGAATACTCCTGGGCTCCATGAATCAAGTAAAATAACTCTCAATTTGTTAAGCTACAGCATATGGTACTACAGTATTAAGAGATTTGATGGTAGTAAAAATCTTACTTATTACTAATTAAAATGTGAAATAAGTATTATACAAGGAGCCTTCTTTTTTTCCTTCTATTGGTGAACCATTTTCCCGGGTGTTTTTCTCCTGAGAGACGTCTGGCTCTTCCTCGATTGGTTTTTGGTATTCCATAAATA
>OY804521.1:28458678-28838678 GCA_963680855.1 Lepeophtheirus nordmannii
TATAAATGTCGCAACTCGAGAGCATAAATTAGATGTCCAATAAGGTCCAAAGGAAGTTGACCAATAAGATTTTTAAATTAGACGACGTATTACTTGGTGTTCAATGGCACAACATGTGCTTCTATATGTTGTTAATTGAAAACATAGAGGGAGCATTTTGTTATTTTATCAGGCCACTTGGTAAGCATTATAACAATTTGTTTATATAAATATTTCATTTTCTTATTTTTTTTTTTTTTGGCAGATGATCCAAATTCGCTCATCATTATTTATGGAATACCAAAAACCAATCGAGGAAGAGCCAGACGTCTCTCAGGAGAAAAACACCCGGGAAAATGGTTCACCAATAGAAGGAAAAAAAGAAGGCTCCTTGTATAATACTTATTTCACATTTTAATTAGTAATAAGTAAGATTTTTACTACCATCAAATCTCTTAATACTGTAGTACCATATGCTGTAGCTTAACAAATTGAGAGTTATTTTACTTGATTCATGGAGCCCAGGAGTATTCCTTTCACTGTATTACTCTTTCACTGACTTTATCCTCTAAATAATTTATATATTCATCGAAAATCTCATTTTGGTGATTGGACGTTCTTTCTCTAGGTTCACCAGTATTTCTAAATAATTTCTTTCTTGCTTTTGAACAAATTTGGCAGTTTTCTCTTTATTGTGATTGACTTGTTTTCTTGTCAATGGATGAACCAATCCTGAGTTTGTATCCAGGAGACGTTCAATCCTTGTAGAAAAAAAAAGGACAAAAAATAAATAAAATTAGGATTTTGTATTTCTTTTTGAATGCATGACATGAACAGGTTTTCTTATTTTTATAGCAACGACATAGCATAATGTAATAACTCAAAGATGTGACTCACCAATGAATTGATCATTCGATCAGTCGTAGCAATTTATCTTCTTTACACGGTCTTGGGTCTCTTCCACGATTTTTTCGATTTTGGCTTCAAGTACTTGGTTTCATTTGAAGGAATCTTGCTCCATTCGGATGTTGATTCTTAAGATAGAGATAGCTTTCTTGGCAAAACATTCAATGTTTCTGTGGAGTCCTTGTTCTTGAAGTCATGAATCTAGTTAGTACGTTATGATGGGTCGATAAGTATTTTTTGGGGAAGATATTTCATCTAACAAAGATCATATTCATAAATACGCAGTAATTAATATGATTCTTCAGACGTCATTTTTGAGTTATAAACTTGTTAGGATATAGATATTTTCTATTATATTTTCATTTTTGTAAGAAAACACTTTTTCTTGTTTTACATTATTTATGGTATATCATATTTCAAGCTCTTTTGAAGGGAATTTACTACAGTACAAATACTCCATTTATATTTCTCATAATAAGGATACTACTACCTACTGGAAACTAAGAGAGGTTGTATTCCCAATAACATGATTTTAAACTTATTGCTAAGTTTTATATTAACTCAAAATATACAACTTATGATTGTTTTAAATATTTATTTCATTGAGAATACATATCTATTAGAATTAGATATAGTACTCAAAAAAGACTCATGAAAAAATTAAATTTTGTTGACTCTTCTAAAAATCGAAAAGACAACCATATTTCCTATTTCATAAATTGAAACATGCGGATATTTAGACAGCTGAAAGATAATAAAATTAAAGTTTAGACTTATAAGAGCTATTTATGGATAAAAACAGGATTTATAGTAGAATAGGTAGGGAACATACAATTTCTGAGGGTAAAATCAATCAATAAATAAATAGAACTACACATACATTTAAATCTCTTCCATGAATAATGATCATTTTGACATTTTAAAGTTTTGTTCCTTGTTCGTGCATGATTGCAAGCACTGAAAGAATCCATAGAACGTTGGTCGTATCCAAAACTATGTGAAGAATCTTGGCACATATTATTTTGCTTTGTAGACCTCGAAGATCTATTACCATTTGTTCTTCTAGGTGTAGAAGACTTTGGACACAGGGAAGGTTGAGGGTGTGTGTCCATGAACCGGACACAACGTTTCCCAGAATAGCTGGATTTTTTTTTTAGAATTGACTTGATACACTGGGATTGTTTATTTTGAGCTAAAGACTTAATTTGGAATTCTTTTTCCATAATTTTGGCTTGGGCAATGGTGAGTCTTGATCTAAAAGTCAGCATTTCATTTTGAGTCTTAGCATTTTTCCTTGCTTCATCTCGGGCAATGACCCAGCTTTCATCTCTTTGTCTCTCTAAACTTGCATTTTGAGATTTCCAGCTTCTGTCTGTTTCCTCCAACTCCACTTTATATGTCTGAAGGATTGACTTGTAAGAGTCTAATTCTTCTGAGACTCTCTCTTTTTCTCTGTTTGCATTAGCAGCGTCCATCTTAAGTTGTCGAATTTCTTCTTTTGCTAGAGTGTCTCTTTTTTTAAATATCTCTTGAGAACTGAGGACATCTTCTTTTTGTCTTTGAAATTCTCTTTCAAAGACTATGACATTTTTCAAAACCTTCTCATTTTCAATCCTGTCTCTTCGGGTCTCTTCTCCATAGTCCTTTAGGATACTTATTAATTCTTGAATCACTTTTTGGGATTGATCATATCGATACTGTAATCTCTCTTTTTCCACAAAGAGAACTCCATACTCTTTCTTCCATTTTTCACTCTTCTGAATATTCGTCTCCGTAGTATAGTTCATGAAAGAATGCATTGTATCGAATTAACTAGAAGATTTTAATAAATTCAGGTTATTGAAGAATGGAGTGAACCAAGTAGTTGTAACAAAATAACAAATATGATATTTTTTTTAAGATTTGAATTATTTGGAGATTTTAATTTTTAATTTTGAAATATTCAACCCTTTTTTTTTTTTTTTTTCTTTCATTCTTTCTTTCTTTCTTTTGATTGCTTGACATTTGAGATTGTATTATTGATCATTATTTGTAAACGGTGTACATGAATCCATTCTACGTGGTTTGTGTTACATCTTCTCTCACTAAAAATTTCACTCACTATTTAACGCTTATGTTTTCTATCTCTACTTTCAAAGTAGATTACTACGCCTAAAAGACGTCATAAAAAACTAGACAGCAATCATCAACATCATGTGAGCTGATACGCTTTGGAATCTTCAATACATGATTCAGCTCATTAGAAATATGCTCTGCTTTTCCAGAAAAAGTGAAAAGGTGAAAAATGACTTAAGTATTGAGCTCCAGGTTTTATAATCCCAATCATATACTCTTTCATATCTTCATACTTTTCTGAGCCCGGTAGACTTTTTTTTGCTTGACATTTGAGATTGTATTTGCAAGCATCTTTTTATAAAGGCATATTTTGTATATCATCAGTCATTAAGAGGTTGTCTTCGGAGAACTTTCCTCTGAATTTAGTGTGAGCTACCGAATACTTTTTTTTTCAGTTTCTCCCTTTATAAGAGGTCTCTTTATAGACTCAACTTAAATTGAAATTACTTTTTTCTGGGCCTTCCTCACTTCACTTTGTGAGTGAAGGAAGTTAGTTTCTTAATTCATTCCTTGTTTTTTGGTCATAGTTTATTTAATTGTCTAAAATTTTTGTTTATTTGGTCCTTTTATTCGGGGATTTGGATCTGGAGAGTGAGAGACAACTTTTTAATGGTGACAAAAGAATAAAATAAAATTATGAAAGGGTTTGGCTTTGTCAAACCGTTGTGTTTGGGTTCACAACTCGATATGTTCTCCTTTTTATTCAATAAAACTATTATTTTTTGTGTTGTTCTCTTTCAAAGGCTAAAATTCTCATGAATGTTATATGGCTCAAGAAATCCTCTCTTCATATATATATATGACTTGATTGTAATAACTTAGAGAGCATGAAATCTTTATGATTTCATATTTTGAATCATAGTAGCATATTTACAAATAAGGAAATTTCAATTTCACAACACTCATACTTAAAATTATACTTGACAGTCTAAAAATATTAATGTACATTTATAAATAGGTTATATGTTTGATATAAACTGGAGTCCTATGTGTATCCTAGGAGATCTTTTTTAATAAATCTTAGTATTAAAATACATATATGTGTACTGTATACGGGTTGTACATGAATTGATCATTTTGATATAATATCCCATATTTTAATAACTCAGTGTTGGTAAATATTATTTAGTTGAGTTATGGGTTACTAATTACAATTTACCCAATTGAAAAGTAATGTAAATTGTATATTAATTATAACTTGGAAGCAAAATTAATAACATTATTTTACTTCTACAATTTTTAATCCTCAGATACAATCATTCTATTAAAGCAAATGATTTGAGGCCTCCTTCATGGAGATTTGAATTAGAAAAAACATGAATTTTTTTAAATCTTTTGAGTCAACTTTTTCTATTCTTTCTACGTAAAAACTTTTTTCAAACTTCAAGAAATATTTAAGAAAAGAAAAAAATCACCCAATTGGTGTAGGTATTAAGAAGAAAATGGATCTTCATTTACACTTATATAGAGGAGATAATATAATAATATATGATCGTAATGTATTATCATAAATAGAGGCAGATATATATTTTCTATTTATTAGTTCTTGATTTTCTAGACCAAGATAAAAGAGAAACGGCTGATACATTCTATTAAATTTAAATTTTCTTTTCTTTTTTGATGGATATAAATATATTATAATGTTTGTATACTAGGACAACAATTTGAGAAAAAGTGAAATGAGAGTCAGTTAAAAATCTTTTTAATGGCATGTATAGAGAGAAGCTTAGAAGGTTCTACCACTATCGTAAGATATTCTTCAAAAACCAGTAAGTACCAGTAAATGGAAATGATGATAGAAATGAACTGGATCATATGGTCAAAGCAAGAGGTAAAGGGGTCTGGATCCAATGTCTAGAAAATATAAATGTCGCAACTCGAGAGCATAAATTAGATGTCCAATAAGGTCCAAAGGAAGTTGACCAATAAGATTTTTAAATTAGACGACGTATTACTTGGTGTTCAATGGCACAACATGTGCTTCTATATGTTGTTAATTGAAAACATAGAGGGAGCATTTTGTTATTTTATCAGGCCACTTGGTAAGCATTATAACAATTTGTTTATATAAATATTTCATTTTCTTATTTTTTTTTTTTTTGGCAGATGATCCAAATTCGCTCATCATTATTTATGGAATACCAAAAACCAATCGAGGAAGAGCCAGACGTCTCTCAGGAGAAAAACACCCGGGAAAATGGTTCACCAATAGAAGGAAAAAAAGAAGGCTCCTTGTATAATACTTATTTCACATTTTAATTAGTAATAAGTAAGATTTTTACTACCATCAAATCTCTTAATACTGTAGTACCATATGCTGTAGCTTAACAAATTGAGAGTTATTTTACTTGATTCATGGAGCCCAGGAGTATTCCTTTCACTGTATTACTCTTTCACTGACTTTATCCTCTAAATAATTTATATATTCATCGAAAATCTCATTTTGGTGATTGGACGTTCTTTCTCTAGGTTCACCAGTATTTCTAAATAATTTCTTTCTTGCTTTTGAACAAATTTGGCAGTTTTCTCTTTATTGTGATTGACTTGTTTTCTTGTCAATGGATGAACCAATCCTGAGTTTGTATCCAGGAGACGTTCAATCCTTGTAGAAAAAAAAAGGACAAAAAATAAATAAAATTAGGATTTTGTATTTCTTTTTGAATGCATGACATGAACAGGTTTTCTTATTTTTATAGCAACGACATAGCATAATGTAATAACTCAAAGATGTGACTCACCAATGAATTGATCATTCGATCAGTCGTAGCAATTTATCTTCTTTACACGGTCTTGGGTCTCTTCCACGATTTTTTCGATTTTGGCTTCAAGTACTTGGTTTCATTTGAAGGAATCTTGCTCCATTCGGATGTTGATTCTTAAGATAGAGATAGCTTTCTTGGCAAAACATTCAATGTTTCTGTGGAGTCCTTGTTCTTGAAGTCATGAATCTAGTTAGTACGTTATGATGGGTCGATAAGTATTTTTTGGGGAAGATACTTCATCTAACAAAGATCATATTCATAAATACGCAGTAATTAATATGATTCTTCAGACGTCATTTTTGAGTTATAAACTTGTTAGGATATAGATATTTTCTATTATATTTTCATTTTTGTAAGAAAACACTTTTTCTTGTTTTACCTTATTTATGGTATATCATATTTCAAGCTCTTTTGAAGGGAATTTACTACAGTACAAATACTCCATTTATATTTCTCATAATAAGGATACTACTACCTACTGGAAACTAAGAGAGGTTGTATTCCCAATAACATGATTTTAAACTTATTGCTAAGTTTTATATTAACTCAAAATATACAACTTATGATTGTTTTAAATATTTATTTCATTGAGAATACATATCTATTAGAATTAGATATAGTACTCAAAAAAGACTCATGAAAAAATTAAATTTTGTTGACTCTTCTAAAAATCGAAAAGACAACCATATTTCCTATTTCATAAATTGAAACATGCGGATATTTAGACAGCTGAAAGATAATAAAATTAAAGTTTAGACTTATAAGAGCTATTTATGGATAAAAACAGGATTTATAGTAGAATAGGTAGGGAACATACAATTTCTGAGGGTAAAATCAATCAATAAATAAATAGAACTACACATACATTTAAATCTCTTCCATGAATAATGATCATTTTGACATTTTAAAGTTTTGTTCCTTGTTCGTGCATGATTGCAAGCACTGAAAGAATCCATAGAACGTTGGTCGTATCCAAAACTATGTGAAGAATCTTGGCACATATTATTTTGCTTTGTAGACCTCGAAGATCTATTACCATTTGTTCTTCTAGGTGTAGAAGACTTTGGACACAGGGAAGGTTGAGGGTGTGTGTCCATGAACCGGACACAACGTTTCCCAGAATAGCTGGATTTTTTTTTTAGAATTGACTTGATACACTGGGATTGTTTATTTTGAGCTAAAGACTTAATTTGGAATTCTTTTTCCATAATTTTGGCTTGGGCAATGGTGAGTCTTGATCTAAAAGTCAGCATTTCATTTTGAGTCTTAGCATTTTTCCTTGCTTCATCTCGGGCAATGACCCAGCTTTCATCTCTTTGTCTCTCTAAACTTGCATTTTGAGATTTCCAGCTTCTGTCTGTTTCCTCCAACTCCACTTTATATGTCTGAAGGATTGACTTGTAAGAGTCTAATTCTTCTGAGACTCTCTCTTTTTCTCTGTTTGCATTAGCAGCGTCCATCTTAAGTTGTCGAATTTCTTCTTTTGCTAGAGTGTCTCTTTTTTTAAATATCTCTTGAGAACTGAGGACATCTTCTTTTTGTCTTTGAAATTCTCTTTCAAAGACTATGACATTTTTCAAAACCTTCTCATTTTCAATCCTGTCTCTTCGGGTCTCTTCTCCATAGTCCTTTAGGATACTTATTAATTCTTGAATCACTTTTTGGGATTGATCATATCGATACTGTAATCTCTCTTTTTCCACAAAGAGAACTCCATACTCTTTCTTCCATTTTTCACTCTTCTGAATATTCGTCTCCGTAGTATAGTTCATGAAAGAATGCATTGTATCGAATTAACTAGAAGATTTTAATAAATTCAGGTTATTGAAGAATGGAGTGAACCAAGTAGTTGTAACAAAATAACAAATATGATATTTTTTTTAAGATTTGAATTATTTGGAGATTTTAATTTTTAATTTTGAAATATTCAACCCTTTTTTTTTTTTTTTTTCTTTCATTCTTTCTTTCTTTCTTTTGATTGCTTGACATTTGAGATTGTATTATTGATCATTATTTGTAAACGGTGTACATGAATCCATTCTACGTGGTTTGTGTTACATCTTCTCTCACTAAAAATTTCACTCACTATTTAACGCTTATGTTTTCTATCTCTACTTTCAAAGTAGATTACTACGCCTAAAAGACGTCATAAAAAACTAGACAGCAATCATCAACATCATGTGAGCTGATACGCTTTGGAATCTTCAATACATGATTCAGCTCATTAGAAATATGCTCTGCTTTTCCAGAAAAAGTGAAAAGGTGAAAAATGACTTAAGTATTGAGCTCCAGGTTTTATAATCCCAATCATATACTCTTTCATATCTTCATACTTTTCTGAGCCCGGTAGACTTTTTTTTGCTTGACATTTGAGATTGTATTTGCAAGCATCTTTTTATAAAGGCATATTTTGTATATCATCAGTCATTAAGAGGTTGTCTTCGGAGAACTTTCCTCTGAATTTAGTGTGAGCTACCGAATACTTTTTTTTTCAGTTTCTCCCTTTATAAGAGGTCTCTTTATAGACTCAACTTAAATTGAAATTACTTTTTTCTGGGCCTTCCTCACTTCACTTTGTGAGTGAAGGAAGTTAGTTTCTTAATTCATTCCTTGTTTTTTGGTCATAGTTTATTTAATTGTCTAAAATTTTTGTTTATTTGGTCCTTTTATTCGGGGATTTGGATCTGGAGAGTGAGAGACAACTTTTTAATGGTGACAAAAGAATAAAATAAAGTTATGAAAGGGTTTGGCTTTGTCAAACCGTTGTGTTTGGGTTCACAACTCGATATGTTCTCCTTTTTATTCGATAAAACTATTATTTTTTGTGTTGTTCTCTTTCAAAGGCTAAAATTCTCATGAATGTTATATGGCTCAAGAAATCCTCTCTTCATATATATATATGACTTGATTGTAATAACTTAGAGAGCATGAAATCTTTATGATTTCATATTTTGAATCATAGTAGCATATTTACAAATAAGGAAATTTCAATTTCACAACACTCATACTTAAAATTATACTTGACAGTCTAAAAATATTAATGTACATTTATAAATAGGTTATATGTTTGATATAAACTGGAGTCCTATGTGTATCCTAGGAGATCTTTTTTAATAAATCTTAGTATTAAAATACATATATGTGTACTGTATACGGGTTGTACATGAATTGATCATTTTGATATAATATCCCATATTTTAATAACTCAGTGTTGGTAAATATTATTTAGTTGAGTTATGGGTTACTAATTACAATTTACCCAATTGAAAAGTAATGTAAATTGTATATTAATTATAACTTGGAAGCAAAATTAATAACATTATTTTACTTCTACAATTTTTAATCCTCAGATACAATCATTCTATTAAAGCAAATGATTTGAGGCCTCCTTCATGGAGATTTGAATTAGAAAAAACATGAATTTTTTTAAATCTTTTGAGTCAACTTTTTCTATTCTTTCTACGTAAAAACTTTTTTCAAACTTCAAGAAATATTTAAGAAAAGAAAAAAATCACCCAATTGGTGTAGGTATTAAGAAGAAAATGGATCTTCATTTACACTTATATAGAGGAGATAATATAATAATATATGATCGTAATGTATTATCATAAATAGAGGCAGATATATATTTTCTATTTATTAGTTCTTGATTTTCTAGACCAAGATAAAAGAGAAACGGCTGATACATTCTATTAAATTTAAATTTTCTTTTCTTTTTTGATGGATATAAATATATTATAATGTTTGTATACTAGGACAACAATTTGAGAAAAAGTGAAATGAGAGTCAGTTAAAAATCTTTTTAATGGCATGTATAGAGAGAAGCTTAGAAGGTTCTACCACTATCGTAAGATATTCTTCAAAAACCAGTAAGTACCAGTAAATGGAAATGATGATAGAAATGAACTGGATCATATGGTCAAAGCAAGAGGTAAAGGGGTCTGGATCCAATGTCTAGAAAATATAAATGTCGCAACTCGAGAGCATAAATTAGATGTCCAATAAGGTCCAAAGGAAGTTGACCAATAAGATTTTTAAATTAGACGACGTATTACTTGGTGTTCAATGGCACAACATGTGCTTCTATATGTTGTTAATTGAAAACATAGAGGGAGCATTTTGTTATTTTATCAGGCCACTTGGTAAGCATTATAACAATTTGTTTATATAAATATTTCATTTTCTTATTTTTTTTTTTTTGGCAGATGATCCAAATTCGCTCATCATTATTTATGGAATACCAAAAACCAATCGAGGAAGAGCCAGACGTCTCTCAGGAGAAAAACACCCGGGAAAATGGTTCACCAATAGAAGGAAAAAAAGAAGGCTCCTTGTATAATACTTATTTCACATTTTAATTAGTAATAAGTAAGATTTTTACTACCATCAAATCTCTTAATACTGTAGTACCATATGCTGTAGCTTAACAAATTGAGAGTTATTTTACTTGATTCATGGAGCCCAGGAGTATTCCTTTCACTGTATTACTCTTTCACTGACTTTATCCTCTAAATAATTTATATATTCATCGAAAATCTCATTTTGGTGATTGGACGTTCTTTCTCTAGGTTCACCAGTATTTCTAAATAATTTCTTTCTTGCTTTTGAACAAATTTGGCAGTTTTCTCTTTATTGTGATTGACTTGTTTTCTTGTCAATGGATGAACCAATCCTGAGTTTGTATCCAGGAGACGTTCAATCCTTGTAGAAAAAAAAAGGACAAAAAATAAATAAAATTAGGATTTTGTATTTCTTTTTGAATGCATGACATGAACAGGTTTTCTTATTTTTATAGCAACGACATAGCATAATGTAATAACTCAAAGATGTGACTCACCAATGAATTGATCATTCGATCAGTCGTAGCAATTTATCTTCTTTACACGGTCTTGGGTCTCTTCCACGATTTTTTCGATTTTGGCTTCAAGTACTTGGTTTCATTTGAAGGAATCTTGCTCCATTCGGATGTTGATTCTTAAGATAGAGATAGCTTTCTTGGCAAAACATTCAATGTTTCTGTGGAGTCCTTGTTCTTGAAGTCATGAATCTAGTTAGTACGTTATGATGGGTCGATAAGTATTTTTTGGGGAAGATACTTCATCTAACAAAGATCATATTCATAAATACGCAGTAATTAATATGATTCTTCAGACGTCATTTTTGAGTTATAAACTTGTTAGGATATAGATATTTTCTATTATATTTTCATTTTTGTAAGAAAACACTTTTTCTTGTTTTACCTTATTTATGGTATATCATATTTCAAGCTCTTTTGAAGGGAATTTACTACAGTACAAATACTCCATTTATATTTCTCATAATAAGGATACTACTACCTACTGGAAACTAAGAGAGGTTGTATTCCCAATAACATGATTTTAAACTTATTGCTAAGTTTTATATTAACTCAAAATATACAACTTATGATTGTTTTAAATATTTATTTCATTGAGAATACATATCTATTAGAATTAGATATAGTACTCAAAAAAGACTCATGAAAAAATTAAATTTTGTTGACTCTTCTAAAAATCGAAAAGACAACCATATTTCCTATTTCATAAATTGAAACATGCGGATATTTAGACAGCTGAAAGATAATAAAATTAAAGTTTAGACTTATAAGAGCTATTTATGGATAAAAACAGGATTTATAGTAGAATAGGTAGGGAACATACAATTTCTGAGGGTAAAATCAATCAATAAATAAATAGAACTACACATACATTTAAATCTCTTCCATGAATAATGATCATTTTGACATTTTAAAGTTTTGTTCCTTGTTCGTGCATGATTGCAAGCACTGAAAGAATCCATAGAACGTTGGTCGTATCCAAAACTATGTGAAGAATCTTGGCACATATTATTTTGCTTTGTAGACCTCGAAGATCTATTACCATTTGTTCTTCTAGGTGTAGAAGACTTTGGACACAGGGAAGGTTGAGGGTGTGTGTCCATGAACCGGACACAACGTTTCCCAGAATAGCTGGATTTTTTTTTTAGAATTGACTTGATACACTGGGATTGTTTATTTTGAGCTAAAGACTTAATTTGGAATTCTTTTTCCATAATTTTGGCTTGGGCAATGGTGAGTCTTGATCTAAGAGTCAGCATTTCATTTTGAGTCTTAGCATTTTTCCTTGCTTCATCTCGGGCAATGACCCAGCTTTCATCTCTTTGTCTCTCTAAACTTGCATTTTGAGATTTCCAGCTTCTGTCTGTTTCCTCCAACTCCACTTTATATGTCTGAAGGATTGACTTGTAAGAGTCTAATTCTTCTGAGACTCTCTCTTTTTCTCTGTTTGCATTAGCAGCGTCCATCTTAAGTTGTCGAATTTCTTCTTTTGCTAGAGTGTCTCTTTTTTTAAATATCTCTTGAGAACTGAGGACATCTTCTTTTTGTCTTTGAAATTCTCTTTCAAAGACTATGACATTTTTCAAAACCTTCTCATTTTCAATCCTGTCTCTTCGGGTCTCTTCTCCATAGTCCTTTAGGATACTTATTAATTCTTGAATCACTTTTTGGGATTGATCATATCGATACTGTAATCTCTCTTTTTCCACAAAGAGAACTCCATACTCTTTCTTCCATTTTTCACTCTTCTGAATATTCGTCTCCGTAGTATAGTTCATGAAAGAATGCATTGTATCGAATTAACTAGAAGATTTTAATAAATTCAGGTTATTGAAGAATGGAGTGAACCAAGTAGTTGTAACAAAATAACAAATATGATATTTTTTTTAAGATTTGAATTATTTGGAGATTTTAATTTTTAATTTTGAAATATTCAACCCTTTTTTTTTTTTTTTTTCTTTCATTCTTTCTTTCTTTCTTTTGATTGCTTGACATTTGAGATTGTATTATTGATCATTATTTGTAAACGGTGTACATGAATCCATTCTACGTGGTTTGTGTTACATCTTCTCTCACTAAAAATTTCACTCACTATTTAACGCTTATGTTTTCTATCTCTACTTTCAAAGTAGATTACTACGCCTAAAAGACGTCATAAAAAACTAGACAGCAATCATCAACATCATGTGAGCTGATACGCTTTGGAATCTTCAATACATGATTCAGCTCATTAGAAATATGCTCTGCTTTTCCAGAAAAAGTGAAAAGGTGAAAAATGACTTAAGTATTGAGCTCCAGGTTTTATAATCCCAATCATATACTCTTTCATATCTTCATACTTTTCTGAGCCCGGTAGACTTTTTTTTGCTTGACATTTGAGATTGTATTTGCAAGCATCTTTTTATAAAGGCATATTTTGTATATCATCAGTCATTAAGAGGTTGTCTTCGGAGAACTTTCCTCTGAATTTAGTGTGAGCTACCGAATACTTTTTTTTTCAGTTTCTCCCTTTATAAGAGGTCTCTTTATAGACTCAACTTAAATTGAAATTACTTTTTTCTGGGCCTTCCTCACTTCACTTTGTGAGTGAAGGAAGTTAGTTTCTTAATTCATTCCTTGTTTTTTGGTCATAGTTTATTTAATTGTCTAAAATTTTTGTTTATTTGGTCCTTTTATTCGGGGATTTGGATCTGGAGAGTGAGAGACAACTTTTTAATGGTGACAAAAGAATAAAATAAAATTATGAAAGGGTTTGGCTTTGTCAAACCGTTGTGTTTGGGTTCACAACTCGATATGTTCTCCTTTTTATTCGATAAAACTATTATTTTTTGTGTTGTTCTCTTTCAAAGGCTAAAATTCTCATGAATGTTATATGGCTCAAGAAATCCTCTCTTCATATATATATATGACTTGATTGTAATAACTTAGAGAGCATGAAATCTTTATGATTTCATATTTTGAATCATAGTAGCATATTTACAAATAAGGAAATTTCAATTTCACAACACTCATACTTAAAATTATACTTGACAGTCTAAAAATATTAATGTACATTTATAAATAGGTTATATGTTTGATATAAACTGGAGTCCTATGTGTATCCTAGGAGATCTTTTTTAATAAATCTTAGTATTAAAATACATATATGTGTACTGTATACGGGTTGTACATGAATTGATCATTTTGATATAATATCCCATATTTTAATAACTCAGTGTTGGTAAATATTATTTAGTTGAGTTATGGGTTACTAATTACAATTTACCCAATTGAAAAGTAATGTAAATTGTATATTAATTATAACTTGGAAGCAAAATTAATAACATTATTTTACTTCTACAATTTTTAATCCTCAGATACAATCATTCTATTAAAGCAAATGATTTGAGGCCTCCTTCATGGAGATTTGAATTAGAAAAAACATGAATTTTTTTAAATCTTTTGAGTCAACTTTTTCTATTCTTTCTACGTAAAAACTTTTTTCAAACTTCAAGAAATATTTAAGAAAAGAAAAAAATCACCCAATTGGTGTAGGTATTAAGAAGAAAATGGATCTTCATTTACACTTATATAGAGGAGATAATATAATAATATATGATCGTAATGTATTATCATAAATAGAGGCAGATATATATTTTCTATTTATTAGTTCTTGATTTTCTAGACCAAGATAAAAGAGAAACGGCTGATACATTCTATTAAATTTAAATTTTCTTTTCTTTTTTGATGGATATAAATATATTATAATGTTTGTATACTAGGACAACAATTTGAGAAAAAGTGAAATGAGAGTCAGTTAAAAATCTTTTTAATGGCATGTATAGAGAGAAGCTTAGAAGGTTCTACCACTATCGTAAGATATTCTTCAAAAACCAGTAAGTACCAGTAAATGGAAATGATGATAGAAATGAACTGGATCATATGGTCAAAGCAAGAGGTAAAGGGGTCTGGATCCAATGTCTAGAAAATATAAATGTCGCAACTCGAGAGCATAAATTAGATGTCCAATAAGGTCCAAAGGAAGTTGACCAATAAGATTTTTAAATTAGACGACGTATTACTTGGTGTTCAATGGCACAACATGTGCTTCTATATGTTGTTAATTGAAAACATAGAGGGAGCATTTTGTTATTTTATCAGGCCACTTGGTAAGCATTATAACAATTTGTTTATATAAATATTTCATTTTCTTATTTATTTTTTTTGGCAGATGATCCAAATTCGCTCATCATTATTTATGGAATACCAAAAACCAATCGAGGAAGAGCCAGACGTCTCTCAGGAGAAAAACACCCGGGAAAATGGTTCACCAATAGAAGGAAAAAAAGAAGGCTCCTTGTATAATACTTATTTCACATTTTAATTAGTAATAAGTAAGATTTTTACTACCATCAAATCTCTTAATACTGTAGTACCATATGCTGTAGCTTAACAAATTGAGAGTTATTTTACTTGATTCATGGAGCCCAGGAGTATTCCTTTCACTGTATTACTCTTTCACTGACTTTATCCTCTAAATAATTTATATATTCATCGAAAATCTCATTTTGGTGATTGGACGTTCTTTCTCTAGGTTCACCAGTATTTCTAAATAATTTCTTTCTTGCTTTTGAACAAATTTGGCAGTTTTCTCTTTATTGTGATTGACTTGTTTTCTTGTCAATGGATGAACCAATCCTGAGTTTGTATCCAGGAGACGTTCAATCCTTGTAGAAAAAAAAAGGACAAAAAATAAATAAAATTAGGATTTTGTATTTCTTTTTGAATGCATGACATGAACAGGTTTTCTTATTTTTATAGCAACGACATAGCATAATGTAATAACTCAAAGATGTGACTCACCAATGAATTGATCATTCGATCAGTCGTAGCAATTTATCTTCTTTACACGGTCTTGGGTCTCTTCCACGATTTTTTCGATTTTGGCTTCAAGTACTTGGTTTCATTTGAAGGAATCTTGCTCCATTCGGATGTTGATTCTTAAGATAGAGATAGCTTTCTTGGCAAAACATTCAATGTTTCTGTGGAGTCCTTGTTCTTGAAGTCATGAATCTAGTTAGTACGTTATGATGGGTCGATAAGTATTTTTTGGGGAAGATACTTCATCTAACAAAGATCATATTCATAAATACGCAGTAATTAATATGATTCTTCAGACGTCATTTTTGAGTTATAAACTTGTTAGGATATAGATATTTTCTATTATATTTTCATTTTTGTAAGAAAACACTTTTTCTTGTTTTACCTTATTTATGGTATATCATATTTCAAGCTCTTTTGAAGGGAATTTACTACAGTACAAATACTCCATTTATATTTCTCATAATAAGGATACTACTACCTACTGGAAACTAAGAGAGGTTGTATTCCCAATAACATGATTTTAAACTTATTGCTAAGTTTTATATTAACTCAAAATATACAACTTATGATTGTTTTAAATATTTATTTCATTGAGAATACATATCTATTAGAATTAGATATAGTACTCAAAAAAGACTCATGAAAAAATTAAATTTTGTTGACTCTTCTAAAAATCGAAAAGACAACCATATTTCCTATTTCATAAATTGAAACATGCGGATATTTAGACAGCTGAAAGATAATAAAATTAAAGTTTAGACTTATAAGAGCTATTTATGGATAAAAACAGGATTTATAGTAGAATAGGTAGGGAACATACAATTTCTGAGGGTAAAATCAATCAATAAATAAATAGAACTACACATACATTTAAATCTCTTCCATGAATAATGATCATTTTGACATTTTAAAGTTTTGTTCCTTGTTCGTGCATGATTGCAAGCACTGAAAGAATCCATAGAACGTTGGTCGTATCCAAAACTATGTGAAGAATCTTGGCACATATTATTTTGCTTTGTAGACCTCGAAGATCTATTACCATTTGTTCTTCTAGGTGTAGAAGACTTTGGACACAGGGAAGGTTGAGGGTGTGTGTCCATGAACCGGACACAACGTTTCCCAGAATAGCTGGATTTTTTTTTTAGAATTGACTTGATACACTGGGATTGTTTATTTTGAGCTAAAGACTTAATTTGGAATTCTTTTTCCATAATTTTGGCTTGGGCAATGGTGAGTCTTGATCTAAAAGTCAGCATTTCATTTTGAGTCTTAGCATTTTTCCTTGCTTCATCTCGGGCAATGACCCAGCTTTCATCTCTTTGTCTCTCTAAACTTGCATTTTGAGATTTCCAGCTTCTGTCTGTTTCCTCCAACTCCACTTTATATGTCTGAAGGATTGACTTGTAAGAGTCTAATTCTTCTGAGACTCTCTCTTTTTCTCTGTTTGCATTAGCAGCGTCCATCTTAAGTTGTCGAATTTCTTCTTTTGCTAGAGTGTCTCTTTTTTTAAATATCTCTTGAGAACTGAGGACATCTTCTTTTTGTCTTTGAAATTCTCTTTCAAAGACTATGACATTTTTCAAAACCTTCTCATTTTCAATCCTGTCTCTTCGGGTCTCTTCTCCATAGTCCTTTAGGATACTTATTAATTCTTGAATCACTTTTTGGGATTGATCATATCGATACTGTAATCTCTCTTTTTCCACAAAGAGAACTCCATACTCTTTCTTCCATTTTTCACTCTTCTGAATATTCGTCTCCGTAGTATAGTTCATGAAAGAATGCATTGTATCGAATTAACTAGAAGATTTTAATAAATTCAGGTTATTGAAGAATGGAGTGAACCAAGTAGTTGTAACAAAATAACAAATATGATATTTTTTTTAAGATTTGAATTATTTGGAGATTTTAATTTTTAATTTTGAAATATTCAACCCTTTTTTTTTTTTTTTTTTCTTTCATTCTTTCTTTCTTTCTTTTGATTGCTTGACATTTGAGATTGTATTATTGATCATTATTTGTAAACGGTGTACATGAATCCATTCTACGTGGTTTGTGTTACATCTTCTCTCACTAAAAATTTCACTCACTATTTAACGCTTATGTTTTCTATCTCTACTTTCAAAGTAGATTACTACGCCTAAAAGACGTCATAAAAAACTAGACAGCAATCATCAACATCATGTGAGCTGATACGCTTTGGAATCTTCAATACATGATTCAGCTCATTAGAAATATGCTCTGCTTTTCCAGAAAAAGTGAAAAGGTGAAAAATGACTTAAGTATTGAGCTCCAGGTTTTATAATCCCAATCATATACTCTTTCATATCTTCATACTTTTCTGAGCCCGGTAGACTTTTTTTTGCTTGACATTTGAGATTGTATTTGCAAGCATCTTTTTATAAAGGCATATTTTGTATATCATCAGTCATTAAGAGGTTGTCTTCGGAGAACTTTCCTCTGAATTTAGTGTGAGCTACCGAATACTTTTTTTTTCAGTTTCTCCCTTTATAAGAGGTCTCTTTATAGACTCAACTTAAATTGAAATTACTTTTTTCTGGGCCTTCCTCACTTCACTTTGTGAGTGAAGGAAGTTAGTTTCTTAATTCATTCCTTGTTTTTTGGTCATAGTTTATTTAATTGTCTAAAATTTTTGTTTATTTGGTCCTTTTATTCGGGGATTTGGATCTGGAGAGTGAGAGACAACTTTTTAATGGTGACAAAAGAATAAAATAAAGTTATGAAAGGGTTTGGCTTTGTCAAACCGTTGTGTTTGGGTTCACAACTCGATATGTTCTCCTTTTTATTCGATAAAACTATTATTTTTTGTGTTGTTCTCTTTCAAAGGCTAAAATTCTCATGAATGTTATATGGCTCAAGAAATCCTCTCTTCATATATATATATGACTTGATTGTAATAACTTAGAGAGCATGAAATCTTTATGATTTCATATTTTGAATCATAGTAGCATATTTACAAATAAGGAAATTTCAATTTCACAACACTCATACTTAAAATTATACTTGACAGTCTAAAAATATTAATGTACATTTATAAATAGGTTATATGTTTGATATAAACTGGAGTCCTATGTGTATCCTAGGAGATCTTTTTTAATAAATCTTAGTATTAAAATACATATATGTGTACTGTATACGGGTTGTACATGAATTGATCATTTTGATATAATATCCCATATTTTAATAACTCAGTGTTGGTAAATATTATTTAGTTGAGTTATGGGTTACTAATTACAATTTACCCAATTGAAAAGTAATGTAAATTGTATATTAATTATAACTTGGAAGCAAAATTAATAACATTATTTTACTTCTACAATTTTTAATCCTCAGATACAATCATTCTATTAAAGCAAATGATTTGAGGCCTCCTTCATGGAGATTTGAATTAGAAAAAACATGAATTTTTTTAAATCTTTTGAGTCAACTTTTTCTATTCTTTCTACGTAAAAACTTTTTTCAAACTTCAAGAAATATTTAAGAAAAGAAAAAAATCACCCAATTGGTGTAGGTATTAAGAAGAAAATGGATCTTCATTTACACTTATATAGAGGAGATAATATAATAATATATGATCGTAATGTATTATCATAAATAGAGGCAGATATATATTTTCTATTTATTAGTTCTTGATTTTCTAGACCAAGATAAAAGAGAAACGGCTGATACATTCTATTAAATTTAAATTTTCTTTTCTTTTTTGATGGATATAAATATATTATAATGTTTGTATACTAGGACAACAATTTGAGAAAAAGTGAAATGAGAGTCAGTTAAAAATCTTTTTAATGGCATGTATAGAGAGAAGCTTAGAAGGTTCTACCACTATCGTAAGATATTCTTCAAAAACCAGTAAGTACCAGTAAATGGAAATGATGATAGAAATGAACTGGATCATATGGTCAAAGCAAGAGGTAAAGGGGTCTGGATCCAATGTCTAGAAAATATAAATGTCGCAACTCGAGAGCATAAATTAGATGTCCAATAAGGTCCAAAGGAAGTTGACCAATAAGATTTTTAAATTAGACGACGTATTACTTGGTGTTCAATGGCACAACATGTGCTTCTATATGTTGTTAATTGAAAACATAGAGGGAGCATTTTGTTATTTTATCAGGCCACTTGGTAAGCATTATAACAATTTGTTTATATAAATATTTCATTTTCTTATTTATTTTTTTTGGCAGATGATCCAAATTCGCTCATCATTATTTATGGAATACCAAAAACCAATCGAGGAAGAGCCAGACGTCTCTCAGGAGAAAAACACCCGGGAAAATGGTTCACCAATAGAAGGAAAAAAAGAAGGCTCCTTGTATAATACTTATTTCACATTTTAATTAGTAATAAGTAAGATTTTTACTACCATCAAATCTCTTAATACTGTAGTACCATATGCTGTAGCTTAACAAATTGAGAGTTATTTTACTTGATTCATGGAGCCCAGGAGTATTCCTTTCACTGTATTACTCTTTCACTGACTTTATCCTCTAAATAATTTATATATTCATCGAAAATCTCATTTTGGTGATTGGACGTTCTTTCTCTAGGTTCACCAGTATTTCTAAATAATTTCTTTCTTGCTTTTGAACAAATTTGGCAGTTTTCTCTTTATTGTGATTGACTTGTTTTCTTGTCAATGGATGAACCAATCCTGAGTTTGTATCCAGGAGACGTTCAATCCTTGTAGAAAAAAAAAGGACAAAAAATAAATAAAATTAGGATTTTGTATTTCTTTTTGAATGCATGACATGAACAGGTTTTCTTATTTTTATAGCAACGACATAGCATAATGTAATAACTCAAAGATGTGACTCACCAATGAATTGATCATTCGATCAGTCGTAGCAATTTATCTTCTTTACACGGTCTTGGGTCTCTTCCACGATTTTTTCGATTTTGGCTTCAAGTACTTGGTTTCATTTGAAGGAATCTTGCTCCATTCGGATGTTGATTCTTAAGATAGAGATAGCTTTCTTGGCAAAACATTCAATGTTTCTGTGGAGTCCTTGTTCTTGAAGTCATGAATCTAGTTAGTACGTTATGATGGGTCGATAAGTATTTTTTGGGGAAGATATTTCATCTAACAAAGATCATATTCATAAATACGCAGTAATTAATATGATTCTTCAGACGTCATTTTTGAGTTATAAACTTGTTAGGATATAGATATTTTCTATTATATTTTCATTTTTGTAAGAAAACACTTTTTCTTGTTTTACCTTATTTATGGTATATCATATTTCAAGCTCTTTTGAAGGGAATTTACTACAGTACAAATACTCCATTTATATTTCTCATAATAAGGATACTACTACCTACTGGAAACTAAGAGAGGTTGTATTCCCAATAACATGATTTTAAACTTATTGCTAAGTTTTATATTAACTCAAAATATACAACTTATGATTGTTTTAAATATTTATTTCATTGAGAATACATATCTATTAGAATTAGATATAGTACTCAAAAAAGACTCATGAAAAAATTAAATTTTGTTGACTCTTCTAAAAATCGAAAAGACAACCATATTTCCTATTTCATAAATTGAAACATGCGGATATTTAGACAGCTGAAAGATAATAAAATTAAAGTTTAGACTTATAAGAGCTATTTATGGATAAAAACAGGATTTATAGTAGAATAGGTAGGGAACATACAATTTCTGAGGGTAAAATCAATCAATAAATAAATAGAACTACACATACATTTAAATCTCTTCCATGAATAATGATCATTTTGACATTTTAAAGTTTTGTTCCTTGTTCGTGCATGATTGCAAGCACTGAAAGAATCCATAGAACGTTGGTCGTATCCAAAACTATGTGAAGAATCTTGGCACATATTATTTTGCTTTGTAGACCTCGAAGATCTATTACCATTTGTTCTTCTAGGTGTAGAAGACTTTGGACACAGGGAAGGTTGAGGGTGTGTGTCCATGAACCGGACACAACGTTTCCCAGAATAGCTGGATTTTTTTTTTAGAATTGACTTGATACACTGGGATTGTTTATTTTGAGCTAAAGACTTAATTTGGAATTCTTTTTCCATAATTTTGGCTTGGGCAATGGTGAGTCTTGATCTAAGAGTCAGCATTTCATTTTGAGTCTTAGCATTTTTCCTTGCTTCATCTCGGGCAATGACCCAGCTTTCATCTCTTTGTCTCTCTAAACTTGCATTTTGAGATTTCCAGCTTCTGTCTGTTTCCTCCAACTCCACTTTATATGTCTGAAGGATTGACTTGTAAGAGTCTAATTCTTCTGAGACTCTCTCTTTTTCTCTGTTTGCATTAGCAGCGTCCATCTTAAGTTGTCGAATT
The DNA here is from genome assembly GCA_963680855.1 of Lepeophtheirus nordmannii. Lineage (NCBI taxonomy): Eukaryota > Metazoa > Arthropoda > Copepoda > Siphonostomatoida > Caligidae > Lepeophtheirus > Lepeophtheirus nordmannii. The sequence goes on from OY804521.1 coordinate 28,480,499, forward strand.
TCTTCTTTTGCTAGAGTGTCTCTTTTTTTAAATATCTCTTGAGAACTGAGGACATCTTCTTTTTGTCTTTGAAATTCTCTTTCAAAGACTATGACATTTTTCAAAACCTTCTCATTTTCAATCCTGTCTCTTCGGGTCTCTTCTCCATAGTCCTTTAGGATACTTATTAATTCTTGAATCACTTTTTGGGATTGATCATATCGATACTGTAATCTCTCTTTTTCCACAAAGAGAACTCCATACTCTTTCTTCCATTTTTCACTCTTCTGAATATTCGTCTCCGTAGTATAGTTCATGAAAGAATGCATTGTATCGAATTAACTAGAAGATTTTAATAAATTCAGGTTATTGAAGAATGGAGTGAACCAAGTAGTTGTAACAAAATAACAAATATGATATTTTTTTTAAGATTTGAATTATTTGGAGATTTTAATTTTTAATTTTGAAATATTCAACCCTTTTTTTTTTTTTTTTTCTTTCATTCTTTCTTTCTTTCTTTTGATTGCTTGACATTTGAGATTGTATTATTGATCATTATTTGTAAACGGTGTACATGAATCCATTCTACGTGGTTTGTGTTACATCTTCTCTCACTAAAAATTTCACTCACTATTTAACGCTTATGTTTTCTATCTCTACTTTCAAAGTAGATTACTACGCCTAAAAGACGTCATAAAAAACTAGACAGCAATCATCAACATCATGTGAGCTGATACGCTTTGGAATCTTCAATACATGATTCAGCTCATTAGAAATATGCTCTGCTTTTCCAGAAAAAGTGAAAAGGTGAAAAATGACTTAAGTATTGAGCTCCAGGTTTTATAATCCCAATCATATACTCTTTCATATCTTCATACTTTTCTGAGCCCGGTAGACTTTTTTTTGCTTGACATTTGAGATTGTATTTGCAAGCATCTTTTTATAAAGGCATATTTTGTATATCATCAGTCATTAAGAGGTTGTCTTCGGAGAACTTTCCTCTGAATTTAGTGTGAGCTACCGAATACTTTTTTTTTCAGTTTCTCCCTTTATAAGAGGTCTCTTTATAGACTCAACTTAAATTGAAATTACTTTTTTCTGGGCCTTCCTCACTTCACTTTGTGAGTGAAGGAAGTTAGTTTCTTAATTCATTCCTTGTTTTTTGGTCATAGTTTATTTAATTGTCTAAAATTTTTGTTTATTTGGTCCTTTTATTCGGGGATTTGGATCTGGAGAGTGAGAGACAACTTTTTAATGGTGACAAAAGAATAAAATAAAGTTATGAAAGGGTTTGGCTTTGTCAAACCGTTGTGTTTGGGTTCACAACTCGATATGTTCTCCTTTTTATTCGATAAAACTATTATTTTTTGTGTTGTTCTCTTTCAAAGGCTAAAATTCTCATGAATGTTATATGGCTCAAGAAATCCTCTCTTCATATATATATATGACTTGATTGTAATAACTTAGAGAGCATGAAATCTTTATGATTTCATATTTTGAATCATAGTAGCATATTTACAAATAAGGAAATTTCAATTTCACAACACTCATACTTAAAATTATACTTGACAGTCTAAAAATATTAATGTACATTTATAAATAGGTTATATGTTTGATATAAACTGGAGTCCTATGTGTATCCTAGGAGATCTTTTTTAATAAATCTTAGTATTAAAATACATATATGTGTACTGTATACGGGTTGTACATGAATTGATCATTTTGATATAATATCCCATATTTTAATAACTCAGTGTTGGTAAATATTATTTAGTTGAGTTATGGGTTACTAATTACAATTTACCCAATTGAAAAGTAATGTAAATTGTATATTAATTATAACTTGGAAGCAAAATTAATAACATTATTTTACTTCTACAATTTTTAATCCTCAGATACAATCATTCTATTAAAGCAAATGATTTGAGGCCTCCTTCATGGAGATTTGAATTAGAAAAAACATGAATTTTTTTAAATCTTTTGAGTCAACTTTTTCTATTCTTTCTACGTAAAAACTTTTTTCAAACTTCAAGAAATATTTAAGAAAAGAAAAAAATCACCCAATTGGTGTAGGTATTAAGAAGAAAATGGATCTTCATTTACACTTATATAGAGGAGATAATATAATAATATATGATCGTAATGTATTATCATAAATAGAGGCAGATATATATTTTCTATTTATTAGTTCTTGATTTTCTAGACCAAGATAAAAGAGAAACGGCTGATACATTCTATTAAATTTAAATTTTCTTTTCTTTTTTGATGGATATAAATATATTATAATGTTTGTATACTAGGACAACAATTTGAGAAAAAGTGAAATGAGAGTCAGTTAAAAATCTTTTTAATGGCATGTATAGAGAGAAGCTTAGAAGGTTCTACCACTATCGTAAGATATTCTTCAAAAACCAGTAAGTACCAGTAAATGGAAATGATGATAGAAATGAACTGGATCATATGGTCAAAGCAAGAGGTAAAGGGGTCTGGATCCAATGTCTAGAAAATATAAATGTCGCAACTCGAGAGCATAAATTAGATGTCCAATAAGGTCCAAAGGAAGTTGACCAATAAGATTTTTAAATTAGACGACGTATTACTTGGTGTTCAATGGCACAACATGTGCTTCTATATGTTGTTAATTGAAAACATAGAGGGAGCATTTTGTTATTTTATCAGGCCACTTGGTAAGCATTATAACAATTTGTTTATATAAATATTTCATTTTCTTATTTATTTTTTTTGGCAGATGATCCAAATTCGCTCATCATTATTTATGGAATACCAAAAACCAATCGAGGAAGAGCCAGACGTCTCTCAGGAGAAAAACACCCGGGAAAATGGTTCACCAATAGAAGGAAAAAAAGAAGGCTCCTTGTATAATACTTATTTCACATTTTAATTAGTAATAAGTAAGATTTTTACTACCATCAAATCTCTTAATACTGTAGTACCATATGCTGTAGCTTAACAAATTGAGAGTTATTTTACTTGATTCATGGAGCCCAGGAGTATTCCTTTCACTGTATTACTCTTTCACTGACTTTATCCTCTAAATAATTTATATATTCATCGAAAATCTCATTTTGGTGATTGGACGTTCTTTCTCTAGGTTCACCAGTATTTCTAAATAATTTCTTTCTTGCTTTTGAACAAATTTGGCAGTTTTCTCTTTATTGTGATTGACTTGTTTTCTTGTCAATGGATGAACCAATCCTGAGTTTGTATCCAGGAGACGTTCAATCCTTGTAGAAAAAAAAAGGACAAAAAATAAATAAAATTAGGATTTTGTATTTCTTTTTGAATGCATGACATGAACAGGTTTTCTTATTTTTATAGCAACGACATAGCATAATGTAATAACTCAAAGATGTGACTCACCAATGAATTGATCATTCGATCAGTCGTAGCAATTTATCTTCTTTACACGGTCTTGGGTCTCTTCCACGATTTTTTCGATTTTGGCTTCAAGTACTTGGTTTCATTTGAAGGAATCTTGCTCCATTCGGATGTTGATTCTTAAGATAGAGATAGCTTTCTTGGCAAAACATTCAATGTTTCTGTGGAGTCCTTGTTCTTGAAGTCATGAATCTAGTTAGTACGTTATGATGGGTCGATAAGTATTTTTTGGGGAAGATACTTCATCTAACAAAGATCATATTCATAAATACGCAGTAATTAATATGATTCTTCAGACGTCATTTTTGAGTTATAAACTTGTTAGGATATAGATATTTTCTATTATATTTTCATTTTTGTAAGAAAACACTTTTTCTTGTTTTACCTTATTTATGGTATATCATATTTCAAGCTCTTTTGAAGGGAATTTACAATGTATGGTTAAATTTCAAAATCTGACAATTTATTCATTCTATGTACAGTACAAATATTTCTCATAATAAGGATACTACTACCTACTGGAAACTAAAAGAGGTTGTATTCCCAATAACATGATTTTAAACTTATTGCTAAGTTTTATATTAACTCAAAATATACAACTTATGATTGTTTTAAATATTTATTTCATTGAGAATACATATCTATTAGAATTAGATATAGTACTCAAAATAGACTTATGAAAAAATTAAATTTTGTTGACTCTTCTAAAAATCGAAAATTTTATTGAAATTTTATTTTTTATTGAAAAAGGATTTGAAATGGAAATAAATACACTTTAAGGAAAAGTCAGGGACCATCATGAATTTATTTCCGTTTCTAACTACCATAGCTATGACATCTTCAAATTTCAAAATGACCATTTTGGCCGTTATAGTGTTAAGTCAAACATATTGTCGCAAAAGCGAATCAAAGATGAACATGTAGTTACTTCTCATCCCTTATCCATTATTTATCTTGCCAATAAGATAAGTTATACGGGCTATCATATGTACAATTAGATTTATACTTTTCTTAAATGGCCCTAATAACAGTTTCCCAATGTACACAATTTATGGAAATCTATTTCCATCTGTCCCAAAAAGTCATTAAGATTACAATTAAATAATGAAACTTTATTGAAAAATCAAAGATTATAAAGTTTTTTTTTGTAAACATAATATTTTGGATCTTATTAAAAGTGTCCAAAAATACGTTTTCTTGTTTTGCATTTTCATACGAACCATTTGCAACCTCAACAAAAATAAATCGTAACTGACTTGTGTGCAAGGAAAATGGAAAAGAAATTGAATCTAGGAACCATTGAGGTTGATCGAAGCCCTGTTTTGATTCTCCTTACCAGAAAACCTTTCTGGGATTTACGTGTATCAATTCCAGAATTTTTACATTATTGGGTTTAAGGCAAAGTTGAGCTCGAGGTAGAGGTTCTATCTCATAAATTACATCCTAGAAACAGTCTGGCTTAGAATTTCTGAGTAAAGCTCGAAGTATGTCGGACTTTACTTGTGAAAATTGTTCAATATTGATCTTTGAGTCATAGTTTGACTTGATTAAGAAGTTTGTTTGGATGTATTTTCGAGTGCGTTGGTTTTGACAATTAAAAATTCCATGTGTTCATAAGCCTCAAAACTCGGCTGATTAAATCTTTCACGAATCGCAGAAATCATGTAATCTACAGCTTCAAAGTAAATTTTGTGGTATCGACCCTCTGCTTTAATTGGGTATTAATCCTTGGCAGTGCTTTGATAGCCATCAGTGTGATATAATATTGAATAATTTGCTGTTTTCCTATTATTATTTTTGTCTCCCCAGGCTGTAAAATGAAATCAAATGTCCTGACATTGTTAGTGATTATCTGGAATAAACCTTTGAAGAAATCATCATTTCTCAACCCTTCAAGAACAGACACCACTAATTCGCCCGTCCTTTAGCAAAAGAAAAAAACAAACATTTTTTTATGACCGAAGGACTTTAGATAAATTGCCAGCATGAGAGTTAAGTCGATATACGATATTCAATCCAAAAAAGAAATCGCATTTTTACATTTGGGATTCTACTCCAATTTTTCGATACGCTACATCTGCGCCCATTTTATTGTTTTTAAGACAGAAGTTCCAAAGTGTCATTAATTCTAGATATATAATTATATCTAGAACTCTTTTAAAACATTCTGCACAAACTCTTCATCCTACTTCAGATAGCTTTGATGCATAATTTCATTTGATTTCACATTCTTCAACACATTGAATTCGCTCTTTCATGTTACCCAAGAGATTTTCCCTTTTTAGTGAATAATTGATTAGCGTGATAATTTCTCCTAAAATTAACCACTAAAATTTTAAGGTTGATTGGCTTACCCTTCCAATTATCATATGGCATGGTATAATTTAATGTTCCTCAGTCCTTACAAGATAGAATAGAATAGAAATATCTACTATGAAAGGAGTCTAGTAATTTATCTTTTATAAATTAGTAGAAATTCATTTTTATTTGCTTTATAGTTTATTCAATACAGGGACAGTGGGGTGGCACGTAACAGGAAAGAAGCTTCTAGGATGATCCATGTAGATAAAAAAAATATATTCTGAGTGGTAAAATAAAATTATCTAATTTCAAAATGTTCCTGTTATTTCTAAAAGAGGAATGGAACCATGGTCCATTCTGTTCTGCAGTCCCTGTAATAAGACTGAACAGTCACTCAAATAAAGAGTTTTTGTAAAACAAATGAAAGGGAAGTAAGTACTGCATGAAGTCCAATGCAGCTATCCTTGAAATTTTGCTCGAGGCTAAATATAAATTATCATAAACATATTCATTCACATATCAACCTATAAAATTTCAATATATGTATGTAAGTGCTGAATTAAACATTAATATGATTCTTGATATTGAATAAACAATCTAAATTAAGCTCTTCAATAAATAAATTAGAAATTAAATCTTTATGGTAAAGAAGCGGACCATGGGGGTGAACTGGAAAGGGGAAATAATCAGTGTATTTTTAGAGAAAGACATTTGTAGCCTGCACCTCTTTTAATGACGTCCTTGACCACTTTTATCGCCCTTTGCATGGTAAAAAAAACTGGTGGAAAATTTAGACTCAGTATATCCCTGAAGCTAACGACCCTCTTTCATTTAGAGTAATTAACTGTCACTTTAATTAATTTCTATTACAAAAGAAGAAAGGATTTTATTTTATGACTATACACGTCGAGCTTTTTTTGTTCACTCGCAACCTCGATTCACAAAGGGGAAAGGAAAAATTTTGAAATACAACTGGTAGCTACCCTTCTGTATTTTCCTTGTTGCCAACTTGTTAATGTTATGCAGAATTTATTATTTAGATATACTATATATTTATAAATTCTACCAATCACAAACCAATTCTTAATACTTGTAATATGTTCAAAATTCAAAAAAAGGGCGCGCAATCCTTGATTTAATATATTTTATATGCATCAAAATCATAAATAATAATAATACCCTTTTTCAGCTCATAACACGTAGGGTCAGCTGCTTTAAATCAAAAGAGTCAAATGATGAAAATCAGCTGAAGGGAGAATACAAGGACTTTTTGTTTATTCCAAAATCCGTCCGTTTATCCGTCGTGATAATAAGTCATCTTTCTTAGCCAAAGGTATAGCTTACAATTCATCATCTTAATAATGGCTTTGTTGATGAAGAAATACCATAAGTGACCGGATCTCTTTGATTCATATTATATAATGCTATGAATGCTATAAAGTGTGAGGAAAAATTCCTTAATGTGAACATAAAATGTTTCCGCTAGGTACAACATACCTAAAACATGTGAAATTAAGCATAAATAGAATCCATTAATTTCAATACTTAAGTCTAAATAAGATCAAAGAGTTCATATTGGCAACTTTCAGCTACTGAAGTGAGAATTTCTTTATATATATATATATGTATAAGGGTGTAGCCTTATATCCAACCACAAAATAAGTTGCATAATTGTTACAGAACAACTTTTATCACTTTGTACAATATCGACCAAAAGATATTTATTGAAAGAAGCAATTTTGTAGGGCTCAAAGAAATAAAAAATAAATTTTGACCATTCTTATTTGATAATACAGATCTATTCAGTGGGAAGCTTATATGAAAATATAATATCTAATAAATATATGGATCAAATTTGTAGAATGCCAATGCAAAAAAAATAAGAACAATAATACATAAAAAAAAGTTGTTAAAAAGGTAGATGAAAATGTTGTAATTTTGGATCTTACGATTAATTGATTTGAATATTTGATACGGGAATATTTATTTTGCAATTCACTAAACCTCTACCTTTTTTATTTTTCTCTCTCTCTTTCTATAGTTAATAATGGCATTTAAATTATATTAATAGCCAGGAACATAATTTAATTACTTATAAATATAAATTCAAATATATGTAATTCATTCGAAAGAGCAAATACGTTAAGATGAGTTAAATTTACATTATGAACATATGAAATGTTTTTCATTAAAAGAGCCCTAATTGAGGGGAATTGAGCCTTGAATTTACAAAATATGAAGTCAGAGATATTGACAAATACATCCATGTTATAAAAGTTTGTTATTTTACATACAAAATAGATGTAATGGTATATTTATAGAAGTAAATGAATTCTATACAATATCCCAAAGCCTGTGTCCAAGAAAGAAAGTCCAACAGAATCAAAGAAAAATTAATTATTATTAATTTTATTGAATAATATTACTTACACTATGGGTCGAAACAATACATTGGTGGGCCTGCCAAGCATTGGCCTTTTAAAAAGACTCTCAGTAAAAAAAAAAATACTTTGATGAAAATCTTGTACAAATTTGAAATTAGTATTAAGTTTTAATTTTTTGAGAGTATTTTTTACACTTTTTTTTTAGGTTTGAGTCGAGTTCAGAAATCCATATGAATATAAAATGTTCTCTGCAAAATTTCTAATTAAATTCTTGTGGCCTTAGACATTATGTTGGATCCTTCAATTCTGAAAAAAAAAAACAATGAAAATGTAAAAAGAATATAAAAAAATTCTCTTTTTTAAGAGTTTTGCTTGGGGATGAATGACTCCGGGTCTTTCATCTTTTTTATAAGCAAAAGAGCTTCATATCATATGTAAAGCGTGGGTAATTTATTTTTCATTTCAAAAACATATAGGGGTTGAATTTATACATAATATATCCTTCTAGAGACATTCCAGTTCAACAGGTATATTTATATTTTAAATACAATTTCACTTGAGGCAAAAATAGCTACAGATTAAAGTGTTGAAAGTTTTAAAATTCCAGGAAAAGGATATTGTATTTAAAAAAAAATGACAAACACAACCATAAATGGTTATACTAAAGAATTGTTATACATTGTATAGTATCATGACAATTTCGAGGAAATAAAATTGTCATCTGCTGAATACGACCCTTTGGAATAAAAAATACTACTCTTTTAAGAAGGAAATAATTGAGTTTCCCCCAAAAACATCCGTATTGACCATAATATAATATGTACAACTCAAATTTAATCACCTACGAAATGAAATAAATAATTACAAATACTTTACAGCTCCATGATGGATCCTTGCACATTTCGTTGCACATAGTAGGGTTCTTCATTTGAAGACTCCTTGAATAACACTGGTCAACAGTCAAAAATCCTAAGGGGCGTAAGTATAATAAAAGTTATTCACTTTTGCACACTGATTTCAAATCTGTAAAAAAAATAATTTGAAGAGTCCGATGGTTTTCGAGAAATCAGAACCTACTTTTTGAGCCCTTTTTTGGCCCATTTTCCAACTTAAACGTCAATTTAAGCATAGAAGGATACTCATTATGTACATTAAAAAATGCTGATTTCCTAGTCTTTTTAATGAAAATTTCACTTTGAGTCTTTGTTTTGACCTAAGGGAGATCCTAGGGGTCTAGGGGGTAGGAGTAGGCCCAAAAGTCGACCAAATTTTTGTACTTAAATAACTCCTTGAATATTACATGAAATGTATTAATAAGGAATGCATTAAAGAACTGAGACTCCCAGCTTTCAAACAAGATGTCAAGCTCTCGATAAAACTCCTTAACTAAGAAGAAATCCTTCATCTAAATATTGTGTAAGTTTTCATTCAATTTTGAGCAAAAATTCGCTAGAAATCAAAGACTCACGGTAGAGCAACTAAAAAACAAGACCAATAGACTGACGTAGTGGCGTGCAGAATTATTTCAGCTCATTTCATAATCCTTATACTGCGTTCTACTACTTGCCTAGCTCTGTACATTTCAAATTTGTAGACCTTAGTAATTAATTGAATATATTTTACTAAGCAAAGGCTGTTCGTTTGTAGCTTTTCAAGTGTTAATGACCATTAAGAAATAAATTTTGGTATTTTTTGAATGCATATTCTAATATATAGTTTCATCACATTAAAAAGCAAATAAATAAATACAAAAACTTGACTTGATCGCACAAAAATAGGTCGGTGCGTATATAAATATAGGTATTTGTACGTAATTGCCCATAAATCTAACTGGACTAACCCTACATATCAAAAAACGTTAGCAAGTTACTCTCATGTTTTAAGAATAAATGTCTAAGATTCTTACTCTAAGATAGTCATTGATACAAAAATAAGTTGTCAACTATTGATTACCCTTTCCTTTCTACAAAATAACATATTCCGCAGGACTACACTCATTTCTGAGCTATCAAAGATGATTCCATCATTTGAATAAACATATATTCATCATAAGTAGAAAAAAAAATATATGAGACAGATTTATTAACTAATATGTATGTTATAATTACGATATATTATAATTATTTATATGTGGATGAGCATGTGTGTATGTTTTTTGTTTTGTTTTTTTAAACTAATTTTTACAAATATATTGAATAATAATAATAATAATAATATTGAGATAATTGCCCCAAAATAATAAAGAAAAATGATATATAAAATGATAATTCAAGTTATACTCCTCACTCGACGCATAAATGAAAAGAAGTACAAATTTACTATTCTTATAATTCTGTTTTTTTTTTATCCCTCATGTATGATAATACTACACACACTATAAGGCAACAAAAATTTTACTATTTTTTTTTATATATATATTTCACTTCTTAAATATGAAAGGATATTTATTTATTTATTTATTTTAAAGAGGAGTAACTGAATATCTCTACAGTTTGAAGCAAATTGGGATGACAGATAATAAAGAAAGAAAAATAAATATAATAACACAATTTTGGCTAATAGAAGAGAGAGTTTATGGATTCTGTGACTAAATTCCCCTTATTTAAAAAATCAGAGTAAAAACAAATTACATTATTACCTAAATAAGTAAAGTAATTGCGTCTAAATATTTGCTGCTTTTTTTTTGTTTTTTTTTATTATTATTTCTTTGTCTTACTTTTTTCCTTTGCAATCCTACTCATAAGAATCCATGGATTTAAAGGGTGGATATACAGAATATTGAATGAAATAGAATTGTATACATATACATGTATATATATATATATACAAACTCTAGCTAGTTCAGGGATTGTATATATATAGATATATACAGGTTTGTTGAATTTGATAATAATTTAGAGAATATCTTTAGCAAATATTAAGACTCTGCATTTCCACTATCATCTGATCCTGCCTCATCCTCTTCGTCGTTGTCGTCATCCTCCTCATATTCGTCATCGTCATCTATATAGCAGTCCTCATCGTCGTATAAATCGTCTATATCTACATTGTCTGGATTAGAGGGTCGAGGTTTAGGTTTCAAACAGTACTCTTCCATCGTTGTTGGAACGACAACTCCATCCTTCTCCGCTTCCGCTCGCGAAGCTTGGACTTGTTTCCTAGAATATAAAAAATTGATAAAATCATAGATAAGACAATGAGGAGAAGTCAACTAATACCTAATGATATTTTCGTATTCTTTGTCCTTCCCTTTGGACTCTTTCCACCTTCGAAACATTACTGAAGCGTCTACATTGGCCGGACTATAGGTATTGGGTTCATTAAGCAAACTAACGACGGATAGCAATATAGTTCTATTGGGTGAGAAAAAAATAAAATAAAATATATATATATATATATTTGTAAGTTAAACTTCTATCAAATGAAAATACGAACCTGACATTTTGAGTAGGATTCCACCTCTCACAAGGAAGTTCGCCACTTTGAGGATCGTCTACGGGCGGATGAAGTATTGAAATACATAGATCTCCGTTCTACAAAAAAAAAACATAATACAAAAATTAATCATATCTCTAATACGTAAAAAAATTGTGGACTATGGAATGAGATTCACGACACAGTAGTAGATAATAAAACAATTCAAGTTTCTACCTGAATGAAAGACTTGAAGAAGAAGAATAAAACAAATATATACATATATATCTTGGTTATCAAAATAATAATGATAATAATACATAACAAAAATAATACGATAATCGCATATTCTATAATCACGCATCATCATTAGATAATTTACTTATTCAAAAGTGGATGCCAACTTTTGCAGCATCATAAAACATGAAAAATGTCAACAACAGCTTATTTAGCATCAAGTCTTCAAACATTGACTAATACATATGTATGTATATTAATTAGTGTATTGAAATGACTACATATATATATATATATATATTTATTGATTGCATCAGCGTGATACGAGGCATATAAATTACTCTATTAAAATACGTAATATGATTGTAAAATTATTGAACAAATTGAAAAAAATTCTTTTAAAAAAGTGTAAAATGTCAAATGAGATAGATCAACGACGAAAAGCACGCACTTATTGTATTAATTTAGAAAATGTTAAGTAATCTTTCCATAACTAAAGAACATATTACATAATATTTATCTTATAAGGGAGACTCAAAAGGGAGAACTTTTTTTTTTTTTTTTTTTTTGAGTTTCATCTATAAGGCTTGATGATAAAATGCAACAGAGGCAGAGAATGAACATTGAATTTACGTTTTTGATGAAATCAAAAAATGTTATGAGTTCTATGAGGGTTTCACAATGACATTCAATGTCCTTCATCATACGACGTATCTTATATCAACAATTCATTATGCTCAGCAGTAGTTTCCTTTCCCTTTAAAAAAACACAACGAAATAGTGGAAAAGAACACACATTAGAATTTATTTTTTTTTAATTAAAAAAAATGTCCACTATTCACACATAACAAATAATCATTTAAAATAAATCGCATTACACCTAAAAATATCCAAATGATTCAAAGAGACGGAAAAAATATTTTCAACTTCAACTTTTATATCCGTAAAAAATAATTTTTCATAGTGGTAAAATCAATTCCAGGAACAACAACCTAGAAGACAACAACACTACCCCCCCCCCCTACTTTCTTTGTAAGAAAATATTAAAAAACAAAAAATCCTTTCCTAATTGAGATACTTAAAAAAAGAAAAGAAGGAAAAGATCTGATTGCTTTAAATGATCTTTTTAAAAATGTATAATCAAATGATCATCTTAGTATTTTGTAATCTTGCATTAATCAAAAAGCCTTGAACTAATTATTATTATTATTATTTAAGGCTTTTATAATAAATTGTCTACCAAAGTCTATACATATCTCTAAAGTAAAGTAAAGATAGTATTTTATGGACATTCTAGGGGGAGGGGGGGGGGTTAGAGAAGTATTCAAAAGTAAGTAAAAGTAAGTTAGAAAGGTACACAACATTATTGTTCATGAGGATTAGTTGACAGAAGAATATATCTACTTTAACTAACGTATGTCACACACACACAAAAAAAATAATAAAAAGAAGTTAAATAATAATAACGTATTAATATGTATAAACGTAGATTAAGACAAAAAACAATACTATCAAGCCTTGTTTTGCTTTGCAGAGCAAAGCAAAAAATGTGATAAAGGAAATACAAACATAGGTCAACTATTTTTAGATTGAAAAGTTGAACAAAAGTTTCTCATTTGATTGACAAGTCAAAAATTCTCAACCCTGATAATTACAATAATTGCTTAGTTATAAATAAAGAAAACACATGATGCAAATTTTACATTTGACAAGGGAAATAATAATAATAATGCTTACGGAAGAATAAATCTAAATGCAAGCTCTGAAAACCAGTTTTAAAGGGTTAACGGTTTTTTTTTTATTATTCTCTTCTCTCTATCTACTTAACGTGAATAACAATACATTTAAGATATGTATGTAGAAGAAATGCAGCTACATATGAACAAAACAAAAAAAAGAGGTATGATAGCAACATCAATGTCTCACCACATAGCATTTGAATTGAAAGAAGCAAGAATGAGTATTATGACCTTTAGGGGTGTCAATAGCTTCAGACCCCATTGAAGTTGAACATGGTGGTAGGTACCTCTTAAACTTTACATGTATATATAATTAATCAACATTAAAGATGAAACATATTCACTATGATTAACTACAATCCATAAATTTGTTAATGTCTTACTTCATATACGTTAGGATGCCAGACTTTGGAGATGAAACGAACCGTAGGAGGAGAATATGGATAATCGGAAGGAAATTTGACAAGAGCCTGAAAAAACAAAACAAATGACATACTAATTAATAATAATTTAAAAAAAAGTTATTCATAATTTATAACAATAAACACAAGTGATTGACTTTTAATACTTTTAACAAGTTTGAAATTTTCATGTTCAAAGTAATTTCATGTTATTAGCATAATTTAACACCTTTAAATAAGGCAGTCGAGTGTAGAGATATTTGATAGAATTTCATATTTAATTTCAAATATATATTGGCAAACCAATTATATCACTCGACCATAGCATTACAATGATAATTATAAAATGAACCAAGCTCTCAACTCTCGTCAGTATCAAATATATATATATATATATATATATAAAAGTTAAAAAATATGATATCACATTGAGTGTATTAAATCGTAATGAATTCCAACATCATAAAAAGGCCCTTTGATGCCGTTACTCTTCACAATAAAAAAACACAGAGACAACCTTGAATGCAAATTCTAGAAGAGAGGAATAGAGAACAAACATAAAAACCAACGAGAGAAGGAAAAAAAAAAGGAGTCTAACTGTGAATTGATTATAACTTAAGATAATTGATAAAGAGTTTGAGAAAGAAGCAAATACTATGTATATTAATTATTCCACTTTGCTAATGTGCCCCTGAGAGAGAATTCACTCACAACTGGAATTCAAATTCATTCAAGGTTAGACTATGTAGGGTTATACTTGAAATATTAGATGCAATTTGAAAATTAGTAGACCTTCAAAAAAGAATTACTTTGATAAGCATGATACACTTATATAAACATATAAAGTAAGAATGAAATCAAGGATTGGAAAAATAAAATAAAATAAAAATAAACATCGTTTGTTTAAAAAAAAAACATCAAGGGGTTTAAAGTGAAGTACAACAATCTCCCCTCACTGATTTTCACTTGGTGTGGTGAGAAATGTCTTGAGTGTGAGATCAGCGCATGGGAGAACTCGATGTTTTAAAATATTTTAGAGAATGACTTCTTCAAATCTGCTCAAATGTTCATCAAAATAAAGCAAAAAGTGAGTCACCTTCTTCACCACAAAGGAAATTTGAATGAAATACTCTATCCAAATATATATATATATATATATATATATCATTAGAGCTTTATTTGCAAACAAGACAGCAAATAGAATTCAAATAGAATTTACTATACTCAAAATAAATAGAAAAAAAATATAACTGTCATTGAAAGAAGTTTGACCTTCTAAATTATTATAAAAAGGCTGTTCCATGTAAAATCATTTTACTTTATATGATATATATATATATATATATTTATAATATACATATTTCGAATGAATTGAAGGCCAAATGAGTTTAACTGCAACTGACGTAGATAAAAAAAAAACAAAAAAAACTACATGTCTCGTTATACGAAAAATGACATATTTCAATAATAAAAGGCGGGAATCCAATGGAGTACATTCAAGCGGAATGAACATTCAAAGATCTTGGGTTATCTTTTGAGAGCATACAATTCCCCATTTAGAAGGAATTCACTCAAAATGTGAATTTAAAGTTGGAAACTGACTCAAGGGGTCCTTTGTTCCTTGAGGAACAAAGGACTCCTTGCCCCTCATGAGGAGTTAGGCGAAATGAGTGGAGTTCGCCTCGTTACACACGCACACACACACATATGTATATATTTCGGTACAGACTTTCCTTCCTCGTCTGTCTCAGCTCCTTTGTGTCAATATTGTACATATATGTATTTAGTGGACTATGTTTTCAGTTCTGAAATCTACAACAGAGCGCTCTATTTGTTCGCCGAGTTGTCTGAGTTATTCACCTTAAAATATCCTCCTTGATAGAGCGTGTCTGGAGGTCCAAAAAGAGCCACTTCCCACTCGAACAAGTTATTTTCGTCAGGTAGTTTAGGTCTTATACCCTCTAACGGATCCTCTTCCAGAGATTTGTATTCAAGGGCAAGGGCCCTTACAGCCGAACTCGATGCGGTTCCACTGGTTGTGGTCATTTGGGAGATTGGTGAATGAGTTGAGCCAGGAGATTAAAGAAGAAGAAGAAACAGAGAGGGGGAGAGAGAAAGAGAGCGAGAGAGAGAGACGAAAATCCAATTATCTTCAACTAACTAACTAACTACGAACTGAGACACAGAAGAAGAAAGAAGTTGACGTCAGTTTAAAAAAAGGAAGAGGCGCGCACACACGGAGAGTTGAACAACGTTTAAATTTCCATACTTGGAGCTTATTGAAATTTTTTTTCCTCTTCTTTTTTTTTTTTTTTTTTTAATAGCCAGTCTACACAGAGGGGAAAAGCGTGCTCGTCTTCTTCACGTCAATCCTCTCCTGCCGTCTCCCCCTTTGCTCCTCCTTCCTCGTCTCCCTCCCTGCACCTCCTTTTCCTTCTTCTAATGTTCATATTATGATTATTATTATTATTGTTCAATATAATCACAATGGAACAAAGGAGACGACAAACCAATATTTTATACGTAGAGAGTGGTTTGTAGAATCTATTACTGCAATCCACTACTCCAACAATCAATAAATGTCAAACGTCTCATCCACGTCAATAGTTAAATATTATAATATGTAATTTTAATTTGGCTTTAATAATACAAAAAAACACATACTCAATGTTTGGAATTCTTGGAGTATGGCACATACTTTTCTTGAAGATATTAATATAAAAAACTCGGGAAGAGTAAAATATACGTAGGAGCTTTTACTTTATATAGTATAAAATGAACCCAAAGCACAAAGATCCTTTGTAGCCTCAAATGGGGTTGTTTATTCTGCAACCCTCTTGATGGAACAAGTTGACAGAGAGTATTCATCTTCGTCTACACATTGCATGGGGTCCTGACATATTTTGGTCTAATAATAATAAAATGATTAACTCTTTTTTTTTTCTTGGGAGTGCGTACATGCGTTAAATTTGATGATGGTGCAATATTATGTAATACGCCACTGGAAGAGCTTTTATTAAAAAATAAATAGATATGAATTATGATGATGTTGGTCAACATAATATTATAATAATGAAGTGTGTTCATTAGATTCTATTTATGGGTTAGTTTCGCCTCGTAGGAATTAAGAAATGATTATAATAGGATATTCTAATATTTGTACGTGTATATAATATATATATATATATATCAAAGTAGTTTTTCAAGATGAACAATGTTGCAATCCTTCTTCAAAATTTGTTCGGTTTGAAGAACTCTTGAATGAGTAAATCAGCTCTCAACTACGCGTTATAAATAATATAAAGAAACTCAACGCACTATATAAATGCTAGTCAATATGAGTCCGTGAGGATTTGTATCGTGAAAATAGATGAAATTAAATGCGTATTTTTGTCACATACATTAAGAAATTAACTCTTATATATATACATATTTATTGTTGTTTGTATAAATTTCAATACCTGTACATACATAGTGTGTAACTAATATAATAAAAATAACATAATATGGTCTCATCAATGATGATTCTCCAACTCTTTTCACAACAAAGGAAACAATGGAATATATGTACATAATTATTATTATTATCAACAAGATGGAAACAAAGTACATATATGTGTTGTTTGAATGGCTTTAGTTGATCAAAGTCTTAGTGAATTCATAAGAACATAATATTACATATATAAAAAATAAATCACTTACAGATCGTGATAAATTAAGGTATATATATATATATATATATATAGAAAGAAAGAAAGAACATCAGACTAGCAAAGTCATGAAAAGTACAGATACTATTATCATAAGTATAATGAGGATAAGTGAAGTATTTGTGAAAGTACATGATTTGACTACGTATATATATATATATATATATATATATATATATATATATATATATATATATATATATATATATATATATATATGTATATGTATATATTGCAAAAAATATAATCACATTCGATTGATTTATACTGAAATTGAGGCATATTCAAGGAGGAATGAATGAGTTCGCATAGGAGAAGCCATCAATAAGCTTTGATTTTATATATGTAATTTCTAATTCTGTAGACAGTGTGTGAGTACTATTAAAAATATTATACACCTATTTTCTTGATATAACACAGTAATCAGGGGCGTACTGGCCCGGCGGTCAACCGGTCAATGACCGGTGCACCCCTTTTAAATCTTTACTAGGCGCCCCTTCGATTTAGCATAATGCGCCTTTATCGTACAAGATATTTACTCTTTGCCCGGTGGAAATTTTCGCCCCAGTACGCCCCTGTCAGTAATAATAATAATAATTAATTATAGTTATATTTGCAGATTCTAACCCATGGTACCCTCTGCTAAATCTAACGAATAAATTATTTCAAGGACGACTCAAAAAATTCTCTCAATTTAAATATGTACTACAAAATATTCACCTTCAACTTCCTAATGAGTAATTTGAAGATGTGTTATTATTACTATTATTATTATTTATTACCCCTCTGTTATTTATAAATGTATCCCTCAAAATATTAAAATTTTCATGGGCTACAAAAAACAAAATATTTAAAAAAATAAAACGTCTTAAAAAAAAGCATTTCATTATTCTAAGAGGAAAATCATGGATTTAATTTGATACCGTTCCTAAAAAAAAAGAGGTAAAATGACCAAGGATGGGCATTTTGTGTGGGTGAGAAAGCATCTGGTTCCTCTACATTTTATATGCTGATTGTTATTTGGGAATATTAAATAATACACAATGGCTACTTATAATAATAATTAATTGTAGCAAGTCCTTTCAGACGAGCTTTTTGGGAATAACAAAAACACAAATTGTATTCTCCCTTCAGCTGATTTTCATCATTTGACTCTTTTGATTTAAAGCAGCTGACTCTATGTGTTATGCACTCGTAAAGGGTATTATTATTATTTATGATTTTGATGTATAAAAAATATATTAAATTGCGCGCCCTTTTTTTGAATTTTGAACATATTACAAGTAGTAACGATTGGTTTGTGATTGGTAAAGTTTATAAATATATAGTATACCTAAATAATAAATTCTACCAAATATTAACACAATTGGTAACAAGGAAAATACAGAAGGGTAGCTACCAGTTGTATTTCAAAAAATTTCCGTTCCCTTTTGTGAATCGAGGTTCCGAGTGAACAAAAAGCTCGTCGTGTCTTTTGATTTAAAGCAGCTGACTCTACGTGTTATGAACTCGAAAAGAGTATTATTATTATTTATGATTTTGATATATAATAGATATATTAAATTACGCGCCCTTTTTTTGAATTTTTGATATACAAGTATTAACGATTCATTTGTACATTGATATATTTTATCAATGTATAGTATATCTAAGTAATAACTCTGCCCAATATTTAAAAGTTGGTAACTAGGAAAATACAGAAGGATAGTAGCTACCAGTTGTTTTTTCTTCAAATGTTTCCTTTCCCTTTTGTGAGTCGAGGTTGTGAGTGGACCAAAAAGCTCGTCGTGTCACCTCAACGATTATGAGAAGACTGAATTCAAAAGGATCATCAAGGCAGTGATACCAACTGATATTTTTCTTCTCTTCCTTAAACTCAACTTTATCTCAATACTTTGCTCATGTTTAAAAATGACACATTATACTATGATTGATGTCCTATGGAGTTTCTGACATTTTATCCAAATATTTTTTTATTTTATTTACATTTAATGTTACTTTATATTCATTATTCAGTTCAAAATATAAGCTATATGTAAGACTAAGGATTGTAACTAGTAATTTAAATCATTCCACCCGACGTTGTAAATCCTCTTCAAAACTGATTATACATACATACATTTAGAAAATGTGTAAATATAGTATTGTGTTGTTATCATTATGAAGACTTTTTTAAGGACTAACAGGGTATCATGGTATGCGTAGATAGTTAGTATAGTTTTATCTTTTATTGGCTTAAGTTTTTCTATGAAATGAGTACAAAGAACATACTTTGACGAATAATTTTAAGAATAATAATGTGTTCCTTTGAAATAAATAATTTTTTAACCAAATATGTGAATGAATGTGCAAGTAAATATTTCCAATTCTAGATAAGATCTTTTTTTTTTTTTTTTAAATTAAACTATATAATTGTAAAAAAAGTAATTTAAAAAAAAAACACTTTCTGAAGTAGTCTTTCAGAATCAATGAAGAAAACACAAAAAGTCACTCACTCATTCAATTAACTTAATCAATTACAAATACAAACGAATACCAATAAATATATTTGGACACTTTGAGTATTTAATTGATTATTATCGAACTCATAGACATCGTCATTGCATCAAACAAACCTTTCCTCTAAGAAAAGAAATATATATAATATAGAAGTATATTGTGAGAGTCAATTCCTCTCAACTAAGGAATAAACATTCAAAACACTTTTAAAGGGCATTTGTATAATTTTCTACTTCTGTTTAATTTCAGGACGAGCTTTTTTTGTTCACTCCCAACCTCGATTCACAAAAGGGAAAGGAAAAATTTAGAAAAACGACTGGTAGCTGCTACCCTTCTGAATTTTCCAACTTGTATCCAACTCTTTTTAATATTGGGCAGAGTTATTATTTATTTAGATATACATATACATTGATCAATTCTACCAATATACAAATCAATCGTTACTACTTGTAATATATTCACAAATTCAAAAAAAAGGCACGTAATCCTTGATTTAATATATTTTGTATATATTACCAAAATCATAAATAATACCCTTTTCGAGTTCATAACACGTAGAGCAAGCTGGTTTAAATCAAAAAAGTTACACGACAAACTTTTTGAGATAACCCAAAAACACACTCTATTCTCCCTTCAGCTGATTTTCATCATTCGACTCTTTTGATTTAAAGCAGCTGACTCTACGTGTTATGAGCTCAAAAAGGGTATTATTATTATTTATGAATTTGATGCATAAAAAATATATTAAATCAAGGATTGCGCGCCCTTTTTTTGAATTTTGAATATATTACAAGTATTAAGAATTGG
Organism: Lepeophtheirus nordmannii; assembly: GCA_963680855.1. Taxonomy (NCBI): domain Eukaryota; kingdom Metazoa; phylum Arthropoda; class Copepoda; order Siphonostomatoida; family Caligidae; genus Lepeophtheirus; species Lepeophtheirus nordmannii. The sequence continues at coordinate 28,501,369 of OY804521.1, forward strand.
TTTGTGATTGGTAGAATTTATAAATATATTGTATATCTAAATAATAAATTATGTATAACATTAACACCGTTGGCAACAAGGAAAATACAGAAGGGTAGCAGCTACCAAATGTTTTTCCAAATTTTTCCTTTCCCTTTTGTGAGTCGAGGTTGTGAGTGGACAAAAAAGTTCGACGTGTTAACTCATGGAAAACAGCTGAAGGGAGAATACAGTGAGTTTTTGTTTATCTCAAAAAGCTCGTCGTCTTTAAGGGTAAGTAGAAGAAAATTGACAGCTGACAAAAAATACTATGGAGTCTTTTCTTGATATTTTGAAGATACCACTAAGCAAATAAAAAGTTAAAATGCTAACATATATTTATCTAATTGTCAAACGAAGCAAACAGTGTAAAGTTTACAACCTTACAAGGTTAAAATACGTGTCTCGAACATAATAAAACTATGGTTAAAAGAAACGTCGTACCCAATACTCCCATCACATGAATACTCTTTAAAAAAGTTCCTCATATTATATGCTATTCAGGGTCGTAGCTCGTAGTCACCTTTTTATAACTGGGATGCGAGTGGATATTATGTACTACTTTGAAAGTAGGTAATAACTAGGAATGTAAATAATATGCAAATCGGGCTTGTAATAAAAAATTGGAGTTAGCTCTTCAAACAGGTCTTTTTGTTTTCCAATGCTGTTATCATTTTTCCTTTAATACCTAGGGGATAACATCTACCTGATAGTAAAGATCTCGCATGAAGGAAATCATGCATTAAGGTTAATAAAGCAAATAAAATGTAAACAAAAAGGGCTCAAGTCCTCGTATAATTATTATTAGTTAAAAATATATAATTTCCTGACATTAATTTCAATTAATTTTCTTCCTCTCATCTATGTTATTATTTATTGTTGTATATATAAAGGAGAATAGCAGCTTGTAGCTCAGTAAAACGTCATGACAGCTCAAGCTGCTTCACTCTCAACATTCATCAAATTGTCAGAGTTACAACCAGGTTGATTTTCTCTTTCTTTTTTTATTACAAACCCAATTTGCATATTATTTACATTCCTAGTAATAACTTATTATGTACTTTATCTTTAAGAGAGATAAATTAAAATAAAACAACTGAAAATATCATATTTAGGGCCATTAATTGAAACAACGTGTACACATTTCAAACGCTTTAAATTTGAAAAAAAATACAAAATAAATTAGCGTTCAATTAACATTAGAACAAATAGTTTTGATCCAAAATCGATCGTTTTTTTTTCTAGTTTTTATAAAGAACGCACATAATTATTATAAAGATATTAAATTTTGATCTATAAAATGAAACTTTCTTTCAAAAAAATAAAAAAACTAGGAACTTTTGACTTTTGTTCTCAGAAAAATATATTGTTTGTGTGGGGAAATCATCAAAAGAATACATTTTTTTGATGCCTCATCAGTCACTGATGAGGTATTTCAAAATGTATTCTTTATAAACAGTTTACTTTTTTCCTCGGAAATCTTCTTATCATTTTTTTTAAAAGAAGTAGATAATTTCTGATATTTGCTCATGAGACTATCATGTTCTTCAATTCATGTTCGTAGATCAGGTATGTAACTATCTACTTTCTAAGTGGTATGCAATTATACAACAACACTAGGAGTTGTTAAATACTGAAAATGCTAATTTGAAACGTTCCCGCATTGGCGCCCTTCTCCTAACGTGGTACGCCACGTATAGGTACTTACTCCCTTTTTACACGTTTCTGCCCATGGGTGTTTCCCCAAAAAAAAAAAAAAAATTACAACACGTTGCTTAAATAGATGAAAACGAGACTTTATGTCCCAAAGTTATACATTTGATAAAAATATCTAAAGTCGAAATACCGTTATGGAGAAGAATACTAAATCCTCAGTTTCCTTGGTTCGTTAGGTATGATTATAATATGTACAATATCTTAAATTGTTTGCCAGAGTCCACGTTGAGGTCAGTCCACAAAGTTGAACCCATCATTTCTATACAGTTCTCACTTATGTGTGAACCATTCTTGTGTCTATACAAGTTGATAGTTCATTGCTATTAAATAGTTTCAATTTATACTTAAGAAACAAGTTTTTAGTCATGTATGGTTTAGAAGTATTTTGAATTACAATTTTTGCCGAGGAGAAAATATATTTGTTGCTCGTAATTTAAATAGAGCGTCCTTGAAATTGGGAGAACAGGAGTCCCGGAATCAATTCATGGGATCATGGCCCCCTTCAATTTGTAAAGCTAATCTTATGTATACATATATAATGTTTAATTATATTAGTTTAATAGGAAATAAATTATCACTTCTTTCTAAGAAGTAAGGGCCAAAAGTTAACATTATTATACTATAACTGCATATCCCTTTAGCAAAGCTATTTAGACCCTTTGACTCTTAATCAGATTAATATCTGATGATGACGGATATTTATGGATGATTTTAAACTTATGAAAGAGTAAATATAACAGTTATAGGATGACTCCCACTTAGGTATTTATAATATTATTGTACATAATATTATGTAAAATCTCCATAGTCCACCCAAGAAAAAAGATTAATAAAGAAGGAAAAGGATCTACGTCTGTAGATCAGACAGTCTTTGTTACTCAACATATATGTACTTATGAATCGACTTTAAATATGATTGATTGTCAATGATATTATAGTAACATGTTCTACTTTGATTTGATTTTCATGGTGATATCTTTGAATTCAATAGAATGAGCTGTTGTCTACCTACACAGACCTATATAATATTTAACATTTTCTAGTTAGTATGAAGTATATGTATTGTTAATAAAAATCACTCAAATGAATTGAATAAGCAGATGATAAATATCCCTTCCAACAAAATTAAGTCAAACGTCAATATAATCAATAATCATGAAGTAACACCAAGCTTAAACAAGCTGTAAACTTATTGATTTGGCATAGTTACTAAAAGAGATCTGTTCCATTTATGCTCTTACAAACTCTTTTAATTTACAAATTGCATTGTCATGACTATTTGTTCGAATACACATTTGTATTTAATTATTTTTGTTGCTACCTAATCCATACAGTATACAAAATACTATTTATTTTTGACTTTTTACCTGTTCTCTTTAATGCACACCTGTGGTTGACAAGATTTCTAAAACTAAACTCGGAACATGGAAGTTTGTGAAATGAAAAGATTTTCCCTCAAAAATGAAATCTATACAATTATACCTATATCCATTAGAATAAATAAATAAAAAATATCACGAAGATATTAATGCATAAAAAATAGATTATTGAAAATAAAAATAAAAAACAGAGCTACTCTCTCCCATCGAGGATATTAAATTACATACTCATTCCTTCATCTTGCAACTTACACGCAGGGGCGTCTGCAGAAATTGTTCATAGGGGTGACCAGCTGAAGCAAAAGCTAAAACCTTGGTGTAGCAATACAAAAACTACAAGTTGGTGACAGTGGTGGCCATGATCGGGGTGATCGTGGCCACCACTGTCGCTGCTTACATGGTAACTATCGTTTCTGCTTCTAATTAAACATACCCTCCCACACATTCCTGCCTGATAAATGAATTCTCCAGTGGATAGATGATCATATAATTGAAAGATATATAATTTAATAGTACTATTTGGGAAGGATAAATATTTGAGCGAACCACGGATGCTATAGCAAAAAACAAAACAAAAAAACACCACTGATATTTATAAGGATATTCCCATAAGAAAGTCTTTAAAAGTGGAAATTTCATTATAGCATTGTGACAATGCAATCATGTTTTTGAAGCCCTTGTCATTTTCTATATTTCAGTCTATCGGTACACACCTTGAATTCCGTCTTGTATCGTTTACTAAAGTTTATTAACCAGTCAGTGGCTATGCCTCCCTGGTTCCTTCTATAATTACTAGGAATGTAAATAATATGCAAAATACCGAGTGCTAGACTTTGTGGAGTTGGCACATCGAACAGTACTTTTTGTTTTCCAAAGTTGTTATCATTTTTCCTTTAATACTGAGGGGAGAACATCTACCTGATAGTAAAGATCTCACATGAAGGATACATGAAATTAAGGTTAATAAAGCAAATAAAATGTAAACAAAAAGGGCTCAAGTCCTCGTATAATTATTATTAGTTAAAAATATATAATTTCCTGACATTATTTTCAGTTAATTTTCTTCGTCTCATCTATGTTATTATTTATTGTTATATATATAAAGGAGAATAGCAGCTTGTAGCTCAGTAAAACGTCATGACAGCTCAAGCTGCTTCCCTCTCAACATTCATTAAATTGTCAGAGTGGCCAGCTTGATGATTTTCTCTTTCTTTTTTATTACAAACCCGATTTGCATATTCTTTACATTCCTAATAATTACCTGCAAGAGACTCAACCTATTACATCCAAACATTAACTTCAGTTTTTTGATAATTGTGGACTGATGTCCATTCAATCAATTTCACACAATATACCAACAAGATTAAAACTATCTGCCTGCTTAAAGAATGGTCCAAATCATGCCCCTCCACTTTGTAGTGTACACGGCACTTACCCGAGGTAACCTTAATCTACTCGTTATGTTATGTTTCATGTCATGTACTTTTTGTTATATCTTTTATATTCAGTTTGAAGATGTATCTTAATCTCCATGAGGTGTGTCTCATGTCCTTTTGTAGCGAGCGTAGAGTAGCAAATATAGGTCTAAATTCCAATACATTCTGTATACTCATAACTCCTTTTAATTTCCTAATCTTCTTAATTTTTTTGTCCTGGCCATGAGTTTGGCAACTTAAGATATGTCTCACGCTTTTGTCCCGATTTATCTATACTTCTGTTCTACGCATAGACCTTCTTAAAAATTATTATTATTAACACAAAGAAGATAATACAATATTTGACTCACAGACTAGAAGACTCTCTTCATGACGTATGAGTGACAAATGAAATACCAAAATGATTCAAAAAAGATTGAGACATGAGGGGCCTAAAACCTTTAAAAAAAGATATATCTATATGCGTAGTATAATAATAAGTTTGTATTAAATTTACTTGAGAGAATGTTCATATGTCATTCGAGAATATTGGTCCGCTCCAATTGTGGTGCTAAGGAGTAATTTTTCAACTACCTCAAAGTTTTTCATATTAGATCAAAAATCCATGCATGATAAAGTAAAGTAAAGTAAAGTAAAGCTGATAGAATAATATTCCATTGTATATTGTTATGAGTTAATGACTTATGAGAACCGACTACATCATATCAAATCTATGTACATCAGATATATATATATATATATATATATATATATACATAACTATTTTAATGACATAATTAGTATTGTACAAAATGGAACTTGCTAACGGTGCATAATCCTCTATCAAAGTTAAACATTGCAAATGACATGCGTATGTGTTTACTTTTTGATTTATTTAAACGATAAACAACTTAAATTCCAAGGATATCAACAATTAAAAATAAATAAAATGCATAACTTATGTAAGTGCATATATGTATATTTTGATATAAAGGTAACAACAGTCATTAATGTCAATAAATGCTTCATTCAAAATATTGTTATTATTATTATTATTATGTGAATCGTGTTCATCAACATGCATTCTGATCATTTATTTTCAAATATGATCAACATGGCTAGCTCAGATCTATTTACTATTTTGCATATTGATCCATTTCGCGCCATTACGATCAAAATGACTACATTTTTTTAATAACTGCTCTGTATATTTGAAAAATTCAATCACATGAATATTGAGTAGTATATCAAACAGTTTCTACTTATTTCGAGTGGAAAGTAGACAAATTGAGAGTAAATGATAAGTGCTCATAAATGAGAGTGAGAATGGATAACTCCTCCTCAAGGAGAGGGCCCCAATGAACTGAGAATATGTGGGGTAAAGTCATTTAAAATATGTGAATACAATGTACGGAGTAAAATATATTTTATTAGAAGAGTGAGATCAGTCATTGACACGACGAGCTTTTTGGGATAAACAAAAACACACTGTATTCTCCCTTCAGCTGATTTTCACCATTTGACTCTTTTGATTTAAAGCAGCTGACCCTACGTGTTATGAGCTCAAAAAGGGTATTATTATTATTATTTATGATTTTGATGCATAAAAAATATATTAAATCAAGGATTGCGCGCCCTTTTTTTGAATTTTGAATATATTACAAGTAGTAACGATTGGTTTGTGATTGGTAAAATTTATAGATATATAGTATATCTAAATAATAAATACTGCCCAATATTAACAAGTTGGCAACAAGGAAAATACAGAAGGGTAGCTACCAGTTGTTTTTCCAAATTTTTCTTTTCCCTTTTGTCAGTCGAGGTTGCGAGTAAACAAAAAAGCTCGACGTGTGAGTGGGTTAACAATATAGGTAAACTACTCATATGAACGCAGCAGTAGTGAATTTTGAAGGCTCTGAAAACTAGAAATATTACAAATATATATATATATGTCTAAAAATCAAAGACACAGTTTCTCAAAGGCTTCAAAGATTTCCTATCTGCTCAATTTGACATAATAAATTCAAAGCCCAGAGAGTACTGTATCAAAGTATAAAATCCGCCAATAGGATTGCTCTTCTGATGAAGTTACAATTAATTAGTTAATTGACTAGGATTATGATTTTAATTATCATTTAAAATATTTAAATTGTCACTTTTATACCACTAATAAAATAATGCCATTAATTAGCATAATTTATTCATTCAGTGAGTGCCTTTGAAAATCCTTTTGATGCGTTACAAATGTTTAATTTAAGTAAATACTATTTATTGAACAGTTTCGAGACTATTGTTTATCAAATGAAGTGGTTCAAAAGTATGTAACTACGATTTTTAAAGTGTGGAACGCTGAATAAATACTTTATAGTTTTGTAATATAATACAAAAAAGTACATATATTCAAAATTAATTTACTGAGTTGAGTCTCTATGGCATCTCCCATTCAGTGATGGTTTAATATATTATGTAAGTAGCTATTTAAGAGTTAGAATAATACATTTCTTTAATTATAAAGTTTACTCGGACACAGGATCAAAAAAGTAGTAAATAAGGAAAGGTTGGTCACTCCATATCTCCTTGTAGCACAATATACATAATATTATTATTACCGCATGATTGTTTGTTCATTTTTCCAAATATGGGCAGGACCATTGATCACATTAAAAATGTATTCATATTTCGTCATCCTAATTTAAAAAAAATAATAATAATAATAATAATTATACCCCTTTTAGAACCATTGTCATCAAATCATGATTCATGTCCATATCATTACATAAATATAATATCTAAACAGAAACCTACAGAAACTTCATTTACCTTTTGGATTACTTTAAAAATCCTTCATTTTGCGTTAAGATAGAATCTTACTTATCACTTATATAAGATAAGATAAATGTTAAAACAGTATTAAAATAGAGTGTTTGTTCCATGAGCGTGTATGGATATTCACTTATCAGATTTCACATTTGATATCCCTACTCTTTAGAGCATTGAATTTGTCCCTAGATATACATACATATATATGTACACTCCCTGTATTCAAGTTTAACCCTAGGATTATAACCCTTGTGCTTTATATAGAGATAACAAAACTTATGTTTAAAGGAAGGGTTTAAATCCCTTTTGGAAGTAATGATTCTGATGTCATATGGTTCAGCATAGCAAATATAGATTAAGTATTTCAAATTACTATATGTATGTATATATACATACTACGAAAAGATTTGTAGAAACTGGTGAAAAGAGGTACTTACTTACTTACCTTCAAGATTCATTTCAAGTTTGGCTTCCGTTTCCTACAAATTATAATTATTATTATTATTCCAAGTTATTTTTATTATAGGATTCTTATCCTTATTCAGGAAGCCGATGTAATCCTTATAAGACCTTAAAAATCTCCTAAAAAGAGTTATTAATAGCATAGAAGAAAAAATAAAGAAGGGATAAGAATTCATTATGTTCCTGTCGATTTGATGTAATTTTTGAAGGCCTAACTCACAAATTAGCTTCGAAATTACCTCTCATGAGCTGAATAATAACAATAATTTATCCGTTAATATAAAGGCGCGAGTCTCCTTTGTTTGTTCGTTTATTTGAACGACCATCACGGTCAGTCAAGATGACTAATGGGGCAGGGTGAACCAAAGTAAATTGATCCAATAAAGAACATAAGCTATGTTACATTGCATTCGAGCTCCCTTGATACTGATTTTGAGACCAAAAGTGGATTTGAAGGCCCAGTAGGCCGTGTTTGAAGTTGTCTATGAAATCAAAAGTTTCAAGAAATGGTCGATTTAGGAGATTGACTGAGATCAAATGATCTCCACGAGGTTGCTGGTGACTGTTTTAATGTTCCCTTTCTCAATCATTGAAGAATGCTCTATTCCAGGGGTGTCATACTTAGGAATGTAAATAATATGCAAATAGGGCTTGTAATAAAAAAAGAAAGACAAAATCATCAACCTGGCCAGATAAAGTACATAATAAGTTATTACTAGGAATGTAAATAATATGCAAATGGGGCTTGTAATAAAAAAAGAAAGAGAAAATCAACCTGGTTGTAACTCTGACAATTTGATGAATGTTGAGAGTGAAGCAGCTTGAGCTGTCATGACGTTGTACTGAGCTAATAGCTGCTATTCTCCTTTATATATATAACAATAAATAATAACATAGATGAGAGGAAGAAAATTAATTGAAAATAATGTCAGGAAATTATATATTTTTAACTAATAATAATTATACGGAGACTTGAGCCCTTTTTGTTTACATTTTATTTGCTTTATTAACCTTAATTTCAAGTATCCTTCATGTGAGATCTTTACTATCAGTTAGATGTTCTCCCCTCAGTATTAAAGGAAAAATGATAACAGCTTTGGAAAACAAAAAGTACTGTTCGATGTGCCAACTCCACAAAATCTCGCACTCGGCATTTTGCATATTATTTACATTTCTAGTCATACTCATTTCACATCGCAGGCCACATATGACCCCTATGTAGACGTCGTGGGCCGGACCATTAAAGTTATAGTATACTTAGCTATAAATAACCAAAATATCATGTTTTCCCTTTGTTTTGATTTAATGAGGAACAAGGACATTGTTAAATTTAATTAAAAATTTATTAAACAGCACTTTTACAAAACATTTCACAAAATTGCACACACTTTAAGTAACCGGTATCGAAAATTATAATAATGAACTTTACATGAGATTACATGAGACTGATAAAGAAAGACTAACATGCGCACCTAGCAGATAATTTATGAACTATAATTAATTAAAAAATTAATCCATGTCTTTTATGTATTTATTCCACTTTCAAATTATCCTGCGGGCCTGATTGAACCTCCTTGCGGGCTGTTTCTGGCTCGCGGGCTGTATGGTCAGAGCATAATTATTAATTACAAGTACTACAGGCTTTCCATATATGTACATCCTTTTCTTTTCTTAAGCATTCATGCTCCCACTCCATTGATATACCCTTTTTGAAACTTCCTCGTTTAACCCCATGATGATGAACAAGCCCCAAGGGATAAATACATTCAATAACATAAACATTGGCCACTTTAGAGGCTGCTGCAATTGTAAAATATCTACTTCCACGTGGTGAACGACCCATTGATCTTGAAATATGGTGGTTAATGTAAGTCTCGTCCATAAACAAGATTGGTAAATTTTGAGGCTGATATTTCATATTGAACTTGCGTATTCCCATATTGAACTTGAAAGGTTATTGTAATACATAAAAAGAGAAGAAAATAATAGTAAGTGACTTTGAATATTTTATTATAGCCGACCTCGTTAGTTAGAAAGATATCCACTGTAATTGTGAATTTTAAATGTATCTTTGAGCCTCATTTAAAGACTTAGAGTAGATTCATTCTATCTAAGGCTTTAAAAGGTAATAAATAATAATAATTATTATTATACATTTAAGCAATAAATTCAAACTCTTTAAAAAAGGATACCGTAAGTAGTGACAGTTCTTTAACTTGATTTTTTATTCGTTACTCAGCTTTACTCATCAAAGAATTGAATTAACCATTATAACTTTTTATCCTTAGTTTAAAGCAGCTATCCTTCTTTCTTCTTCTTCTTCTTCTTTCAACACCATCATCTTCAACCATAACGGTAAACCAAAATTATTTATTTGTATGAATTAATTTAGTTTACGTTATACATATAAAATAATACTTTTATATTAGTTGAAGTCCTTCGATCGCATTGGCTGAGGAAAATATAGATATCTCTTTTATTATTTGACATTAAGCTAAGGCATGATTGGCATGTGAGTGATATAGAGAAGGCCGTAAAGGCAGTGCAACAGGCCCCTCTGTCTTCCATCTTCTATCAAAAGTCATTGAATCCTGCAACTATCTGATTTATCGAATGGTAGGTACCATGTACATCTTTGAATCACAAGTGCCCGCAAATTTCTAAAAGTTAATATTTTAACTTGAGTATTTGATTCATTAATTATAATTTTATACATAACTAATTTTATTATTACAGATACAATTATTTAATACGGGCAAATTATATTCCTTTAGATTAGTAATTACTCCATTAGTTTTGGTAAGATCATTATAATGTTCAAACAGTTATAAATACCATGGCAACACCTAAAGTGATAAAAAGATTCAGTCATAGCTGGAACCGCGCCTTTTTTGATATGAGTATTCAAAAAACAAAACAAAAAACTTCTATTCAAAAAATCATTTTTTTTTATGAAGTAGAACTTATAGAAAGAACAGGAACATTATATGTATTTTTTTTTTTTAAACAATTGCTAAAATTTAGACACTACTTCGCTAAAAAGTTTGTTCATTCCTCCCATAGAAATATATATATATATATATATATTGAACATAGTATATATGTTTCATGTACAAATTCTTGATAGTGGGTTCAATAAAATTATTATTAGTCATGACAAAAATTGTTATATAACAGATAATTGATTGGATACTTTACTATCATAAAACCTTATTATTCAATGAGTTACAGGGCTAACTGTAACAATTAATTTGAAGAAAAAAGGGATGTTTGTCAGTCACTTTACGATCAGTGATCCGTGAAGAAAATTCCCAAGGAACAGGATGGTTGTCCTTTTCAGATAAGTTTCCCTAGATTAATTTGAGACCCATAAAATATGAATTGCATAGTGCCACACAAAAAAATAACAACCTTGGAATGTCCGAGTATTAAAAATGCTATTTTTATTATAATTATTTTGTATGCCATAGTACACGAAAATTACCACCACAAATACAGGTTTGTCCTTAAAGGCCCTTTTACAAAAAATAGTTTTTCGTAGCCCATTGTTATGGTTCAGAAACATATTTTAGCATATTATCGTAGTTTGCAGCTTCTTATATATGTAGGTACACTTAAATTCACTTCTGCTATGTTGCGTTAATATAAATTATATTACTCTGAAAATAAGGTACTACATAGTGTCGAAAGATGGGGTTGAACACCTAAAAAAATCCAGATAACTGAGTGCAACTTTTAGAAGTTGACAAGTTAGGTTTTTTAAAGATTTTTCTAAATGTGAATTCAAACGCTTAAAATGAAGAAATCGAATATATCATAACCATACTCTGTATCTTATTTTCGGAGTAATATAATTTATTGTAACGCAACCTCACATATGTGTAATACATATTGTTAGGAAAAAAATGCAAAGAATCAATGTAAATCAAGATAAAAATGGAAGGAAGCCAGGAAAAAAAGAAGTATTTTTGAAATTTTAAATGGTTTTTGATCAATTCTTATTCATTTTTAATTGTCGTTTACTACTCTCTATCATGTTCAAATCTGATTTTGAATCATACATTGAAGAACTTACTGGTGTTTTTTGAGGTTTATATTGCTCATTTGTGTGTGTTTTAAAACATAAGAAATAGTAAAATATGTCATTTTAATTGAGGGACAGAAACACGTTGCACTTTTATCATTTATATTAAAAAACAACAACGAAACAACAGCAAGAATTACCATATCTATATACAGTAAAACATCCATATAAAACGTTAGTTGGGAGCCTTATACCAATTTAATTAAATATACTTTTTTAACCTTTTGAAGCCTAACACCCCATTGAGCCCTACTGATTCATCGATGCGTCTTATATCGTTGTTTTACTGTATAAATAAAAAATGTAATTTAAAAGAATTCTAGAATTATTCTCATCAAATCCAACTATCAAATTTGATTCACGCACTTGCAAGTGATGAATTGTATCCAATATCATCGAATATGAACTATCCTTGAGACATAAAACAATTTTTTTATATCATAATATTGCATATTACATAGCTCAACAAATCAATATTCAGAAGAGTAATAAAAGGCCATAGTAGGCAAATCAACGTAGAATTTTTTCATGCTCATAGCCGTGAGAACCAGTCACACATAAATGTTTGATAAATATTGAGGGTAGTAATTGGAAATCATAAAAATGAAATTTTTTCCCAAAATGAATTTATTTGAACACATTTTTATAAATGTGTTTTAACTTTTCTTCTAACAAAAGCTGCTATTCCTGTTATGAAAGGATGTTTGATTTTGTAGATCAAGATTTATTTCGGATATTTCTTATTGTGTATTCTAGTCACGACGAGCTTTTTGGGATAAACAAAAACACTCAGTATTCTCCCTTGAGCTGATTTTCATCATTTGACTCTTATGATTTAAAGCAGCTGACCCTACGTGTTATGAGCTCAAAAAAGGGTATTATTATTATTATTTATGATTTTGATGCATATAAAATATATTAAATCAAGGATTGCGCGCCGTTTTTTGAATTTTGAATATATTACTTATAGTAACGCTTGGTTTGTGATTGGTAGAATTTATAAATATATAGTATATCTAAATATTAAATTCTGCCAAATATTAACAAGTTGGCAACAAGGAAAATACAGAAGGGTAGCAGCTACCAGTTGTTTTTCCAAATTTTTCCTCTCCCTTTTGTGAGTCGAGGGTGCGAGTGAACAACAAAGCTCGTCGTGACTATTATATCCTTCCAGTGTGTAATTTTTTGTGGCAACCTTCTTTTCAGACAATTTTTCATATAATAATGGTTATAATTTATAACTTTATATAACATAGGATCAAGACAAATACGCATGGCTAGCAGCTACCATTATGGTTTTTTTTTCTTCTTTTCTGTTTTGATAGTCGAAGTTGCGAGATTACAAAAACGCTTGACGTGCATGGACACCTAATCCTAATGCCTAGTAAGTCTTCTGGGTGATGTTGTAAATATTAAATGCTATCTATTGAATTTCCCTTTACTCGACATTAACAACACACGTAGGGCCTTGTATTCTGTGGATGTTTTCAGTCCATCAATGTTAAAATATTATTTGCCGCAGAATTGCATTAGCACACTCTGATAGCAGTTTCTGCTTTGAGCTCTATTTAAAAAACTCAGTGAATTTAGTCATTGCCATTTCTTTTGATGGACATGTACAAATTTGGTGTCATTCATATAAACATTTGATTGCAGGTCAGCACGTCGAGCTTTTTTGTTCACTCGCAACCTCAACTTTCAAAAGGGGAAAGGAAAAATTTGGAAAAACAACTGGTAGCTAGTCTTCCATATTTTCCTTGTTGCCAACTTTTTAATCTTGGGCAGCGTTATTATTTAGATATACTATACATTAATAACTCTACAAATATACAAGTCAATCTTTAGTACTTGTTTATTATTCAACAATTCAAAAAAAGGGCGCGCAATCCTTGATTTAATATATTGTTTATACATCAAAATCATAAATAATAGTAATACCCCTTTTAAGTTCATAACACATAAAGTCAACTAATGAAAAACAGCTGAAAAGAAAATACATACTACTTTTGTGTATATGTATCCCAAAAAAATCGTGGTGTAGTACAAAAATCGTTTATACACACATTCAAAAGAATTGGACCAAGAACGCTGTCTTTACTAAATATCGACTCCTTACCCATTGATAATTTCCTTTTGTTCAGTTTCTCAATCAAGAAGAAATTTGCCTCAATACTTTGTAATTAATATATGAAAAAGTCTTCGAAAAGAAGCTCTATGGAAAAAATTATTCACTGAAATGATCAATAAAATATATAATTAATATCTTACTTTAATTTGATTTTATTGAAACATCCTATTAATAATATGTATGCTTTTCAAAATTACTTTTGACATTGTTCATGTAATGAAATAACTTCTTTCCTATATATTTCATGTTCAAAATATTTATTTATAATTATTATTTGGTCAATTTTTATCTATTTTGAGTATGGATTCAATTATCAAATAAACCTACTAACTGATGAATTTAGTCCTTGAAAAATGTCAAATAACTAATTATATCTTTCACAGTTCATCTTTATCAATTTAAATTCATGATTAACTGATAATTTGATTAATTAATTATTATTATTTAGTAAAAAAACTAACGGTACAATTCAATGCTATATACTCACAAAACCTTTTTGAAAATTTGTATAAATTAAATATTTTAAATCAACGTCAATACATTCAACTATTAATTGAGCATTAATATAAACAAAGTTTATACATTTATCTAATGAATAGTACTCTAAAGTACGCTTTAGAGTAGTATGTATTAATCTATCTGAAAGTTTAACGAAGTTAATATCACGTTAGACAGTAGCTTTTTATCTAAATTGTCAATGATATATAATTAGAGAACATATAACTCCTTCCTATGTTATTTTTATCCTCAGACTTTCAACGATCATTTTTCTCTACTCTGCTTTATTATCTAAAGATAAGTAAATTTCATGCCCGTCTATCCCCCATCATTTTAAGAGGACAAACAATCATACAATTAATCCTTCAGAGTAAGACAAAATGAAGCAGAAATTGACCAATCTTAACTGAAATAACGGAGGATCTTCTGGCAATTATTTGGGCAATTTTACTGAATAAGTATTACAATAGAAGTAAATATACGTGAAGGAAAAGTCAGGGGCCAGCATGGATTTATTTCCATAATGAACCAATATGCTTCATCTTCAAATTTCAAAATGAACATCTTGGCTATAGTTCTATATAGTGTTGAGCTCAATTTGAAGGTATGACTAAATTCATTGAAGCACTTCTTAAGTCTATATTAAGTCATAAGTCTTTAAAACTCCTTATTTTTTTGAAATCATTTCTTTAAAAATAAAAAATGGTGTAATTAAAGTAATGAGAAAATTGATTAATTATTTTCGTGTAACGTTAGCTCCTGACGCTACTTTGAGCACGAGTGCTCACTGGGATAAATTGAGTGATAACTCAGTAGCATTTTATAAATAAAATAAGACATAAAATTACTACTTAATATATATAAATTAACCAATTATTAAAAAAAATGACTTAACATTCGAGTAAAAGAAAATTTTTTCATTACTTTGTAAACGTTGAAAGGTTGTTCCACTCAATTGAATTTTGTGGCCTTCATATGACTTAACACAGGATAATTAGTCTAAGTTGGTGCTCTAAAACTTTGTACTTTACAAACGTCACACTCAAATATATTAAGTTATAAATTCACTCTTGAAGAAGTAGAAAGATTTTTTTTCTTGTCTTTTTTGGAACGTTGTTGACGAGATCAAGTACTCTTATCAATTATCGTTATTCATTATATGCATACACTATTCATAGAGATATTGAATTTAAACAATATACATTCATATATTATATATACATAGACAGTTACAAATCAAATCAAATCACAAATCACATTCGATAAGTCCCATTTCAAACAATGTTCCTCATTTCTAAAATCATGTATTTATACATTCAATAATTATAATTATTAATCATTTTAAAAAATATATTCAAGTTACATGACTTCTGAGTTCACTTTGTGAATGGATGTTTGCTCTGAGTAGATAGAATATGATAATGTAGAAATCAACCAAGAACAACATTTATATTTGACTAAAATTAATTCCTTCAGAGATGAAGAAAATTTCGATTTAACTATTCGAACTAAAAATGTACCATGAACAAAAATTTAACTCGATGAAAAGTTGTTGAATAGATACTGAAAGGAAAAACTGAATATAAATGACTAGAAGAAGTTCATTAACCTGCAACTTCTCAATGCATTAACATAGTTTGTACAACTATAATTGTACTCCTAAATATTGAAAACATAATTTATGTTTCAATGCATATTTTGTGACTTGAATAGCTTTTTTGCAAGTAAATCTCAAGTGCAGGACCTCAAATCTCAACCAAGGCACTCATGTACTAAATCTATTTGAGTCTCAAATCCTTCAGTGCATATTGCCGCTAATTATATTCAAGTCATGTGACTTGAGTCTACGCCTCGTATTTTATTAATTATTATTATAATTACACTTTTTGAATATCAACCATTCAATGTTAGAACTTGAACACTTGCAAATAAATTATAAAACCTCATTTTTAGTACTATGCACTGAAATGTTCTTATTTAATAAACCTTTATACTCCTAATTAACTTTTAATTAAAATTGCCGATAAATTTCATATTTGTACTTATAAGGAATTGACATATTGATAATATGCCCTTGGCATAAAATATTATTTGCCCTTCAAAATTTCATCACAGTTCAAATGTCTTTCATGTTCTAAGCACCAATTTTAATATACCGAGAAGCATTTGACATTATATAATATTAAATTATTTACATGAATAATACAATAGCTGAGAAACTCAAATGCAATATATACGTCATCTATTATCATATTAGAAAGGTTTTGATGTATTATAGCTATAAATTTATTCCGTTTATTTATTTATATAATACGCAAAGAAGTTTAAAGATTGTTCATATTACTATTAACTAATTATATTTAATAAAACTATTATTAATATCAATTATGTTCATTATTGTATTATTTAATCGATATAATTTGTATTATTCTCTTCTACTGCTTTATTATCAAGAGCCTTAAAAGTTATGAATATACTATATATATATATATATATACAATATATAATAAGAAACTCGTCTCTAAAGTCACAAGATAAAAGAGTTTATACAGGTTTTGGTAAGTTATTTTGTTCTTGTATAGTCATTTTGAACACATCAAAAGTAAAAGAAGAGTTTAAAAAAATTTATGAGGTATTTATAGATGCACAAATCTTACAAGTCCACCATGATATAGGTCCATCAAAAAGGTCGAAACTCTTTATAAAAGCTTCATATGGATTTGACAATAAAATCTTTCTTGTCTTGTCACAAATGATAAAAGTCACATGTCTTAAAACAAGGAATGGGTCATTTCTTTATTTTTTATTTAGTAGAGTCTTATGTAATATTAGTTCATTTCCTTAGAAACATAACTTTGCACATTTAGAATGATTTCAAATGTTTCAACTCCCATTGAAAGGTCAAAGAAATTTGTTCCTATATTGAAGCTTTCTCATATATTAAATTTTCCTCTCTAAATAGATATTTTTATTAGTTTCATAAGTAATATATATATATATATATATACATATATAAATAGAAGTACTCTCATAATCTGCAAAGGTATAATTTTTGCAGCTATAATATTGACTTGATTCAACATATTTTATAGTCTGACATTGTCATAGATTACTTTATAAATAAATGAAATCTATACACAAAATCATAGAGAAAAATTTACTTATTTGCCTAGAGAATGAAAAGAAGGAATCCATGAAATGATTTTTTTTCCAATAAATTACAAACAATTACATCATTTGAGGATAATGAAGGGATCAACTGTCTTATATATTATGTGTAATTATTATTATTATTTCAAAAGAGTTCCACTTTGTAATAGGGATCAACTATAGAAAACTCGCCCTAAATATATGTTCCTATCCGAATATTATGTCCAATTATATTACTCATCGAATATAGATAATTATAAAAAATTATGCTAAAGCATAAATAACAAGGGACATTCGCAGGATGGGAACTAGAGCCCCTTCCTCCGGACGTCCCTGAATACATACTATACTAATATGTGCTTTGAAAAATACGTACCCAAAAGATTCCTCGTATCTCGAGGTAATACTGTATCTATTCAATATATGAAACGTTACATCTTTGAATGTATGATGAAATAACTGAAGTGGGATACTGACTTCATTGAAATCAATTTTAAAGCTCTGATGATTATTATTATTATTGATGAATATAAACGTTGGCTATAAACGTACCTATATGTAGGAATGTAAATCATATGCAATTCGGGCGTGTTATAAAAAAAGAAAGAGAAAATCAACCTGGCAACCCTGACAATTCAATGAATGTCGAGGGGGGAAGCAGCTTGAGCTGTCATGACGTTTTACTGAGCTACAAGCTGCTATTCTCCATTATATATACAACAATAAATAATAACATAGATGAGAGGAAGAAAATTAACTCATATTAATGTCGGGAAATTATATGTTTTTAACTAATAATAATTATACGAGGACTTGAGCCCTTTTTGTTTACATTTTATTTGCTTTATTAACCTTAATGTATGTATTCCTTCATGCGACATCTTTACTATCAGGTAGATGTTCTCCCCTCAGTAATATTGGAAAAATGATAACAGCTTCGGAAAACAAAAAGACATGTTTGAAGAGACAACTCCACTTTTTTATCACACGCCCGAATTGCATATGATTTTCATTCCTACCTATATGTATAATATAGCCTAAGAGTCGATAGGTCTTATCTCCCCCCCCCCCCCCCAATATTTCCTTAATTTATCTTGTATACAGTCAATATGTACTCATAGTCAAGAGTCTTGAACCCCCTTCAATGTATCAATAAAAAGATAATGTATTTCTACAAATATGGAGAATTCCTTTGTAACTTTTTGCATAATAATAATTATTTGCGCATGCTCAATATAATATTTTACAAAGCGGAAGGAATAATAGCTATGGTCCTATGGATATCAATTGCAACCAATAAATGACATGTACATTACTTGTGATGGGTATGAATGAATGTTTCTTCTTAATTAAGGATTCTTATCGGGCGCTTGACATCTCGTTTGAGAGCTGTCTCAGCTCTTTAATGCATTCCTTATTAATCCATTTCATGTAATATTCAAGGAGTTATTTAAGTATAAAGGATTTGGCCGACTTTTGAGCCTACTCCGGCACCCTACGCCCCTAGGAGTCCTTGTAGGTCACAACAAAGACTGGAAATTAATTTTGTATTAAATACACTAGCGGATCAGCATTTTTTAATACACAAAATGAGGTTCCTTCTAGGCTTAAATTGAAATTGGAAAATGGGCCAAAAAGCTAAAAAATAGGCTCTGATTTCTTTAAAACTTTAGGACTCTTGAAAAAATTAAATAATTACAGATTTGAAATCAGCGTGCAAAACTGAGTAACTTTTATTATACAACTACCCCTTAGGTAGATTTTTGACTGTTGACCCGTGTAATGTATTGAAATGTGTCTTCTCTGGCACATTATAAAATTTAAATGCCCAGAGTCACATTCATTGTACCTATGCATAAATAAGAAATCAAAGGGAAATGATAGTATCAATTTATAGTTGAACCTTAAACTGGCTCATGTTAAGTATCAAAACTGAGACGTACAAATTGTAAGTTGTACACAACAACTAAGTCAATTTTTTTTCTCAAGTAAGACAGTTATGTATAAATAACCCTATACAATAGGCAAAACATACTTTTAAAGTTATTTATAAAGCACTGCATTTTACCCCATGTAGATCTCTGAATATACACCCCATCAAGGAAAAGTAAAATGAGTATGAAAAAAAAAAGTGTATTTTGTCTTTGTATAAAGTTTTCCATGAAGACCTTGAGTCACCTTGACTATGTACATATGTGATCATTTAAATGCTTGAAAATGTCTACATTATGACTTAAAATTCATTCTAGAATTAAATTCTAGGATCGGAAAAAGCTATTATGGTAGATATCAAAATAATTATTTAATTGATATTGATATAATATTTTTTAACCATCATGTGTCAAACTGATATGAACATTCCTTTTCATACTCTACTTAAATCAAGATGATTCATAAAAAGTCATTAATAGGTTCATTTGAGAACTTTATTCAAGACCTTTTAATGATTGATGAATAATAATCTAGGGTAGGAAGAAGTTGTCGTGCTTTAAAATGAATTGAAGCACACTGTACTTGAATGATTAGAAAAAGGAGCTAGCTCCAAAAAAAAAAAAAATATATATATAGAAAGTAGAATATGAAAAGGCAGAATAACAGTCGACTAGCTGAGCAAATTTGAAATTACATCATCCAAAAGAAAGGAGAGGAGACTAGAAGGGTAAACGGAGGAAGAGGAGTAAGGAGGAGGAGTTTCTACTTAAGGCGAGCCATCTATAAATCTATCTATAAAAGACTTGCATCATTCGTCTCAGGAACGCTTTTCGAGTTACTCCGCATTACCTAAGGTAGTTAATAATTATTGATATTCATCATTTATTCCTTGATCCAATAGTCTTTTTGTGATCATCATCCTTGATTCTGCTACGATCCACACATTATTCTATTCTCAGTTAATCTAAAGTTGAATTGAAGGTACATAATATTTGCAACGTAGTTCATTCTGAAGTGACCCCTCCCTTGAAGATGAGCAGAACTGGTTATTTATTTTCATTATATTTTAATGGTTTTGACTTCCATATTATCATGACATGATTTGGTCATGATCTCGTGATCGTCCATAACCGGTTATTTTCTTTTTTGTGTTGTTTTTGATCACGGGATCCAAGGAGTTGATGGAGAAGTCCCGAACCGGTTTGGTGGAGAAATAGCGCGAGCGCACGGTTGTTGAAGACATAGTTTCTCTTTTTTTTCTTTTTTTGTAACCAAGGATTTTAATCGAGCGAGCGCTTCATTTTTAATGCCTGCGCTCTGTGCCGAATTTGCGCTTCAAGGCGTGTGATTTGATTTCTCGTGATCACTTCCCCGCTGGGTCTCAGTTCTCTAAAGGATTTCTTCTAAGGAGTACCTTGTGATCTTTCCGTAATCTATAGAAGTAGGTTCTCTTGATTTAGCTAGGAACAGAGTTTTGAGTTGTACATTTTGGGTGATTTGTATTTTTATTTGACTAATTAATTATCTACTTCTTTTCTTCTTTATCAGTTTGCTCTCCTCAATTATCATAATTCACAATGGTCAAGGTTGGAATTAACGGATTTGGACGTATCGGTCGTCTTGTTCTCAGAGCCGCTCTCGATCATGGCGTTGACGTGAGTATTTTAAGCTGTTATTTTGTGGAAAATTGGAAATATGATCGACTCTGGTTTTGTAGGTTGTTGCCGTCAACGATCCTTTCATTCCCGTGGACTACATGGCATACATGTTCAAGTATGACTCCACCCACGGAATGTGCAAAAAGGACATCTCCTACGGTGATGGCAAATTGATCATCGATGGAAAGCAAATCGCCGTCTTCGGCGAAAGAGACCCCTCTAACATCAAGTGGGGAGCATCTGGAGTAGACTATGTGGTTGAGTCCACTGGTGTCTTCACCACCATTGAGAAGGCCAACGCTCACATCAAGGGTGGTGCCAAGCGTGTCATTATCTCTGCTCCATCTGCAGATGCCCCCATGTTTGTTATGGGCGTCAACAATAAGGACTATGATCCATCCATGACGGTCATCTCCAACGCCAGTTGCACCACTAACTGTCTCGCTCCTTTGGCCAAGGTTATTCACGACAACTTCGGAATCGAGCAAGGTCTCATGACCACCGTTCACGCCGTCACCGCTACTCAAAAGACCGTTGACGGACCCTCAGCAAAGGTATATTTAACAAATGATTGTGTTAACACTTGATCATGATATTCACCATCTCTTTGTAGAACTGGCGTGATGGCCGTGGAGCTGGACAAAACATTATTCCTGCATCTACTGGTGCCGCCAAGGCTGTAGGCAAGGTTATTCCCGATTTGAATGGCAAGCTTACTGGTATGGCTTTCCGTGTACCTACTCCCGACGTCTCAGTTGTCGATTTAACTGTCATTCTCAAAAAGGGAGCTACTTACGATGAAATCTGTGCTAAGATCAAGGAGTACTCTGAGGGACCCATGAAGGGTGTCTTAGGATATACTGAAGATCAAGTTGTCTCCTGCGATTTCACATCAGATCCTCGTTCATCTATTTTTGACGCCAAGGCCGGTATTCAACTCAGCAACAACTTTGTGAAATTGGTCAGCTGGTAAGAAATTTGATTATCATCATCTTGTTGTTGTGTGATTCATTATCCCTTGAGTAACTTATTTTTTTTTTTTAGGTACGACAACGAATATGGATACTCAAACCGTGTCGTTGATTTGGTCAAATACATTGCCACCAAAGAGTAAATTTCATCTCTTCTCTCCATCATAATAATTGATGTTACGCAGTAACTTAAAATTTCCTCTAAGTTATTTATTATCTCTGAGGCACCTTATCCATAGGGAAATTCCTATTTGGCAACCTAATTATTTATGTATTTCCTTTGAATTTCTGAATAGTACTTCGTGTATTTATATATATTTTTTTTCGTCTTAATTATAATTAATCGAACCTGTGAATTAAATATTATTTATTTATAGCAAAAAAACAACAACCAAGAGTTAACAAGATTTCCAATTGATTTGTGGAAATTTTAAGGATGTGAAATACTGTCATTTCTTGAGTAATTTCTGTTTTTTTTTAAGCATGTACTTATCGATGGGGCGTCGATAATTTGTCGTCTTTGAATTCTCTTTCAATATTTACTAATTGGTGATATTTTCGGTCAAATGCAACCTTTTAAATCTTAAATGCACTTTTAACTGTAATTATTGCTTTTGAATTTGCAATAAGGGGGAAGGTAACATCTGGAGAGATAAATGAAAAGCAAAAGTTATATTGGGGGTTCACTGGGTGAATATGAATTATAATTAATGTAATAATACAATGGGGGACTTTCACGGCCGAGTAGATGTAGCTCAAGTCCGATAAAGACGGACGCCATGGCGTTATTCCAGCTGTAGGGTGGAGAAAAGAAGAGGTCGACTTCATATGCCTCTCTGTGATAGTTTTTTCATTCTTTTAATACCCAGTCCTTCTCTTTGCTGGAGCTGAGAGGGACTTGCTTTTTCGTTCACTCCAAACCTCGACTTTATAAAAGGAAAAAAAAATTGACAAAAATGTTTAAAGAGTACGTTGAGTTTTTGCATCCTAAATGATACCTTCGGGCAGGCGCAAAAGTATTAGTGCTCCATTGAATTCATATAAATTATAATTAATACCTGGCGAAATACAACTTGAGGGCTACAATTTGAACTTGCAACTTCTTATGTAAAATATTTAATATTAATTTTAATCACACTAGGGCTGTTATCAAATAAGGATTTCAAAATAACTTTAGGCTTTTCAAATCAAATCATTATTTTATTGGTGTAAATGAGAGCATATGAAGCACAAAATATCAATCATGCGATCTCACTCAAGGAAGATCCTAGTTTTGTAACAAACAGCCGAGTAACCCTGAATCATCTTTCTATTTCAATTGAATATGATTGAAGTGTGTGTCAAGGCAATTTTTCCATCTTAAAAAAGAGAGCTTTTCAACATTCTTGGCTGTCTTCAAAAAACGTCGTTTCTTTCTTGGTGAGAAATCTTTGGTTTGAATAGAAGTTGAATCCATGACCGAATGTTTAAAGTATTCAATTCTTCTACCTTTGTTTTTCTAACATGCAGCTAGTCGAACTTATCAGAACTATCCTCATTATTTTCTTCCACAGCTTCATTTGGGAAATACCAGACTCTGGTAACTTATGGTAGCTCTTCTTTTCTTGTGTACCCCAATTGGAACTGTTGAGAAATTTAATCATAGATTAGTGGCAATTCAAGATCCCTTATAAAACTAGGGATGCTTTTGTTTCGTCTTGATTCAATTCTCCGAAGTTGTACAATACGATGGGAGATGACTGTTCATGATTTGAATAGATATAAATTAAGTATGTATTATTTGTATGTTTGAAATGATGTAATGAAATCCGAAACTACGGTAGAGCTACTGACGCAGTAGCCCGCAGAAAGATTTGAGCTGATTTCTTAATCCTTTTGCACGTTATTACTTTAGTAGCTCTACCGTGAGTCTTAAATTTCTGGTGGATTTTCGCTCGAAATTAAATGGATATTTACACATTTAGATGGACAATGTCTTCTTGATTAAAAAGTTTTATCGGGTGCTTGACATCTCGTTTGAAACCTGTGGGTCTCAGCTCTTTCATGCATTCCTTATTAATCCATTTCATGTAATATTCAAGGAGTATTTAAGTAGAATTTGCATTAAATACACTAGCCGATCATTATTTTTTTAATACACAAAATGAGTATACTTCTAGCTCAAAAAGTAGAGTCATATTTCTTAAAAACCGTCGGACACTCAAAAAAAAAAAAAAAAAAAATTACAGATATCCAATCAGCGTGAAAAACTGAATAACCCTTAGGATTTTTGACTGTTGACCAGTGTTAATAAAGAATAATGATGACATATTTGTTTTTGACCATCCGTCGTACATTTTGAGAGTAACACGAAAAAGTTTAATGATCGATGAAATGTTAAGGCTCTGTGTATTCAAAATATTATTGTAGGTATGAAAATATCAGCTAGTTAATATTAAATTTTCTTCGGAAAATATCAAATTAAAAATTTAATTAGAGAAATAAAGCTGTTGGAAGCTGTTATTTTAATGCGTACCACAAGGCAGCTTCTTTTAAGTTCATTTGAACGTATTGCAACAACAAAAAAAAATGTAGAAAGAAGCCAGTTCCCAAAAAATATATGGTTTGTGGCCCCTTCTCATTTCAAAAAGTATGATGCAGTTATTTTTAACTTATGTCTAATTTCAAAACTTTTCTATTTGATAGATATTGTATCCTCCACAAAGATTTAAAAAAAAATAATGATGACAGCTTAAAAAACAAATACATACATATTATAGCTTGTCAGCTGACACGATTTTAGATTGATTGACGCTCACCAGGAAAGGCTCTTTTTTACATCTTTAAACTGACTAAGCACATCATGAACTACGACGACTATTAGATTATATTGAGCCCAAACGTTTTCAATGGAGATAATCTATCTTAGTAGTTATCTGATAAATATTGAAGAGCCACCTGTTTGGACCATGTTTGTATCCTTTTTAATAATTTATTGACTCTCAAACTCTTGTTGCAGTTATACATATTATAATAATAATTATATCCACTCAGGTTCAATAAGTCTTTTGGAGTAATGTATATAGAATCGACCACCAAAGTGATTATTTACCAAATTTTTCAGACAATTAATCACAGACAAGCCCTATCTGCATTATCTAAGTCATGTCTAAGCCTTGGAATATATCTATTTTACCTATGAATCTCTAATAATTAATAGACGATGTAAAATTGTAGGTATCAAATTTCTAAATAAAAAAAAATATATCAAAAAATTTTGAATTTTATTTTTGTATTACAGTTAAACTGACTAAAATATAAGAAACTTTAAAAACATATTTTATGAATATTCTTTATGGCAAACAATGACTGTATTTATCCATACGAGTTTAACAGCGTTTTTTTTTTTTGTAAAACATACCATTAAAACACTAATTAGATAAGTCATACTTATTAATATCCTATAATATCTATTTAATTTTTCTATAATTAGGTACTGTATTGTATTAATGAAACACACTTTTATTTGAAAAATAAAAATCCCAATTAAATACTCAGATATATACTAATTAAAAGTTTCGAGGAATTAAAGTTTAATAACTTTAAGTATAGACAGCTACCTATATGTCAACGTGAATTTAATGTTTTGCCTACTATATAAAATATTTAAAACATATTCAGGTCTAAAAAGTTGCTAATATGTTTTAAAAATCACCTACGTGAAAAATAACGCAACTTTCTATATATTCATTATCATCAAACCTATTTCTACATGAAAAAATATTATTCTGTGTTCTGGCAATCATTTTTATAATATCTGGGCTAAATTACACAGCCCATTTATCACAAAAAACATCCTTTCCAATGAAAAATTCTTGTTTGCCAATCTAATATGACGTTTGATCAATTATACGTCACTAATGTTTTGTCTTTGTTGTCCCATAATAACAATACCATGTGGATATTTCAAACAATCCTTTCATTTTATGGTCATGTTCAATATACTCAAAAAAAAATTTGAATCTAATAAAAATATACTCACTGCATATTTTTTGTCAACTTCAAAAACCCTAGTTAATCTTTTTTTTTTTAGGATACCTTCTCATAATAGTAAAACTTTAAAAAATCATGAGCCCTTTCCTCGAGCGTGTATGTGTTCAAACCCACTTAAGACAGTTTTGTATGAGCTGATCTTGTTGTAAATAGATGGAATGGTTATTGAACAGCACAAATCAACAAGATGTTTACCCATTTTCTTGATTTCTATACATACAGGATAGGAAAATGAAAAAATATCATTTTGGAATCCTCAGTAATAAAAGTAATTTTGTATTTTATTTTTTAGTATTCCTTTAGAGCGAAGATTATATCTGGGTTAAAAAATAAATGAACTTCAAATTGGATTTGTAAGAAATTGAAATATCTATATAGAAAATGAGGATTGATCGAAACAAACAAAAAGATTTGGATTTAGTGTGAAAAGTACAATATGACAATTTGAGTTTTTGTCTCAAATATACAAAAATATGAGTATTGGTTATTGTACCTAATGAAGAATATAGATGAGTGTTCACCCTACTTTTAGCCACAGTCGATAGGTTGAAAGACGTGTAAAAAGTGAAAATTAATACACAGTAAAAAAACACATGTTGATGCGTTTCTGAGGAAGTTAATTTGGTTACATATACATATTACTGCCAGAGTATAAATTCATGATTAATGCAGTCAAAGCCTTATCAAAATAATTTTGCTATCTTTTTATACGATTTCTACATTCATATTAAAACTTCTTATCATTGTTTTAAAGGAGCACGTAACGGAATCAGTGGTAAATATTTAATTTATCAATTCTAGAAAAGTATTTATTCAAACGTTATGCATACACAAGTTATGCATAACATTTGAATAAATGCCTAATATTTAACAGATTATTAATACATCCAGAATATATAATGATATAGGAGAGATCCGGGACGGTTGTAACAATTTTTACTTTTGGCTCAACTAGTGGACGCAAGCTTGAGTTAAAGGAGCCAAAATTAAAAACAATATACATAGTTACATTTGTTTGTTAGTGAGTGAGTCAAAAAAATTTTATATATACATATATTATAATTTATCGTATATTGTTGAGGGAAACTTCCTCTGGCCCATGTGTGTTGATATCCTAAGGTTTCTTCTTTGTATCTTCTTCTAGACTCTCCAATATTCTTTTTGTATTGTTCTCAGGTGAAGTCATGTTTTTCTTTGTCAAAACGGGTCTTCTTCACAGCACCATTTTCCAATCTTCCCTCAGATTATCAATTTTCGTCATTGGCATGGCCAATGCATGTTCTTCCACTTTTTCTCCTTCTACTTGATCTGATTTTCTCAAATTGTCATCCTTTTCTGTCAAGCATTCATTTTTGACTTCTACACTTATCTCCCGTCTCTCTAGGAGGTCAGCTTCTTCAATTGGAATCCTTTCCTCGAGACTTCAAATTCTCTGGGGCAGACCTAGCTCAGACCGAAAATATTTTTTTAAGTGTATGTATGAAGTTCTTTTTTGGACTTAGTATGACCAAATTTCATACATCTAAACCATTGTATCTCTTGCATGCAGGATATATGCTATATATATATATATATTATGTATGTATAAAAAGCCATTGTCATATCAGTTGCATAAGAGAGGCAATTCAACCTGTTATTTAAGTAATTGACTCCACGTTCTTCAGTTCGTGTTGATACTTATGGAGTTCACTCTCCATACATAACAACAAAAAGTTTCCTTGAAAAAATCTCTCTCATAATGTAAAGTTGTATATTCCTATTCCCATACTCACTCAATGTTCTTCATATGGAAACACCAACCATTCGTATATTGGATTCACCAAAATCCTTGCTTTAAAGTCTTTTGACTATAAACTCATTTGATACCATATCTAAAGCTATTATAACCCGATTCAAGAAGTGTTTGATAAGTAAGAGGCATGTTGGACATTAGGTTCCCTTTTAAATATCCATGTTGTGAAGGATGCAAAATATTTTGCATACGATTTTTTTTTCTCCAAAGTATTGAATTTTTTGTCGTAAAATTTTTTAAAGGGTTGGATCATGATTAATTTTAAGAATTTAAACAATTTTTTCTTCTTTCAAAGGTTCTACAGAAACAGAAAGTGAAGTGCTCAAAATGTGGAAGGGATGTTAAAAGTGACTAAACATTTTTTTTTTTTATAAAAAGAGTTCATTCAGATGATGAAGTAGTTACATTCCATCCTATGATTAATGCAAACAACCAAGGCTGTCCTTTAGAGTGACATCAAGTTCTAGGAAGAGTGTAATTGAGTATCCAGTAGATGCTAGTTCTAATCTTGAACTTCCATAAGTCCAATACATACATCTACAAAATGAGATCCCAGTTATTGCAGCTGATTTGAAGCACATGTTGCAGCAGGATCTGATATAGTCCAAGTCCCAGCACATTATTCAGATGCTGGGATCTAAGCACCTGATACACAAGATGATGAGACACCTATGGTTGAAAAAGAAGCTTTGGTTTCTTATAGAAGGTCAACTGAGACACTAAATCTTGATGTTCCAAAACAACCTCATTTGGACAAATACGACAGAAAAAAAAGTTAAAAATGAGATAGGAACGAGAGACTTGAATACAGCTCATTTTGAGATTACTCATTGACCAGTTTTGACCACTAGGTCAATTGTGTGCTACCCCAGAGAGAAGCTTCTTAGCAGACATTCTTTTACATACAACAAATGGAAAAAAGCAATGGTAATCATTGCTTAGCCATGTCGAAGTAGATTACAGCAAAGTTATTAAAAAAAAAATGAAACATCTCTACATGTTCAAATAAACTATGAGGTTAGAAAAATGGTCCAAAAAAAACCCCCGACAGAAAATACCTCAGATTGGTTGTGGAGTCGA
This sequence comes from Lepeophtheirus nordmannii, assembly GCA_963680855.1. Lineage (NCBI taxonomy): Eukaryota > Metazoa > Arthropoda > Copepoda > Siphonostomatoida > Caligidae > Lepeophtheirus > Lepeophtheirus nordmannii. The sequence goes on from OY804521.1 coordinate 28,530,504, forward strand.
TGATCTTCACTGCCCAGGAAAACATTACTCAGAGGGGTCGTGTAGAAGATAGTTCAAGTATTGCCGAGCAATTAGATGTTAATCGTGGAAATCTGATATAACTTTTACATCGTCGATGCAAAGATATCCTGTGGCTGACTCAGAGATTGGCCTCACAGCTGGAAGCACACTGACATAGGCTATCATCAAAGATCCAAAACAATATACTAAATCTGATCTCATCTTCAGCACCCATTTTCTGGCCAAGTAGTTAAATCACCCCAGCGTGCATGAGTGCATTCAATCAATATTTTTTTTAATACTAGATTGAAACAATATAATAGAATGTGATCAGGAAACATGTCTTTCCTTGAAGACTTTTAATGAATTCAAAATTAATTATATGCTTGAATTTTAAATAAATATATATAGAAACTCAAATTAGCATAAAATAATTTCAACTCAAAATAAGATCAAGTCTCAAATGTATATCTTGTGAGGGATACCGAAACATATATTATAGGGTATTCACTGTTTCATCAGTGATCATTTCAAATTTAAGACTGAAGGAAACATTTAATATTTATGCTTATTTTTTAAACATATAATGAAAATTACAAAATTAATAAATTATTAACAATTTAATTAATTCATACATAAAGAAATGGTTACTTAATGGTGTTAGCATAAATCTCATGAGGGATTTGATGATTATCAGATGAAACATGGACTCCATCAAAATTGGAGAGCTACAATATCCAAGGTGAAATGATCTCATAAGTAGAGGAACCCAGGGAAATATCCACCAAAATCTTAAATCCTTGAGTTAAAATGATGATTTACCTATTATTTATGATTTTGATGTATAAAAAATATATTAAATCAAGGATTGCGCGCCCTTTTTTGAATTTGAACATATTACAAGTATTAACAATTGATTTGTGATTGGTAGAATTTATAAATATATAGTATATCTAAAAAATAAATTCTGCATAATATTAACAAGTTGGCAATAAGGAAAATACAGAAGGGTAACTACCATATGTTTTTCCAAATTTTTCCTTTCCCTTATGTCAGTCGAGGTTGCGAGTGGACAAAAAAGCTCGACGTGAAAGGCAATTTATAACTCTTTGATAAATGGAGAATTATCTGCATTCCCTGTCATAACTACAAACATTTTCCCATTCATTATCGACGATCCACTCCTACAGGCATTTTATTGAAATAATTGATTATGTTTTTTAGTAAAGTAATACACGTGTTGTACTACGGATCACGTGAGATCCTTACTATCAAGTTGATGTTCTTCACTCAGGAATAAAGGAAAAATGATAACAGCTTTGGAAAACAAAAAAATACTGCTCAGACTCACGAAAAAATACATAAGATTTACAACTCTAACTACAAGTATTCCTGGTATGACAGAACACACCATGAAAAGGCAAATTAAAGAAAGGATCCTAATTATCCAAAAAAGTTATCATTTACATTTGATTATCAGTTGTTTTCCTGTTTCTAATGTAATTCTATTATTATGACGTCTATGTTTATTCGACTTTTATTTGTAAATTTTACCGCCCAAAAACTGGAGTTTGACAAATTTTTATTTTAAAAATAAATATATAAATTTACTCCCATTTAAATGTGCCAGAAAATAATTTGCATAGGGCACGACCAGCTTTTTGGAATAAACAAAAATACTATGTATTCTCTCTTCAGCTGTTTTTCATCTACTGGTTCTTCTGATTTGAAGTAGCTGACTCTACGTAGTATGAACTAAAAGGGTTTCATATATGATTTTGATTAGTATATTAAATCAAGGATTGCGCGTCTTTTTTTTGAATTATTGAATAATAAATAATGATTTATGTGTTGGTTGATCTTATCAATGTATAGTACGTCTAAATAAAACTCTGTTCAGTATTAAAAAGTTGGCAACAAGGAAAATACAGAAGGTTTCCAAAATTTTCCTCGAGTCGAGGTTGCGAATGCACAAAAAACTTGTCGTCAGGGGAAGTAAGACATCTTTTTCAGGTCACCAGTGGTAATATTTACAGCTAAAAGTTGAGAATTCTCCGTGCTAGATGTCCACACATAAATCTCCTCTAATTGGCTTCATATGAAAGTTTAAAAATTTAAATGAAAGTGAATAAATCAAACAAACAAACAAAAATGCTTTGCTAGATACATTTATTCCAGTTTCAAAACATGTTGATAGCTTCTTAACTTATAATTATTTTGGTTTGAGGCTTTTGCAAATAATGCTCCGTGTCATTGTATTGAGACGGAGTAGCATTTAAAGAACCCTCAAAGTAAACTTTGTCAATAAATCTCACAAATTCATCAACTTTCTCTGATAATAAATATAATTGATCGTCTTCATTTTCATCTTCCTCCTCTGGATAATCCAGGACTGGTTCCATTTGAATACTATCCTTAGATCTCATAATATCATAGACAATTTTTTCTTTTTTTCCAGACAGGACAGAACTTCGATAGTGAAGGAACTCCAATATTTCCAAATCATTTTTCATATCCACAATCTCTGTTTTAACCTAATTAATATTAAAGATTAGTTCATCCTTTTGATAAAAAAAGAAATGATAGTCGATGGATGAACTGTATTTCCTGATAGTTCTTTCATTTTTAAAATATTTTCGAATTGATGATCTTACCCGGTCAAATCCCTCAATGATGATCGTTATGAGCATATTAATAAGAACCCATGTACATGTGAAGGAGAATAAAAAGAACATGATAGCAGCTGTAATTGATGTTTGATTAAGTGATCCAAATTTGAATTTATTCAGAAGCATGGTGAAGCAGGTTTCAAAGGAGTAGATGAGTGTGTGGAAATCAAATATCTCGGAATTGAGTATAATATAAAAGAGTTGAACAAAAGCAAAGAACACAAAGAAAAAAACGACGAAAAAGCCTTTTAAATCCCTCCAACATCGATTTAATGTCATGGTAATGACGCTAAATCTATGTACATAGTAAAAAAATAAATTTAATTAGTTAAAAAATACTCTGAATAGTATTTTTAAATGCCGGGAACACTCACTTTCGATTGAATTGAAGGAGCTTCATTATCTTAAGTGTACATACGAAAACAATGATCCCCATAAAATAAATGAAGTATTCATCTGCTAGTCCCACAAGTTGAAATTTAACATATCCATTCCCGTATGTTTTGCCAAATATCCTCAAAATATCAATGGATAACAATAATCGATAGATATATAAGCCTATGGCCGCATATGCAGAAAAAATGACGACCCTAAGTGTATAAAAATCGATTAACCAATCACGTCATCTTATTATTCAATTCAAACTCTACCATTCACCAATGAACCAATATCCTTTAAAATAGTTTCCTCTATACTTTTTGATGCTCAGCACTTCTTTTGCCGTGAAGTAGAAAATCACAAGTACAAATATACACTCAGATATCAATACGACAATCCCATCAAAATCATAATGTTTAAAGAGTCTAACTGGGTCTATTCGCCAAAAGGGTCGCATTCCTCCACCCGGAAAGAATTCTGCAATGATCGTCACAATGCCAAATAGATTCGTCTAAAAAACAATAACCCCAAGAGCAACAATAATTCATTAAATTCAAAGGTAAAACTGGACGTAATTACTCACATTTGCATTATAAACAGAGAACTCAAAAAAGACAGCTCGAGTATGATTGTTGATCCAATTCAGATCCTGGAGTAAAAGTAGGGTTTGATTTATTTTTGCTGAGGGCCCTTTCAAATGCACAACGTAGCCTCCACCAGAGTAAGCATCCACTATGGCATTGTAAGACAATGATTGAAGTGAAGAAGCATTTTCATATCTAAATTCTGGTCTTTGACAGGATGGGAGATCAAAAGTAAGATCCGTTCGTTCCGCCCAGTTATCACAGTAATGTCGTGAATCTTCAAGATAGATGTTTGTGGCTGAAAATTAAAGTTAATTCAACTCGTAGGAACATCACATTTTATTTTAGGTCATGGAATTTGTTATAAGAAATGAATACAATGACAAATATTTTAAAGTACTAATCAAAAATTTACCCGGAGCACAATTTCGAGTAAGGTTTGAAACAATTGAGCTAACACGACAGGAGTTCGGCTTAACTCTTATCTGTCTAAGTGTGGCATATCCCATAATTCGATTCACTTGATCATCTAGAAATCCACGCAAACCAATGGGAGGTTTGCCATTATAAAAATTTGAGGCCCGTAGCTTGGGAAGTATCGTGCCATGAACCCATTCCCACCATTCTACAGTATTTGATATTTGATCAAAATGGTTATCATAAATAAACCTTTGCTCTAAATTCCATTTTAATAAATATGAGTTTGTATCCCTGTTACCATAGGAAACAATGACTATAACAGCCAAAAAAAGGAAATAATACATCATCTCGCGGATAACAGCCCTAAAAGTTAAAGCATAAGCATATAAGCAAAAAGCAGAGTGTGTACTTTTAAAATCGTATTTACATGATATTGACATCACTAACACGATGCAATTTTAATTGTTCAAGGAATGCCTTATTATACGGCTCAAAGTATGAGTTATTCTTGTCGGGCTTTCTCCATATATCGGATGTGGAAATTCGTGGAAGGATTTCCCTATCACGGATATCCGTTGAATCTAAATCAATTGGTTTTTTAAGACAGGATCGGATTGCAGCAATTACTATGATCTATACAAGGAAATATTATAAATTTAATAAACAATTAATTTGAAGCATTTATCGAATGGATATACACGACGAGCTCTTTGAGATACACAAAAATACAGTTGTTTTTTATCAGTTGACTCTTCTGATTTTAAGCAGCTACGTGTTATGAACTCAAACAGGGACGTATTAATATGTTTGATTTTGATATATAACAAATATATTAAATCAAGGATTGCGCGCCCTTTTTTTGAATTGTTGAATAATAAACAAGTATTCAGATTGATTTGTATATGTGTAGACTTTATCAAACTATAGTATATCTAAATAATAACTCTGCCCAATATTAAAAAGTTGGCAACAAGGAAAATACAGAAGGGGCGCAGCTACCAGTTGTTGTTTTTCCAAATGCTTCCTTTCCCTTTTGTGAATCGAGGTTGCGAGTGGACAAAAAAAGAAGCTCGTTGTAAATAACAATTCAACAATACCTTGAGTAACTCAAATATGAGAAGATCCACAAATAAAGACACGACGACAGATGCCAACCATTGATGTATTTTATCTTTTCCAAATGAAATGGCATATCCCCAAATCATAATGAAAGATACTAATAGAGTTAAGAAAGAAAGTATCCAAGCAAGCATGGAACACCAGTACGGAAGGAATAATTTATTTTTTGAAGCCTTTGGTGGCAACCCTTCGAAAACATATCCATCCCTTTCCCCATCTTTCCCCCATTAAAAGGTTAAAAGTTAATTATTAGGCATACATAAATAAGAAAATTCAATATTTACAAGTAATGGCCGAGTGGAATCTCGTCTCCTTGAGACGGTTGACTTTTGATTTCTTAAATAAAAAACTAATTATATATGCAAAGGGATTAGCAATCAAACAGGATAGAAGACCCATTCCAAGATCAACGGGTGTCAAGTTGAATAGACTCGTTCTAAATTCAAATTTTGAGGGTTGACCCATAGCAAACTTTCCATACCAAAGACCATTTAGAAGCATACACAGAAAAAAGAATGTAAACGCCGTCATTACTCTCTGACAAGTTGTGTATCTTGACGTTAAAGGTTGTTTCATGAAGACAGAGAACCAAAAGTGATTATTTTTGATATTTTGTTCGAATAAATGAGTAAATAAATGTTGAAAACATGTCTTTTGCTCGAGTGTTGGCGGAGTAATCCGTCTATCAATCCTTCCATCGCTTTTTTCAAGTGCGAACCAATCATTTACAATAAACTCAAACTCTTCATTGGTTTGAATGTCTCTTATGAGTAAGGAACTTAGATACCAGGAGGCAAAATGACTTTCCCCAGTATAGTTTAACCATATTCTAACGAGATTGATCTTTCCAAGGGGTCTAAAATATTGTTCAAAATTATTATTATTCAATGATTAAAGAAAAGGTAATATTTTAGAAATCATACCCTGATGTCGTTAGAATAAAACTATTTATGTTCCCTTTATTAAGTGTCGAGTCTACATCCGTACTCCTCAGTATTCGAAGTCCTGTATCCCCATTATCTCCAGAAATAAATATATTTACGACGGAGCTACATGATGACTGATATCTCATGTCCGTTTGAGTTAGAATTTCGTACATATACTTGTCTTCAACTTTATTGTCCGGGCATACTCTAGAAAATACAAATACATTTTTATTACATAGTGTCTTGTTTTTAAGGCATTGTCTACTGAGAATGATAATAATAAAAAGTATTTAGACAAAATTTAAGGCCTCTCAGATTATTTTTGGGATAGTACCACGATGAGCTTTTTTGTGTATTTTCGACTCTCAAAAGGAAAAAAAATGAAAAAAACAACAGGTAGCTCCTATCCTTTTGTATTTTCCTTGTTGCCAACATTTTAACTTTGGACAGATTTATTATTTAGATATACATATACATTGATAAATTCTGCCAATATACAAATCAATCTTTAGTACTTGTTTATTATTCAACAATTCAAAAAAAGGGCGCGCAATCCTTGTTTTAATATATTTGTTATATATCAAAATCATAAATATTAATACGTCCCTGTTTGAGTTCATAACACATAGAGTCAGCTGCTTTAAATATGAAGAGTCAACTGATGAAAAACAACAGCTGAAGGTAGAATACACTCTACTTTTTTTTTATCCCAAAAAGCTCGTCGTGAGTACACACCATTTGAGGTAATAAAAAACACCTTTTTGGGCGGCCTCTACCGTCTAAAATTTAAAACTACAGTTGTAGTTAAAAATACATACATTGGAGTCAATAAACCCATAAATGTGAATATCTTACCAGTCACAAACTTTACAGCACGTTACTGATGATGTATATAGGACGTACATATAAAATAATCAGGAAAATGACTATGTTTAAATCATATTTCTATAAAATTTGAACCACGATTTTTATAGAAATGATGAACTTTCTTTTTTTTTAACTCACCTTGAAAAATTTAATTTCTTCTCTTTTTTATCTTTAAAATAAGCCCAAATCATCATTATGACAAATATGAAAATAGCAATGAATAGAGTAAAGTAAGCTGTTAAATTATCATTGAAACTTGAGCGAGCCAACACGAATTCAAAGTCAATTGTATTGGGAGTAATAAAAAATCCAGCTCCAAATGCAGTTAAATGCGTTGATCGACAAATTAATGACTTATCATCAGTCGACGTGACCTTTGATTGAAGGAAGAAAAAAAAGGAAAAATGAAGCAAATTATGTTAGTAGGAATATAATAAAATATCTCTTACATTCATATCATTAAACCAATCACTTCGTTCCTCATCGAAAAAGTAGCATCCAGATGTGTAGGGTCGTATTTTGTAGTTGTATGAAATGGGAATGAGCAGCTCCTTATCGATTGAGCCTTGACTTAATTCCTTTGTTGACAAAACTTTAGATAATTGTGCAATAGTCAAAAACCATCGGCCATCATGACCACGTATTTTTTCATTCCTCAAATACCAGACGAAGTGATACTCTGGGAAAAAAATAAATAAGACATAAAATTATAGTATTAAAACACGCCTACTACATTACCTTCAATCTCTTTTAAATTCTCTACCATGGCTCCATACTCAAAACTGTCATGAGTGGGTATTCGCTCAAAGCTCAAGAGCATGACCATATGAGGAAGATCAATAACTGCTGAAATGTTTAACAAAATAAATTCAATTGTGAGTGATGCATTTGTTTTGGCGAATGTAAACTCATGATGCATATAAGGGATTCGATGTGCCTTTGATCTCTCAATTGCATCCACTATGCTCAAATCATCTGAGAGCTTCTTTGTTCCTCCTCGAGACAGTTTGAGTTTTATGCCACCATGGCTTGTTCCATTGATACCGGTCATGTTCACGTTCCTTACAATAATTGTCTTCATGGTATTTGTGTCCTTTAAAGTCAAATCCAATATGGCAGCATCGTCAGAGATCAAATGAGAATTACCATAGTAGCCCTAGAGGGAAGGATTAATATAGTCAAATTGACTATATGATTATACATATAGTCGAATGAATGAAATAACTCACATAAATGTTATCCTTCATTAAAGAGGCAATGACACCCACGGGCTGTCTACAAGTTCCATTCATTTTTTTAACAGTACAAAAATTTTCCACTTGAAAGCTTGTACCATTTGTTAAGTGAATCTCATCCTTTAAATTTTCTATCATGGTTCTATAAGCAATTGAGTTATTGTTATATAATCTTCAGTCTAAATAATTAATTTACCCTTACTTTCGAACATGAAGTAAAACTTTACTTGTTTTGACTGTAATATTTTCATGAATCACAAGCATATTTAGAGTTGCATCTCCTAAATCCTTAATAATATTCTTAACTCGACCACCCATTTTTTTTGCTACTACTTTGAATGAGTCTTTAACACCCTCACACTTTAGTTTGTCATCATCTTGTGGTATTTCCATTTCCACTAGAGAGAAAGGAAAAAAAAACACATATTCGCAAGTAAAAGATCAAATGAATAATTTCATTTTTATTATTCTTTTGAGTAACCTACATAAAAAGGTTACGAGATCAAAATAAACCAACAACTCATGAATTCTTGCATTTAAATATAAAAAATATTAAATTTCCAGAATATCTTATTATATTCTAAAAAGATTGAAAAGAATACAATAGAAATTATAAAAATGCATAATTTACTTAGCAAATTAGATATAATTAATTATAATACTCAACAAGTTCAACAATTACAATCATACAAGGTACTATTAAGTCAACTTAAAATAGGGTCCTTCAATGTAGTTAGCTTTCTTTTTTATGGTTGAAGAAAACATTTATTTGTGCTGTTAATGTTGAAACGTTATAATAAATGTTGTATTTATTGAACGTTTTTGAAGCCTTTCTTATTGTTTTGATTAGCAACAATCAGGATGAGCTTTTTAGGATAAACAAAAGCACACAGTTGACTTTTTATATTTAAAACAGCTGACTCTACATGTTATGAACTCAAAAAGAGTATTACTATTATTATTTATGATTTTGAGGTATAAAAAATATGTTAAATCAAGGATTGCGCGCCCTTTTTTTTGAATTGTTGAATAATAAACAAGTACTAAGGATTGATTTGTTTATTGATAACATTTATTAATGTATAGTATATCTAGATAATAACTCTGCCTAATATTAAAAAGAGTTGGCAACAAGGGATATACATAAAGGTAGCTACAAGTTTTTTTTTTTTTGTGAGTCGAGGTTGCGAGTGCACAAAAAAGCTCGCCGTGAATGTGACTCTTCTCACTTAGAATAATTCTTCATTTTGATGAATAAGAAGCATTCAAAGTAAATAAATTTAATTATGAAAAGTTCATTTATCTCACATAGATCAGCAAAGAAATTGGCTCCTGCTAAGTTTTTACTCCTTCTTACTTATTTAAAAAAAAAATGAGATTCCAATATTGCAATAACTGATGTTTCCATGAGGAAAGTTGGTCTTAGAGCTGTTTTTTTGTTTCTTTTTTTTTTAATATATATATCACTTAAAAAAAAGTATTTCAACTCACAATCATCTCCAATATCAGTGTCATATTGAAAAACAGAACTTGTTTCAGCCGTAGACATATCCACAGGAGCAACATTTGCACAGTCTTTGTCGGTCTTTTTTGATTCCTTCCCTGGTTTGGTTATCGCCTGCAAATTTTAGTACTAAAATAAATATTCGATTTTGAGAGTCATTTTAATTACATCGATAATGGTTCCGAGTCCATTTGCAATCTGGGAAGCTGAAGTCAAAAGTCTATCCGGCGAGGGAATCTTAACGTTGACCAAATTTTTAATTAGATTTTCAAGGCTATTTAAGCCAAACTCTGTAGCTGCAAGCCCAACAGTGTTACTTCCAGGTTCTCCTAATGTATTTGCTATAGTTCCGCTCAATGATTCCAGCGTAGACACATCCGTAAATTTATTCTTTGTTAGTTCTTCCAATTTGGCTAATAGTTGAATTTTATTCTATAAAATGAGGTACTCCTTGTTAAAAAAAAACCCGCTCAAAGTTATTTTATAATTCATTTGTCTAGTTTGATAAGGCTTTAATTATTATATATCTCACCATTCCAGCAGTTACAGCTTGATTGAATTCATTTATATCCTCCGGTAAGCTTTCGTCTTCAGCCTCATCAAACAAACTAGGATCTGATTTCATAAGATTTGACATAATTTGAAGTACAGATGCGGATGATCCTGCATCTGTATCACCCATAGATGCTCTAAATGCTTTTAATTCTTCCTTACTCGGAGGAATTACTTGTACTTGATCCGGCATTTGATACGTTGTAATCCCTCCCCAAATATCTTCGACCAAAACAACAATTTGTAGCTCTCCTGGAGGAAGTCGTATCTCCTCCTTTTCTGAACCAAATATAGAAAACTGTTTGAGAGTATTCATAGATCCACTTGCATCCTTGGCTAATGAAGTATTTTTTTTATATTAGTACTAATGCTATAATTAACACAAATTAATTATCTAATACAATATTTACTTTTTAGTGTGTAGGAAGAAACTTTTTTATTTTCAGGGTCTATCCAATTAGAGCAATGGAATAAAAAGGTATCAATGAGAGCGGTTCCTTTCATTGGACTTACTGAGCATGATCCACCGGTTGGAGGTTTATTTACTCTCAGAGTCATTAAACATATTCCTTAAATATATTATATATTAAATGAATCATATAAAAGTAACAATGGTTATCGAAAATTAAATAGAAACTGCATCAAATGAAGTTGTATTATTTTTTTATATACACAACGTTTCTGTACCCGGGCTTTAATGGTTATGCACTAAAGATCTCAAAGACTCAATTTGTAGATATTAAAAGCAAAGTTTTTAATTTTAATTTTCGTGTTTTCGACCTTAAAAACAAATAAAAAAATGTTCAAATCTTGTTGCTTCAACACTTTTATATTTGGAAACAGATTACATTAAAGTATCCTTTTAATATGCGGAACTTGCAATCTTAATTTACCTTTATCATCTTTTGCATTGTGTGCTATTAATTTAACGTCAAAAGTTTGAAGATCAGGGAATTTTTCGAAAAAATCCATGGATATGATAAAATCACTCAAATCGGACCCAATTGTAAAATATTTATCATCAACTTGCCCTGCATTTTTTTCATCGATTAAAGACCATTCATATCGCATTGGCTCACTACAATCTGAGCTATCTTCAGTTGAACAAGACGATGAAAGAGCTAATCTAAAATCTGGATTGATGTAGATATTTCCTTTGTCATCCACATGACAAGACTCATCTTTTTTAGCACAGTCTATGGAAATAATTGGAGGATTCCCATCAAAAATTTCTACAATGACAGACGTCCTCGCAGTGCGAGTATCCTTTGAAGCAATGATCATAATTTCATATTTTTCTTGAGTCTTTATGAAAGAGCTTCCAGGGATCAATAAAACGGATTCGTATTCATCCAAAATCCCAGGTCCGTATCCAAAACATCCCCCTTTAGAGTTCTCTATCCTCATTTTTTTCTTATGGATTTTTTGAGGATTCGCTTCGCTTATACTTTGATTTCCATTTTGATCCATTTTTTCTAATGGGTACTTTTCACCATTCGTCAATGACGTCATATGGCGGCAAAACCATTTAAATTCTATTCCTTTTACTTTATCTTTTGGACTATCTGGATCATTTGTATACAGGTAGGGCTTTAAATCCACGATTTGCCCTGTTCCTCGGGATATGTATTTTGAGCCTCCTCTCACAAGCCCAGGGACTAGTGGAGAAGGTAAAACCCTAATGAATGTGCTTGATTGACCTTCATAGGGTAGTATATGAGTTAGATAAGGATCTCCAATATCTCTATCATCCCAGAGTCGAGAAAAAAGTGTCACTTTATACAGACCGTAGTAAGGAAATTGAAAAGGTAATATGGATACATCCGCATTTTCTAATTTTTGAGAGGATAGGTCAGAATTATCAATTCTTTTGTCCTCCTTTGCAATCCCTGAGTTCAACTTCATGAGTGTGAAGACCCATTTTTTCCTGAAAAATATATAAATGGAAAAGCCACTGTCATTATTCATATGTCATAAATGTTCATATACGTACAGTGTTTTCTCTACTTCATAGCAATCGACCAATATTTTCCCAGATAACTTTACTTGCTCTCTTTTAAAAAACTCAAATGGATTGTTCGGCTCTGCAGTTTCAAGATTTAAAGAAACTTTTGGAACTTTACAATCAAAATCCAAAATGAGCACATTTTTCATTTCTACACTAAGATCTTCTTTTGTTGCTGGATTTGAGGCCCTTGCTGTTACATCATAGGATCCCATGGAGCTTATTAGAAATAAAATATATTAGTCATAAAAAAATTTTTTTCCAGACATTTAGGACTTCTTACAAATACACATGCTCAATTTCAAATGGATTTGTTATGTCTTCTTCATGGATTTGAATTAACTTATTTGAGACAAAGGCCCTACAAAACTCTGGATCTCCATAAGCCTCCATAATCTCATCTCCAAAATTAATTTCAATGCATACTCCACCCCCAAATGTAACGAATTCTATTTTGAAAACCTTTGTTTCTTTGGGTCTCGTTGAAGCGCCGTCATCTTTAATTGACATAATACGAATATTTTTGATTATCTCGAAGGTCAAGTTGTATTGAGCTTGAGTGACTGCATTTGAGCCGATGACTCTTATATTTAAAACACCTTCCTAATGAATTAATAAAAAATTCGAATAATAATTAATTAAACATATAAATCATCATATTCAAAATATTTATATTTAAAAATAATACATTTTAGGTTATATTAAGACATATTAAGTTAGAGTGGAATACATACATCAGGAAAGAAATGCTCATGGGTAAATGTCATTATATCGTTGTTTTTAACCCACCAAGAGCCGATGGATTCATTACTTGATGTATTTACAAATTGTAGCTTTTCAATTACTCCTGAAATGATGAAATAATAACATTGCTTTGTTTTTTTTATATATATATATATTAGGTCAAGTAAAAAGAAATCCATTATTTTTGCAATAGATGGCTTTAGTGATCTGCTATATCTCGCGTTGTATTAGTGCGATTATATTACGCTAGATGGCATTAGAAAAACGAAATTTTGGTCTAAAGAAACTTTCAGAGCAGGTTATTGCTTGCTTGGACACCAGCAAGGAGAAAATACGCTATATTCTACAATTTTTCTTCGATAAAGGCGAAAACGCCAGTCAGGCAGTTGAAAATGTGAATAGTGTTTATTCTCCTTATACTGTAACAGCCAATCATGCACAATTTCTTTTTGTCAACAATTAGAACGTCTTAAGGAAGCAATCACCCAGAAGCGCCCAACTTTGGCCAACAGGAGAAGAGTTATGTTTCATTAGAACAACGTCAGGCATCACATATGGATGGTGACTCACCAGAAGCTACGAGAGCTTGGTTGGGAGGTTCTTACGTACCTATCTTATAGTCCGGACCTCGCACCATGTGTAGGAATGTAAATAATATGCAAATCGGGCTTGTAATAAAAAAGTGGAGTTGGCTCTTCAAACAGGTCTTTTTGTTTTCCAAAGCTGTTATCATTTTTCCAATATTACTAAGGAGAGAACATCTACCTGATAGTAAAGATGTCGCATAAAGGAAATCATGCATTAAGTTTAGTAAAGCAAATAAAATGTCCAACAAAAAGGGCTCAAGTCCTCGTATAATTATTATTACTAGTAAAAAATATATAATTTCCTAACATTAATTTCAGTTCATTTTCTTCCTCTCATCTATGTTTTTATTTATTGTTGTATATATAATGGAGAATAGCAGCTTGTAGCTCAGTCAAACGTCATGACAGCTCAAGCTGCTTCCTTCTCAACATTCATCAAATTGTCAGAGTTACCAGATTGATGATTTTCTCTTTCTTTTTTTATTACAAGCCCGATTTGCATATTATTTACATTCCTAACCATGTGATGACTACCTGTTCCTGTCTATGGCAAATGATTAGGAAGGTAAAAACGTCCCCTCAAGAGAAGCTTGTGGTGAAAATCGACTGTGCCAGTTCTTTGCCAATAGGAACGAGGGTTTCTAACAAAGAGGCATAATGAAATCACCTTCAAAATGGCAACAAGTTATTATTGACAAAATGGTACATATTTAATTTAAATTGGATTATTCTAATTATTCTAAATAAAGCCTTCAATTTGATGCAAAAATAATGGGTTTCTTTTTACTAGATCTAATATTTGAAAAGTTACCTTTCTCAATTGAAAACTTAAAGGTTATATTTCTACCATGTGGTATAATATTTTCCTCTTTCCCATAGCCGGGTATCAGTGTTCCATCACCGAATTTAGGAACAAAAGATAAAGAAGTCTCGAATCCCTCAATTGGTATATAAATAGTCACCTAAATCATTATATAATAATAACCATTGAATATATAAATAACCTATTTATACAATATTTAAAAAAATTTTATTTACTCATTACATTTTCTATTGTCAAATTCTGCTTTGACACTTTATTTTCCATTGTACAATTCAAATCATATGTTCCACCAGACTCAAAAGTATGATTCACACAATAAGAAATGGATCCCGTTTTTCCCAAATATATCGGATCCTCAAAATTTGTCTCTTCAGATGAAGTGATGGACTCAGAGCCCCAGACACAATTGATAGTAGCATATGAAGGAAGCTGAGTACTGGGATCACTCTTCCATTTAAAACAATAATCTTTAAATATTTTTAAAAAAGGAAAAAAAAGACTTTTTTTGATAGAAGAACAGATACTTTTTTTAATTTAATTATAAAATTCAATAGAAAAATTGGGTAAATCTTTTTAAAATTTTACACCCTTAAATATTTTCTCCGCTAAAATCATTATTAAGCAGTAAATGTCATAATTTATAATCTAAAATGTTCAAAATTCTAGAGGGTATTTATTTCTTACTTTATCTTTTCATATATAAAGTTAATCTGAATCTCGTTTATTATGGAGTAAAATAAGTTTACAACTAACCTCCGTCCGTACTAAGCCAATTTAATACTTTCTCATGGGTCCATTTCTCAACTGGATTATAGATGTTAAAAGTAAACGTGTAATTGTGAATATATTTGTTCAGGGCATCCTTGAGACTCTCGTTACTGTGCAGATTTTCCATGAATATTTGCACTTTAAAGTTTCCTTTGTTGGAGTACGTCTTTTTAATTTTTTTGAGCATGACTTCTGAAAAGTAGTACACATTTTATGTGTATGTATATTATATAAGCTGACTTAACACACACAAAATCAAATCGATAAAATAGTGAGTCTATTGGTTCAGGAAAGAAATGGGTTGAAATGATGCTGGTTGTCACAAAATTATATTTTTAGTAGCTTGACTTTCAATGGCCTTGCTTCTTGTATATAAATGTTATTTCTATTAATCCTGGTTCACGACATTTGTTTGAATTAACAAAACTAAAGTGTATGCATCATTTCAATTCAATATCTTCAATAAAAAAAAGAGATATGAGTCGTCAAAGATTGAAAAATTGGAGTTTGGGTGGGATCAAAGTAAACATCATCTCCCTAAAACGCACCCTCACTTCAAATCTCTATAAAATCCTAATTTTTTTAAAGTAGAATCTTCAATTTGAAATAATAATTGAGCATTATGTATTAAAAAAGCTGTAAATATAAAGAAAAAAAATGTCATATCATGGAATCTGTTTCGGTGTAAGCAATGTTTAAAAAATAATACGTGACGTCACTTTTTAAAATGAAATGTCTTCTTGTGTAATTGGAATAATTAATTATAATTTCTCTAAAGACAAATTATAGAGCGTTACTAGCTTAATTCATTCACTACTATGTGCAAAAAATATCGGGAGTATAGAATATTTATCTAATCATCAAAATATATCATCAAAAACTTCGACAAATAATGTTGCAAATATGGAAAAATGAAGATTAAATTGCTTTTGTAATCAACAAATTGATTTTTTGATTTGTTAGTGCATATATTAGATCACAGCTCATTTCTCAACAAGATGAAAGGAAGTGATTAGAAAAAAAAAACCAAAAAAAAAACATATATAACAAGTATTTTTAAGAGCTTTTTCAATATTTCCATATCTTGTTCTGAACTTGAAAAAATCACCTAAATCAGCGAGGAAAATAAGGACAAAATAACTTTTTTACTTGATTAGTATCTTATTTTAAATATGCACACTCTTTTCTTTTGTTTTTTCTTTTAAAAAAAAGAAGGCCCATCAAAGATTTAGAAAGTAATAAAGAATTTATTTTTGAAAAAACTGATTTATATTATTGAGAATGTTGAGGTTTTGTGAGCAAAAATATTTAAAAAGTCCGAGGATAAAAAGGGATTAGTATATTTTTTGAAATTATTTATTAATATTTATTCTTTTTAATTAAAACCTTTATTTTTTATTATTTCAACAATTTCCTTTTATCTTTCAGGATTGCTTGAATATATTGATAAACAAAACCTTACCAACTATGCTACATGACCAATTTTTTTTGAGTTGAGGTTGAGAGGCATAATTAAAGTTCCGCAAGTTAGAATGAATGGGATTTTAACTAAAATAAATAAACTTCCTTTTTAAAATCATGACGATTCATTCTTTATCATTGATTCCATTTATGTATATATAATGGATGTAGGGTAGAAAAATTTGAATCTTGTTTGAATATCAATGTAGAGGAACTTACCATCATCTCCAAACTCAGTGTCATTCGACGAACCATCATCCCAAAAAACGGTATAATTAATACTGGTTCCGTTTACACGTTCGATATTCATTGTTATTTCCTCATCAACTTTAAAATAATAAACACTACTTTCAATCCAAGCATCTTTTTGAATTGTAGAGTCTCCAACTATGGTTATATTGACATCTCTAATTGCATCTTGGCACAAGACTCGCGCAGTTTCGATTACAGAGGATGTGTTTAAATTCTGTGGATTAGATAGTATAAAAAAATATATAAATATCCTGGATGGTTTGTGCTATTAAAAAAACCTGTGTTCAGTCAAACAAAAATTCATCTAATGTGTAAACCCTAAATCATATCATTACTCTTTTTAATATAAGTACAAAATTGTATTTTATGAACAAACTAAAATAAGGACGGGCGCTTATAAGTATGATATAAGTAGAATACAACCTTCACAGTAATATCCAACCATTTTGTCTCTTCACAGTTAATTGGAGTATCAACAAAGGTTACATCGCAGACTGTAGCCTGTAACAATAGCTCCATCTTCAAATGTGCATCCTTTTGTACAGAATAGCTTTTAGGATCTTGACTCAACAAATAGGCAATCTCAATGTTTCCCTCGACTCCTATATAGTCCCCCTCTTCAAGAATAACTTCTACTCCTGAAGTAGTATACAGTAATGTTTGAGTTGAGGATTTGAGAGATTCCGTCTCAGATAATTTAAGTTCATATGTGTTTTTCAAATTGAATAACTTTGGATAATCTGTTCCTTTTAAATCATGACATGGAAGGGCTGTACAGCCTTCTTGGCATTGATGAGATATTATATTATGTATCTTAGCATTGCAAGTTGATGCATTGACTGAATGCTCTAAATTTTGAATTGTTGGACGTTCATATTTTTCCTCACTCAGGCATTTCCCACTCAGACTCAATAGTGGACATTTCGTATTGTACACCTAAAATAGAAATCAATCCATGGATACCTCCTCCCCTTATAGACGCTAACTATTTTTGAATAAACATCTTACATTTAGCTTCATTGTACTTAAAGAATTCGCTCCAAAAAGTCCAACTATACTAATAAACCTGGTTCTACTTGTCGCCGGGCCTAAATGTCTTAGTATAATTGGATCAGTAGTACTGGTGTAGTAAATGTATATTGTATTTATGAAAGATGTGTAAAGTGGAGGTGTTTTGCCCAAATTAGTGCATGAAGGATCTAAACCACGTTGATAGACAGTCAAATTATATTATTTTGAGTAGTAAAAAATAGTTACTTGACAAATAAAATGAGTCCGTTCTTGAATTACTCTCATCGTTAGTACTTGTAATTTCCAATTTGAAATCTGCATAAATATCATTAATATACATCAGCCGACAAAACATTTCTGGACCATTAACTTCTATGAGGATTGGACAAATTAATTCTGTAGCAATGTATCTGAAATTTAAAAAAAAAATGTATATGACATATCTCATAAGATATTAAAAGGTATCAACAACTTACTCGCCGGAATATGTTACCTCAACTTCAGAGTGATACAGAATATGATCCTTTGAGTCATGAACAGCAGCTTAAAAAATATATATTATAATTAACTTAT
The DNA here is from genome assembly GCA_963680855.1 of Lepeophtheirus nordmannii. Taxonomy (NCBI): domain Eukaryota; kingdom Metazoa; phylum Arthropoda; class Copepoda; order Siphonostomatoida; family Caligidae; genus Lepeophtheirus; species Lepeophtheirus nordmannii. Next base: position 28,548,982 of record OY804521.1, read on the forward strand.
ATGTTAAACTATCCTCTAACAAAACTGCACAAAATACCAGATAAAAACTTATCCATTCCAAAAGATAAACGATAAATACTCCAATCTTCAATTAAAATTTTTGAAGGACTTATTTTGAATCTATGGCCGTTGATTCCAGATTGAAGGGTCAAGAAATATCCATCTGGAAGTGAGTCTGCATTCACTATTGTTAAGTTCAAATTAAATGATTTTTGATTGGGCTAAGAAATAAAAGTCAAATACTTGAATTAAAAAAAAAAAGAGTAAAATAAAATTGAAGATGTTTATCTTACAATTAATTCTGCTTCTATATATACATTCTTATAGTTGGATTTGACGGTGTTGCTTGAGATATAGTAACTGTAGAATCCATCATTGCTTCCACAAGTTAATGTACTCCCCGTACAAGTTAAATTGCAGAGCGTTAATTTAACTTCCTTAAAACTATTTACTATAAATGAATTATATAGTCTTTTATGATATTATGACATTGCATTTTCATACTTGTTACATTATGGCAAACGCAAATACTTCCTTGAGTTATAGCACACCCTTTCAAATAATTAGCATTGCATAGATCCATACACTTTTCTGGACTTGAAATGTTTAGATTCGTTTCCAATCCGTCTAAAATAGTAAAGCTATCCTTAATATCCTCCTCAACGCACAAAGGATTTGATAATGCTGAAATTGTCTGCAAAAGGTAATAATAATAATAAAATAAAAAGTTTTACTCTTCTCCTTCTTTAGATTAGTTCGGAACTTTTTTAAACTAATACATCACGGAACCTTTAAAAAGGTGGATCCCATCGATTATTTAACGAATGTATTCAAGAGAATAAACAGTTAAACCTATCAAAATCAAAACTTTGACCCATGTGAGGCAACTTGGGAATTTCTCTCTTTAGAAAGAGTTGACTCTGATGCAGTTATGGGAATTAGGTGCTCGAAAATCATATAAAATGAGTGATACCTTTCCATCGTGGTCTTAATAAGACATTTGAAAGGCTCTAGTGGTGCCAGACCTCTAAAAAAATAATTCTTCTCATTAAACTAGAGTGCTCTATTTAGAAAATCAATCCCCTTGAGGCCAGGTCTATTCTCTCTTTTAAACCTATATCCCTTTCTTTAAGAGCTTTGTGATACTAAAATCAATCTGAGGTTAAGTTAATTTAAGAAAACTGGCTAAAACCTTAATTAGCTCTACCGTGAGTCTTTGATTTCTAGAGAATTTTTGCTCGAAATTGAATGAAAATATACACATTTAGATGATGGACGATTTCTTCTTAGCTAAGGATTCTTATCGGACGCATGACATATTTTTGAAAGCTGTGAGTCTCAGCTCTTTAATGTATTCCTTGTATTGTTCAAGGAGTAATTTAAGTAATAAGGATAATAATTAATGAGTATTTTATATTTAGAAAACATTCTTATGAGACGAATTAGAGGGACAATATGGGACTGGATCCCGTATTTTAAATCCCATATTAAGGATTGATACATCGGTTTAGATAATAATACTTTTTAAAAAGGTACTCACATTAATACAAATTGTTAGTAATTCACAAAAAAGAATTATAGAGTCAAGCTTCATGGTGACTTAAGGAATGTTTCTTGTGGAAAAAAAACCAACAACTTTATCTACATAATTTCAAATAAGGATTCATTTTATTCATCACCATGGACTATTTATATATTTGAATATAGTTGTCGTAACAACGCTATATTTGTTCTAATCCTTGTAGTTAACATAACATTTGAGCTTTTTAAGGCATGAATTCAAATTTATGATTTTTATATTTATCCCAAGGATCAATAATATCATCTATCTTCATAAACGAACAATTGATGAATTGAAACCCATTAAAGAATAATTTAAAATTTTATATGATCTAAATCAAACTTTATTATTGGTAGTTATTACTAATTTAATGTTGAATTATTACCAAGATACCGTTGCTTCATAATACACTCGGGTAACTTTTCATAACATAGTCATAACAGGGGTTGTCAAGAGTAACAAAAATATATTAAGTTATTTTCCATTAAAAACTATATGTGTCAAGTCAACAAGAAACCAAGTTTATCTGAATATTTCAAAAATGAGTGTGAACTGCCTTCATATTCTTGAAAGACACTCTCTTTCGTTTGCATAAATATTATACTTTGATTAATTAAATAATGGCTTCATATAATTGCAACTTAATTATGATTGAAACATGATTGAAATATATTCAACATCATACTTTTTAAGGTGTTCAGTGGAAACAAAACACAAGGAAATTCTAAACTCCAATCTGTTGGACAACACACTGACCTAACCAGACTATACGAAGATCTTTTTGAATTATACTATCTTTTCATCAAAATTGTGTGGTATTTGAAAAAAAAATCGATAAATTAGCCATTTATCGGAATGTTTACAAATTTAAGAATGGTCTACCACAGGTATATATATATATATATATTAATTTATTTAAAATATTCCTTTACAAGAGAAAATTCATTTATTTCCTTGCTTAATATATGACAAAAAATAATATTAAATGGTTCATTAATAAATAAATGAATCTTTAAGAAAATGAACAGTAGTCCAACAGAACATCATATCAAATTTGCATTAAAATGTGTATAAATTTTAATATATACATATGTAGCATTTTGCAGCAAAGTCTTTGAAACTATAATAACTAAATTCTCAACCATTATAAGTTATAGATTTCATGACATCGACATATTTTTCTTAAAAATACAAAGGTATCTCTACATTTCATGTTTTCAAAAGCATAAGATCGTACATAAGAGAAACAATCAACATTCAGAACACTAATGAAAAAGTCTCAAGTCGTAGAAAATTAACAGCTGACTAAAATATATATATGGAAGCAGTTGATGTTCTAAAGATGTCACTCTGAGATTTTTTCAGCCAGTTAAAAAAAAAAAAAATCACTCCATAGTTAATCAACAAGGAATGAAATTAAACAATTTTCTACTGACTGATCAATAGTTTTCGAATCGTCATGATATGCCTATATTTTCACGTCAAAGTTTAGATTTTTTAGGTATATATTGTCTATCAATCATGCTTTTGGAGAAAGAAGTCGTGTAGTACAAATTGTATAGAGCAGTGGTTCTCAAGCAGTTATGAATTAATTTTCAAACAGCGTGTCCCAGAGCTTTTTCAGGCTCTGTGCTCCGTAGTATTTCAGAAAAAAAAAAGAAGATATACATAGAAATATGAAATGCAAATCAACCCTAAGGATCGATATAATACCATTGGTTACTTAATAAATAAACCAATAGGTGGTCCCATGGGTTTTGTTCGCTCATAAATGCGCCCTGGGGTAAAAATGTTTGATAAGCACTTCTATATAGTAGCAAGAGGAAAAATAACTGGGTCATTTGGTTATTTTGATATAGTTAATCAATGAAAATATACTAAAATAGATTGGTCTCAGCAAAAATACCTTGAGTCAGGATGCCTTTATTTGCTCCTCCCCGTTCCCTTTGTGTTGATAATTATTATCTATTATAGTAATATGCGATCTTCCTACTTGAATTTTCATTTATATTTTATTTTTGGGGGTGAAACATGGTGAAATTGCAAATATTATTAATATTTAGATTAACAATATTTGTAAACTTGATGTTTAATTAAATTTCAAAATAGTCTCTCCATGATATTATGCAATGACGTCAAGGGAGGAAAAGTTATATTCCAAGTTTTTCCCATGCTCTTAATGACACATGATCCAGACCCATGAATTCAGTATAACGAGTTGTATTTAGAACAAATGAAGGGAATGTGAGATTTTTCAACAAAGGTTGTGTTGGTTCATGAGGCCAAATTCTAGTTGAATGGGCTCACCATAATTCTACCTAGTAGGGCCTTCTTAGTTACTTGTAGTTAGGAATGTAAATAATATGCAAATCGGGCAGGTAATAAAAAAAGAAAGAGAAAATCATCAACCTGTTAACTCTGACAATTTGATGAATGTTGAGAGGGAAGCAGCTTGAGCTGTCGTGACGTTTTAGTGAGCTACAAGCTGCTATTCTCCATTATATATACAACAATAAATAATAACATAGATGAGAGGAATAAAATTAACTCAAATTAATGTCAGGAAATTATATATTTTTAACTAATAATAATAATTATACGAGGACTTGAGCCCTTTTTGTTTACATTTTATTATTTGCTTTATTAAACTTAATGCAACTATTCCTTCATGCGACATCTTTACTATCAGGTAGATGTTCTCTCCTTAGTAGTAATAAAGGAAAAATGATAACAGCTTTGGAAAACAACAAGACCTGTTTGAAGAGCCAACTCCACTTTTTTATTACTACAAGCCCGATTTGCATATTATTTACATTCCTACTTGTAGTTACTTTCGAACGTCATGTCAATTCACTGGGAATTAGAGTGTGGTATGGTTTATCATCAAGGGGATTAGTTGGACCGCTCTTCTTCTGCACTACTGTGACCAGTCCCATTTACTCGAAATTGATGCAATAATATGCTCAAAATTAGAGAAAACTTTGAAAATGAAGAGTTTTATTTTCAGAAGGATTACCATTGCGATGTTAGGTCCTTCCCCGCGAAAAAAACCTACAACAATCACTGAATTAAGAGAATCCATTGAGTATGAATGCGCTCAAATACAAATGTAATTGTTTCGTAATGGGTGGGGATCTTTTGTTTGGTGTTGTCAGAAGAGTCTGAATCAAAATGGGCATCAGTTTGAGAACGGACAGTGAAAAAAAACAAACAATAAAATGATACTTGTAAATATTTTTACACTTAAAAGTAATTAAAAATTTAATTAAACATCAAGCTTATAAATATTTTTAATCTGTTTACATTTTTTGGACCACCCTATATATGTATAAATATGGTGATAAGTTGTTTGAAATGATCATTCAAATACATGCATTACGAGGAGCATTGAAGACCATAAAAATAATAAAGACAAAATGTGAAGAGATAAGAACAAAAAAAAAAAAAAGAAGAAGAAGACTTTTCCCCCCAATCAGTGAATGTACAAAAATGATTTTATATAATGGATAATTTTTAAAAAAATAAGCTTGAGACTAAGTACATTAAAGAATTTAAAAAAAAAAAACTATTTAAAGCTTCAATTATAAACTCTGAACTCTGATGCTGAATTTTCTCATCTTTTGTTTGATAAAAAAAAAAAAAAACTATTACAGGGAGTGATTTTGAAGTCTCATGAATTAACAGAGACAAAACAGATACCTGTATACAAAAAAATGTCTAGTGGATAATTAACTGATCTTCTCTTATGAGTCATGATATTTCTTCCTTCATGTTATACGACAGAAAAATTTCTAATGGAGTCACATTTTTTTTTTGCGAGAAGACAGGATCCTAAACACACATTTAAATCATCGTTGTAATGATAGATACATCATGCTACTTTTCAGATTTAAATGGGAATTAAAAATTGCATAAAGTCCCTTCCATCTGATGTATGTAAACTGTACACAACTTTACCATACAACCAGCCATACGAAAAGGTCTAAAAGATGCACAGGAGATGGGGTTTGGTGCCTTTTTGACTGGTCAATAACTGTGGATAATAATTCTACTAAAAAATAAGATACTGTAAGATTTTCTATTTGCTGTGTATTGGTTTTTTTGCTGCGGTGACTTGAGTCAAGTAATTAAAAATCGGCAAGATATGCCCACTAACAAATTAATAGTTTGAAAAAAGTATAAATGTAGTTTATACTCTGATTCTAAATTGGAAAAATTATTTAATTTAAATGAAGAATTCGATTTCAAATTTCGAAATCAAAGACTCATGGTAGAGCTACTAAAGTCTATTCCGCTTGTTTTTTAGTAGCTTGGATTAAAGCAGTGAGGATAAAGGTAACTATTACTGATCCTAGGACACATATACCCTTTTTTAATTTAAAAAGAATGTATTAAGCGCACTCTATCGTCTCTAGATTTTTTCCGAATCAGTCCAAACATAAAGTGATCTACTATATTTTTAGCTTCCCATTAAGTCATTTGAGAACTCTAGATCTCAGCTCTTGAATACATTCCTTATTAATCCATTTATTGTAATATTTACAGAGTTATTTATGTGCAAAGGATTTGGCCGACTTTTGGGCCTACTCCCACCACCTAACCCCCAGGATTCCCCTTACGTCAAAACAAAGACTGAAATTTGCATTAAATACACTAGCGAATCATTATTTTTTATTGTCCAAAATGAGGTTCCTTCTAGGCTTAAATTGCAAAGTTGAAATTGAACAATGGGCCAAATTAGCTCAAAAAGAAGGGTTCGATTTCTCAAAAACTCTCGGACTCACAAAACATTTTTTTTACAGATTTGAAATCAGCGTGCAAAACTAAGTAACTTTTAATATACTTATACCCATTAGGATTTTTGACATATCAAATCTGTTGACTTGTGTAACTATTACAAATACATATAAGACCCTTAGACTAGGAACTTTGGTTTACATATAAAACTTGCATGGGTTAGGATGTCCAATACTTATTCTTAACTGTCCTTACTATTTCACCGTATTATTATTATTGTTTATTACATAAATTACATACGTAATGAATATAAAAGTCGATAGCAAAATATGAAAGAAATGAGGTCTGATCTTAATATACTTTAATGACTTGTAAAGGATCCGAAAATGATATATTGATGGGATTTTGAAGCAAAAATTATAGAAATTAAACATCTATAATATGTGAAGTCATTATTAATATTAGTTTGTTGAGTTATTGAATTAAAAAATCGAAGAACCTGTAAAAAAATAATTTAAGGAGACTCGAATACAATTTGAGTCGAATTGAATCCAGTTGTCACAACTCTACCTTACTTTTTATTATTTGATTTTTTTTTTACAATTTTAAACTATGTGTCAGGGATATATAAGACTCAGATCAATTCATCAATAGAATGAGCTATGTATTTATAAAAATAATTATTATTTTAATTAAAATATTTTTAAATCTGTGTCTCTATATTTTCTGCATCCATTTTATAATTCACTTGCTCTAAAAAAGATTAATGATAAGTAATTCCCAGTGGAATTATTTTTTAAGGACACACCGAAATAATTTGTTACTCATTTCTAAAAATAGTTGTCTTTTTTTTTTTTTACAAAACAAAAACAAAACAAAAACAATTGGATATTAGTCGCTATGACTAACATTCACCCTCATAATTTGGAAGTAATTTCATTTTGTACGACGTATTTATTAGAGCCGGAAGAATGAAATAACATATATATATATATATATATATTTACGTAATTTGGACTATGAAATAATTGTTTTATGAGGAGGAACAAACTGTGTGAACGGATCTAGGCTTTATAATGCTATTAATTTTTTTAGATAATAAAATTTAAAACATAGGAATGAGTTTATTGAGACTCATACTAATGGCAGTCAGAGTTTGCATTTATTATAGAGAGAGAGAGAGGATACAAAAAAATATATAGAATCTTATATAATTTTTGTACATATGTATAAGCCTGGATATTAAAATTCTTTCAATGATGAGTGTATTTTATTGGCTAGCTCTTGGATGTTTCTACCATTTGACAACCTAATTATAGACTTGACATTATTTTGGTATAAGTGCTTTTGAATCTTTTTATTATGTTAATTATTATCATTATAAGCTCACTGCAAAGCCTTTAAACAGCAAAAAAAACAATGTTTCACGCTGTTAACATTTTTTTGGAAAAGGTGTCCGTAGCAGACTGTGAATTTTACATATGTATATATATATATATACATATACAAACACGGGTACACTTTGCTCCATAGGGAGGTGTGTGCAAAATCAAGTGAGTGGACTCTTCCCAAGAACAACAACAAAAAAAAAAAAAAAACACAAGATGAAATAAACAAGAAACATGTGGTCTTAATTCAATTGAAATAAAAAATAAGACATCCATCCAATTTTGGTGTATGTATATAATATAATAATTTATAAGAGAGGTTTGTTGAAAAAAAACAAAAACAAAAAAACATTGATTAATTATTATTTACAAAAATCCATGATCATAAAATGAAAAACATGATATTAAAAATTTACAACCAGGTAAACAATAAATGGGTTCAATGCAAGCAGTTTCTCTCATTCTTTTATTGGATGAATTATGTGTGAAAATATTTAAGGAAGAAAAATAGTTGAAAATTTAATTTTTTAGGTCATTTTATGGATCTCCAATTTGAGCACTTTTCAGGCACCTTAAATTTTTGACGTTCAAATAACTTTTAGTCATTTAGTGGATTAAAACTAGATACAAAATTATAATGATTAAAATAGTTTTAAAAAAACATTAGAAATTTGTCAATTTTGAGTCAAAAAGGCCCATTTTGCCGTCTTTAAAATTTGTTTCATGCCTTCCAGCAAAATAGAGCAGAGATCGAAAATAACATACATATAGGATTGACATTATTGAAATGGTATTGAAATGAAAAACTCCACGATAGAGTTTTTTTGAACTAATGACAAAGTTGGATTAATACAATTCTATCTATTTACTCCTTCTCCAGTTGATTTTATAGAGCAAAAATAAAATTGCTCAATTAGTATACCCCATTGACAGTAGTAACAACCTCTGTGACTTCTCTATGTCTTTTTTTTCTCGATAGTTTGACCTCAATAGTCTATTTTAAATATATAGTTTTTTGTTTTAAAAAATATTATTTTATTGTCTTTTTCAAAAAAGGTAAAATAAATATGTATTTGTTAAATAATCTCGTCTCTTCTATAGGTCTAACAAATCAGTAAAGAGCTACCTTTTCAAACATTTTAAAATACTGATAGCAAAATTTTTATTTAAATATGTAGTTCTAAGCATAAAAATACTTTTTTCAATAGGGATGACGCATTTTTATTTTATTATGCTCGGTAAACTACGTCATATATTTTGTTTTGTTTACATTTCCACTCACAAATATCTTACAAATCATCATGGAGCAGTACAACTTTGAGCAGCGTTTGCAAACTATCCAAATTTATTAACCAAAAATTAACGTTCGGTCATGGCAACTTTGAAGAGGCTTGCAGATAATTTGCAACGAAGCTCCTTTTTGGCTCAATAGGTTTGTTAATAAGCAAAATATGCGTTATTGGTCTGGCAAAAACACACCTGTGCTTCATGAGACACCACTTCATCCCGAAAAACTTACTGTTTGGTGTGGATTTTATACCAATGGTGGTGTTATGTGGCCATACTTTTTTGTTAATGATAATTACTGCCCCGATATTATGCATGAAAATCGATATCAAGCCATGATAATGGGGTTTAAACAAGACGGTGTTACTTGCCAAACATTAAGCAGTACAATCGATTAATTGAAGAACAAATTTGGTGAACGTGTCATTTCCAGAAATGGACCAGTATATTGACCACCTACCTCATACTATTTGACGCCTTTGGTCTATTTTATATCGATCCACGTAAAGTCATTGGTCTACACCAAAAAGCCAGCAACACTAGAGGAGCTCAAAGCAAATATTGAAGGCGATATTTCTGCTATTTCGGTCGATTTATGCGAAAAAGTGGTAGAAAACTGGGTTCAACGATTGGACTTCTGCAAGCCATTGTGAACCGTTTTGTTCGTGCAAAATAAAATAAATTCCATACTTAATTGTAATTGAAGGTACTACGACACTAAAAAAGAAATTTGTTTATATCTCATACCTCAAAACTTATTTCTTATTGCTCATCAATGTACTGCAATTAAAATACAATAATTTGGTTGAAATTAAGTCAAGTGATGATTCAAAACTATTCCATATATTGGATAAATACGTATATTTTGTATTTCTTAGATCTATAAATAGAAAACATTTTCAGGTGTCGAGTCTATTCCAAACAATTTCTAACAAATCAATTACAAATTACCACTTACATACAATGTATGTACATTAGGGTGATCCGTCTGCCCCTCAAAAACGAAAAATTCAAGCTAGACATCTGGCTATTTTTTCAGTGTTGAGGCTACTCGTGATAAGCACCCCTGTAAAATTTCAGAGCGATTGGTCAACGGAAAACCCATGCACAAATTGATTGAAAATTTTCAATTTTTGATGATTTTTAAGAAATAGTGAGCTAAATTATATCTTTAGATAAGTCAAACAATATCTTTAAAACTTTAGACTCTAATAAAAAATTTTATTTTCAAACTTTGAATTTAATAACAAGTTGTTTTAAATATAGTGTATCCTTTGGTAATCAACCCTCGTTTATCGTAACTTCTTTTATACGTCACCGCGTTTATATCCACAAGTGAGTTTAAGATGATGAGTTTAAAACTTAATGATTATGTTCAGTTTGGGTGTTATTTCTACTATTTAAGATGCAGCCAGTCACATTAATTAAGTTAATATAAACCGAATGTAGTTTTTAAAGATCGTTTGAGCAATTTTTCTTTTTGTTTATTTTGCAGTAAAAAATCTTAAAGCCATTTTAGGAAGCAAGTTTTATTTTGATAATTTAACTTTAGAATAATTCTATAAGAACAACAGATTTTTTAAGCAGTGTTTCCTGACGATTATTCCTTATAAGCAAGGACTCCCAATTGAGTACATTTACGAAGTATAGTTTGTTCATTCCGAAGACTAGACGCTCATTACGAATTCTTAAAGAAGAAGTAATCGTGTTGTGCAAAGAAGCTTTAAATAAAAGCTTTGTTAGAGGAGACTACAAAGAGTTGGTAATGCTTACACTAATATATTTAGGTGAAGCCCCAGCTAATTTCAACCGATTCCAAGTCCCAGGAGCAATAAGCGACGCACGATGGATGGAAAAAATCCTGTATTCTATGAAAATCGTGCTTTTGTCAAATCAGGTTGAGTCATTTAAGCCAGTGATGTTGTAAAAAAAGCAGTTAGAAAAACTCAACGAATTCGTACAGTTTGTTGTGTACTTCTATATCCCCTGGTGGATTGCCGCATCCCAGACATGCTCTGCTCCCAGCAATGACCTCAAGTTGATCAACACTTTGAAGGAATATCAATTAGTGCAACAAAATCTGTCAGAAGTAGCTCTTAAAGTTGTATCAAATCATATGTGGTACCTTTCTGAAGAGCTGGTTCCACTTGTGCTTTTCAGCACTTCAGTCAAGGCAGACCAAAAGCAAAGAGTTACTGACACCATGATGTCTTGTCAGCCAACAGAACAATTGAAAAGTTTGAAAAGGCACGGTTCAGGCTATGGAAAGCCTACTTTTCCTGAAATTCCTGTTGGACCTGCTGAAGATGTATCTGCTTTTGTTGGAGAAGACAGCTGGAGTTGTATCAGAATTCTGGGCATTGATTCAAGTTTCATCAAAAAGCCAGTGGAAGAATGGTGTCAATTGAACGGCTATCTGAGAAACATGGAAGTGATCAATAGTTTAAGAGTTGTCAATGACGCAGCGGAAAGGGGAGTCAAGCTTTGCTCAGACTTCATTGGTTCAGCGAAGAAAGAATCAAAGTTGCAACACATACTACAAGTAGTTGAAAATCGACGAGCCAATACACCTAACCAACGGGATTCCTCTGTAAAATCAAAATCATGGTTTTTGACATTAGAATAGATTTGAAACATGTTTTATCTGTTCTTTTTTGTTTTATTTGCTTGTTTATTTTTGTTTATGGTTCAATTTTTGAATAAGAACCACAAACTTTTTGCATAGAACAGATACAGTAGTAGGCAGTACAGTATTCTAATTAGTTTAAAGGACTACCTTGCTTTTTCTAAGTACCAAAATTCTAAGAAAATGCAATAAAAATAAAAATTGTTCAAGGTATTGGATAGCCTAGCAATAAGCAACTTTATCTTAAATATCATAAAAAGTGGCAATTTTCAATCAATTTGTGCATGGGTTTATCATTGACTAATCGCTCTGAAATTTTACAGGGGTGCTTATCACGAGTAGCCTCAACACTGAAAAAATAGCCAGAAAAATCCGTGAGATAGGGGGCAGACGGATCACCCTAATGTACATATTTCACTGATGGCAGATGTATTTACGGATGTTCTTAAAATGAACATGTTTGTTCTAAGTTGTCCGGAAGTTGAAATATGCTAATTTCGATCGTACTTGAATGGTATTTGAAACAAATACAATAGATAGAATGGGACTTCTTGCCACTCATTATAAAAGAAGACCGTTTGTGTTTTGTTTAATTCCAACTACATACAAAAAACAGTGGGTCGCAATTCAAAGAGTGAATAACATTTTAAGACATGTGACGACCACATACCATTTCTTTGCAAGTACAAAAGTATCAATCCTTTGAATTTTTTTGTTTTGTTTTGAATGCAATCGAACAAAAACATATTTTTTTTTTTTTTTGATCTTTCACAAAGTTTCTTAAAATACGGGAGGAATTGTAAATGATATTTGTTAAAAGAAAATGGTGTTTAAAATTCAATATGAAGTCAATTTTAGTTTTAAAATTGTTAACAGAGCATTTTTTCTACTGTTAAACTATTTTTTAAGGAGGTGTGAAGCAGACAGAGTGGTGTAGTTAATATGTTGAAATTCAAAAAAAACAAACAAAGTCCAAATCATCCAATTAAGATCATTTATTGATTTATTTAGATAGTATGACAATGTTATCTTTATTGTATCTCGCAACCTTTCCAACAAAAAATAAACCAAAAATATCTATAAGTCAGTTGGTAGTGGTTAGAGTCAGGGGTGTCAAACTCATTTCACATCGCAGGCCACATACGACCCCTAGGTAGACGTCGTGGGCCGGACAATTAAAATTATAGCATACTTAGCTATAAATAACTAAAATATCATCATGTCTTCCCTTTGTTTTGATTTGAAGAAAACAAGGACATTGCTAAATTGAACTTAAAATTTATTGAACAACACTTTAACAAATCATTTCACAAAATTGCAGAAACTTTAAGTAACTAGAGAATCAAAAATTATAATAATGAACTTTACATGAGATTACAACATGAGACTTATAAAGAAAGACTAACATGGCCCCCTAGCGGATAATTCGGTAATTACATTTACTTAAAAAATATATTCCACGTCTTTTATGTATTTTTTCCACTTTTAAATTATCCTGCGGGCCTGATTGAATCTCCGTATGTTTGACATCCCTGGGTTAGACAATTCACTTTTACTCCAAGACTGACTTTTCAATAATAGTAAGGGATTGTTCACAGCTTAACAAGAGTTAAATGGAGCTCCCCTTCCAGTGAGCAGTACTAAGTGTCCAGAGTAGTAGAACAAAACAACAGTTGACAATATAAACCGTTTAGTATGTGGATTGAAGCTCAAAATATAAACTACGAATACCAATTAGGGATTTTGAGAGCTAGGTAACCTGTGCCTAGTCCTGTTGGTGTACAGGACTATAACTAGGACTTTTATTTGGGTGGGGGTTAGCCCAGGATTTTATGGGTTTTTTTCTCTTTCTAGGGAAGATTTTTGATGATGTTAATTTATCATGAAGCTTTCCTTGTACATATATGGAGTAAGGATACTTCGTGTCCATTTTTATAACAAAATTTGACATTTTGACAATTTATTTTTAAATTTGATAGACAAAAGTTAATTCGAGACATGGTTTTTAAGCTCCCTACTACAACATACACAAATGTCCTCTCGGGCCTTTCGATGTAGTGCGGTCCAATTTCTTCAATCGTTTGCTCCTATTTGCTCACATTTTTGGGTAGATTTGTATATCTGTATGTATATATGTACATTTATTTATTTACCTCAACCACGTAGCAAAGTTAGCAAACCATTCTGGAAGAATTCATAATTTCTGTTCAAAATAATAAATGATGAGATCTCATAAATAACACTTATGAAGTTTTCTATTGTCTCCTTCAAATAATAATAAATCGTATAAAGAGGGTTGTAAGAAGAAAGAAAAAAAAAAAAAGAGTATCTTTTGAATAATATGTTATTTGATGGTATCATACAAAAATGAGGGTTTTGTATTCTCTCTAGAGATCTTTATCAATAATGATTATAAAAGGAATCGAATTTGGAGTTATCATTTAGTTAGTTATGAATTCTTTGTGAATAAATTAAGCATCATTCATTTTTCATTTGAGTCCCACTGCAATAAAACCCATTTATTAGTCAAAATATGACCTTTATCTGATTTTTTTTTTACCTTCAATGTATGGTTGTTAATCAACTAAACGAAATCCCATTTTGTAGTACTCCATGTAAAAATTTCGTAGAATAATATTTTTTTTGGAATTGCAATAAAAACTTGTGAATAAAAGTTGAATCTTAAATGAATTGTAATTTTGTCATTGTTTCTTTTAACATTCAGATGTATTAAATGGTATATGTATTATTATAAAGTGACTTATATATATATATATATAAAGTGAATTAGGTTTATGCAAATCTTGAAGGAATGAAATTTTAATTATGAGGATGACAGTAGCAATAATGTTATAATGCTTTGATGGGAAATCAATCTTTGTAATTTTTGAATATGGAGTCTGTCACAATCCTTGTTTATAAATTCTATTAAATTGGCTCATTTCTATAGAATAATCAAAGAAAGCTTGGATGAGCCTAACGTCCTTTATGAAACAAAGATATGATTTCTCTTTGGAATTGAGTCATGGATGATTTTAATTAAGAATTAATCCTTTCAAAAAGTTTCTTTGCTTATACAAAAATCCATTTGTCGACTCCCTTCTCAACGGGGTAACTTCACAGGTCTGACATTGATGTAACAAATCAATTATATGTGTTATAGTACCTTAAATGGAGAATATTTGTGTGTATTTCTACTTTTTTTTTCTATCTCTCTCTCTACACTCTGATCAGTAATTAGTATGTTGTCCTAAATTGAAATTAACATGCAAAACGATGGGCAGAGTTGGTGGTTCGCGTGTTAATTTTAATTATTGCTATTGTTTTTGTCTTTTTTCTTCACCATCAATAGGTTTAACATACATATAACAGCTCATCCTTGTAGGGTTCATGAGGAAATACATATATTCGAGGGGAGACAAACGTATGCGTATATTGAGCGCACACGGCGCTCAAAATTTCATCCTGAACGAATATTCATTCCCGCTCTTCAGTCAGTTTGACTTAGAGTTTTGAACAGAGGAGATCGCAGTTTTTTTTTGTGTGTGTCTCTTTCGCTCGCTCGCTCTCTTTCTATCATCATATTGAATTGAATTATATTTTTTGAGTGTACCCAAGAAAATGTCATCCATGTTTTTGGAAATGTAAGTGAATTTGTGGCGTAGAGTAAACAAGGCTCTTCTTAGAGAATGAACCAGAACTAATACCCCCTTTTATCTTACAGCTTCCTGATCCTACTCCAGACTGCACATTTCACTCTATCCCAAGACACAACAGCTCTTGTACGTCAACAAAGACACTATGACGAATCTCGCTATCACATCAAGTTTCAAGAGATTCTCTTCGATCCCAAGGACTCCAAGACACAAACCATTCAAGAAATAAAAATTCTTACAGATGAGGATCATGAGTCAAAGCCAAGGCTGGTTCCACAGTTATATGCCAATTACTCTGGTATTCCACAGCCTCCGGCTGAGAGTGTAACTTGTGCCTCAGCTCAGGTTCAGTGTGCCTATAGGGCTGGATGTGGTTTAGCACTTCAAAGTTACTTTTTGGGCTGTTCGGATTTAGTCAAAGGGAATGTTCGGGCTGTGACTTGTAATCGACATTGCCGACACGCACTCATTAGTTTGGCATCAACTCCCGAGGGGAGTCGATTAATGAAGGTGAGTTCGGGGTTTTTTGGGTTTTTTTTTTTTTGTAGTCAATGTTGTTATTTTGTTGTGTTTTTTTAAATTTGATTTTTTTTTTTTTTTTTTTGTAATTGAGACATTAACGTGATTATGAACCATCATTTATCATGTTTTGAAGGAAAACCCATCAATGTATTTTTCTTTTATTTCTCTGAGTTGAGTTGTTGTTGTTGTTGTTGTTTTCTTTAAGAAATCTTTTTGTTCTTCTCTTAATTTCTTCTTTTGTGGTTAATTCTACCCCTCCCTCCCTCCCTCTTTAGACCCTCTCTTTATACGAACAAATACTAACAACCTCTGGCACGGGATTAAAAGCAATTTCATTTTTATAGAGATCAAATATCTTCAAATCCATAAAAAATAAAAATAAAAAAAAAATATACAACTTTATATAATAAAGACATAAAATTCTACTTTTTATAGACAGGTTAATTTTAGTTTACCTACATATATATATATATATACGAAAAAATATAAAAAAAGTTGAAAAAAATATCTTAGATAAACGTCTCTAGATTTATATATATATATATATATATAGACAGTTTATGACCGAATTGGAGTTGAAAGTTTATTTATAAAGCTTCATCGTTGTTAAATAGTACTACTTTAACAACGAGTAGTATATTTATGATTGCTCAATTAGAGATTATCCTTAAAATAACATGTATATAGAATTTTCAACATGGAAAATGACTTGGCTAAAGGAAGAGTATCTTCATAATGAATATCTTAATATATATATATATATTTTACCCCATCTACCCAGAAACAAATTGATCAACAGCAAAAATGACGTTGTACAAGATTTTAATTGTGGAAAATCATGGTGGTTTTTTTTGCCTTCTTAAATACTTAGGATTATTCGTTAGGAAACTCTTAAATGATGATCCTGCTTTTTGAAGCATACCAATCACTTTCAATACGTAGATATTCTGTGTGTTTTTCTATGTACTTTCATACAGATAGGACCACACAGTGTGAATATATGTTCCGCTCCGATCATATCTATTACAAATGTACAGTCCAAATTTGCATATTATGTCCCGAACCATTTAAACAGAAATTAGAAAGGATTCAAAGCAAAGGTTTTTTTTTTATGGTTGACTCATATTTTAAATGACCTCATTATTTCGTTGGAGGTGGGACTTAAAGTTCTTTTTTTTTTATTATTATTATTTTTTTTTAGTGAATGCTCTTACAATTTTTCTGTTTTTTTCCCCCATTGAGAACAGTATACTTAAAGGACCACCGAGTTGGGTTTGAAGCGCCCTCTAGAGTCTGATGACTACACTTTTTTGTATATATATATATATAATATATTTATAAGTACATACTTTATACTATAGTAAAAAACGTTCATCTTTAGTCATGGTTATAAACCATAGTTATCATCATAGCTAGCCTATGCAGAGAATTAATTTGATTAGAGTCCCCATTGTTAGAGTCATAATCGTGATTTTATAAAAAAAGAAACTAATTTTCCCCCCGTCTCGGTTTTTTTTTCATTCCGTCTTTTTTTTTTTTTTTTTTAAGTTTTCAAAGACTTTAATCTTTGAATAGGATCTTTGCTTTGCTTCTTTCTTCTTCTTCTTCTTACCTTTGCCTCTCTTTGTAAAGTATATGTATATGTATATTCCTGTATATAACATAGAACTTATATATATATATATATTCAAAATCCCTCTACTCCGTGTGAACGTATAAATGTAAATTGAAAATAGATGTTATCGCATCACATTGAGTATTCAATGGTTGATGTTTGAGATTTCTAGGATCCTCTTCTTTGTACGTATGATGATTCCACATTCTACATACAAATATTAATAATAATATCATAGACTTCTCTTCAAATAATGCAAATAATTTAATGTATTTTACATTAATAACAATAACAATAATAAATTTGATGCTTTTGAGTCAACGTTTTTTTTTTTTTTTGATAAATAATACATCTTATTATATCTTTATTGTTACATTCTGTATAGATAAAGCATGGAAGGGAGTCAGTTGATGATGATGATGAAGACGAGAACTCCATCAATCTAATGTCCATTATATTTTAATCTGAATTTTCTTTTCTTTTTTTTTTTTAAAAAAAAAGAAAAAGATTTTCTTATCAACTAAATTTTGATAGGTGTCCACCCCTTTTCCCCCCTTAATTACCCCTAAATAAAACAAAAAATAAAATACCCTCTGCGTGTCAAAACTCATTTTCTATCCATCTACTTATTATTACTATTATTTTTTTTTTTTACAGTGTAATTGCTCTGGAGATAAATCCTGCCTCAAAACAAAGGAGTCTCTCTCCATTTGCGAGGATGAAGTCAACTATGCTACCCGTATGGATACAATCGTGTCATGCTCTGCAGCAACGTGGATCTGCTCCGCAGATCCCTCCTGTGCCGCAGCACTTGACTACTATCACATCTTTTGCACGTCCATGTTTAAAGGAAAGAAATGCTCTCCTCGCTGCAAGAACTCTATTTCCATTCTAAAAAGACAGCAAGCCGCTGCAAAACTAGAGTCCTGCTTCTGTGATGGCTCTGAGGACTACGACTGTCCCACAATTAAAAGTAATATGGAAGAGTTGTGTACGGAGAAGATTGTGGTGAATGTGAAGGAGAAGGGCTCTTCCTCCTCCTCCTCTTCTACTTCATCATCTGAGAGTGGAATTGATGTTAAGGATAATGAGATCCTTGGATCTTCAGAGTCCTCTGGACTACGGAGTAGTTGGAGGATATCGTGTGTTTTTGTGTTTTTATTCTTATCCCTGAGATGAAGGGTAATCATTTGAGGATCATACTGTTATTAAGAAGAAGCAATAGCAGGAGACAAAGAAACAAAATAGAATTCATTCAGATAATTATATCATGTTTTACTAAATTCACGCTCAAATCAGTTCTACATTCTAGAAATTAAAAATAATATACAGATATATTTCTACACTACTACATATTGTGTTCTTTCTTTGATAAATTCTCCCAGAATTATCTTACTCACTGTTTTTGCAGAGTAATTTCCAAAAATATCCATTATTATTCGTAGAACCCAGACATGTGCCCTTAAATAAATATTTCAATTCCTCAGATGAGTCCATTTGTTGTTCAAAACCTATTAGTGTTGGGGTTAAGACAAAACCAAGACGATCCCTTAAGAAGAAACGTCGTCCTTGTTTAGTTTTGTTTTTAGAATGAAAAATGTTGAATCCATTTGCTTCCAGCTTGGTTTTTGAAACCAGAAGCAAAAAAACATTCAAGATCATATCCAACTTATTGTAATTTAACGTTTTCTTCACAAAAAAGCAAACGTAGAGGTACTAATATGTATAAAAAGAGATCCAGTAATTGGATAATAGAGGCTAAAGAAAGTCTGTTCTGGATCTCTCTGATATCTTTTTAGATATTTTGTGGAATACATTGTATTGTTCTTGACCATTAAGGTATCTTATCATAGAAAAACATTGATTGTTTTCTTCGTCAAGTAACATATTTAAGTATGTTACAGTATTTTAGAATCAATGCAGAAATGTTAAATCCCCGATATCAGCCTTTTCAAATTGCAACATGGTTCTTTCAGAATTTACTATTTTCTTACATGAAATGTCAACTTGTAATTACAAAATCTATTTCTAATTAAATTCAACAGGAATGAAAAGGCTTCTATTTGTAGATCAGACAGCAATCTACATATGTGTCAAGTCAACAAGAAAGCCAGTTTGTTCTCAAATATTGAAAATATAGAGAAAATCCACTTTTAAGTAGTTATTTTACTTCATAAATATAACGGCCAAATATACTTGGGATTCATTTTAAGACCTATTGCCCACGATTATTGTTAAAATGCTACTTTTAATCGAGAAACAACCAAGGATTGTTAAAAATGTCTAAGTAGAAGTTGTTGATAGGACGGATCAGGACCGAATTGTCCTTTCTATGTACTAATCCTTTTCATGCAACTCCTTTAAAAGGTTCGGTCCAGAACTTTTTGATCGAGTCAGAGCACTAATATATATATATTATTGAAAAGACGTTGCTGTATTTCCACTCAAACTTTCTCACCATTCATCATTTCCTTGAAAAAATAAATAAAAGTAAGATAAAAAAAAAGAAAAAAGAAAAAGACTTTACAATCACATCTCGTACACACAATAGAATTTATAACAATAAAATATCAAATCAATTTATTTTTCTCTTTTATAAATTGTAGTATAATACAAACAGTTCTTTCTATAAAGAAAAAAAAATTATTTTGTTCAATGAGGCAAACTCCATTAAATACATATAGGTAAGTATAGTAATTTTATGGATCATGGGAAATGGTGTGTGTGTTAAAAGCTGAGTTGTTTTGAGGCGTTTCTTTGTGTGAGTTAACCCTTTTTTTGTACCTATATATACTTATAAATAAATAAGAATTGCATGAGAAGCTGTTTTTTTTTTTTTCTAATAAAAAAAAACCATTGCAAACACATTTTTCAAGCCACACAAAAATAAAAGTACATATAAAGTGAAGATTTACTTGAACAACTAACTAAATTTACAATAAGTTCCTTCAAACTTTTAAAGGATCTAGATCAGGGGTATCAAACATACAAGGAGGTTCAATCAGGCCCGCAGGATAATTTAAAAGTGGAAAAAAAAATACATAAAAGACATTTAATTAAATTTTTTAATCAAATGTAATTACTGAATTATCCGCTTGGGGGCCCATGTTAGTCTTTATTTATAAGACTCATGTTGTAATCTCATGTAAAGTTCATTATTATAACTTTCGTTACCCGTTACTTAAAGTTTGTGCAATTTTTGTGCAATGTTTTGTCAAAATATAATTAAATACATTTTTAGATAACTTTAACAATGTTCTTGTTACTCTTTAAATCAGAACAAAGTGGAAACATGATGATATTTTGGTTAATTATAGCTAAATATGCTATAATTATAATAGTCCGGCCCAATACGTCTACATAGGGGTCATATGTGGCCCACAATGTGAAAATAGTTTGACACCCCTGATCCAGATAATTGTGTATAGACAGCTTTTTAGAATATTTTGTATCCTCAAATTCTATTAAAATTATTGCAAAATATATATCTATATATTTCGGCCAGATATTCGAATAAAAATATGTACAGGACTTTACAAAGATAAGAGCCTGAATAAAAAACAAAAAAAAACAATATAGAAGCATGCATTAATGTACCAAAGTTTTTTTTTTTTTTCTAAGAAATAAATTCGTTAAAAGAAAAAATACCTACTAATAAAATGATAAATAATAATAATAATAACAAAAATAATTGAGACGTTAAAAACGTTTTGAGTTGACTAAAAACGGAAAATGAAAGAGTTATTATATATATATATATATAGTTTTTGAAAAGGAAGACAACTAAAGGCAGGTATGATGCTTTTCTTCAAGAAGAAGAAGAAAATAATGGTTCCTCTTCTCCATTCACCTAGTATATATATATATATATATATATAGTAATATTCTTAGATGATGTCTTAATTTAACATTATGAAAAAAGAAAAAGGAACAACGACGTATGTACATCTATGTAAGTACGTTTTGGGCTTTGAACAACCCCCCCCCCCCCCCCACTTCTTCACAAAAGAACAAAGAAACTAATGGAACATGAAATTATAAAGTATAATTATAATTATAGTTATAATTATTTATGCATAGAAGTTTATCATAATTGGAAGGAGGATTTCATAGGGTTGTTTTTTTTTTGTTTTTTTTTTAGCTTGTAATAAACCTTTTTTTTTTCTTTCACCAGCTATAAACGTATATAACAATAATAATAGTAATAGTCAGACCCATAAAATAATCTAGGACAAACTCATTTTTATTAGTAGTGGAGAGAAGCTGAAAGATTTTTTTTTTTTTTTTTTTGTAAAAAGACAAAACGAAAACGAAATAAAAAGCTCTCATAAAACACTCAACTCAACCATTGGTTTGTAACATCTTACTTTCTTAGATGGTTGTATACTTAAAAAAGCAAGATAAGAATTGGATTAGATTCTATATACATACACACGTGCCAAAGGGAGCTAAACATTGGCTTTAAAAAATACATGATATACGTGTATATATATATGAATGTAGATGGTAGATGATACTACTACATACATATTTCTACCTTGAGGATTGTATACGTATGTTGTTGAAAATATTCTTGAAAATCTTGGGAAAAGAGCTGTTTTAAAAGCTATGCAACTTTGCTCTCGATAGAGATGCGCCTTCCCCCCCCCTTTTTTTTTTCTTTCATTATTTAGAAAGAAAAAAATAATGAACAAAGGCCACTTTGAATGGAAACTTAATTAAAAAATTACCTCTTAGAGCTATGTTCACCCCCCCCCCTTCCTAGGAGGTCGTCCCTTCCCATAACACCTTTATGGACCTCTAATGAACAATTATTTATTATTATATTTGACTCTCTCTTTCTCTCTAAGTTATTAACTTACTTATTCCCCCTCCCAAAAAAAACAAAAAAAAAAAAACAATCTTAAATAATTTAATGACTTAATATACAAGAGTGAGTGGATTTCATTCACATTAGGATTGATTTGAGTTCTATGCTATTTGATTCCGCATTGGTATACCTTGTATGTAGGTAGGGCCCAAATTTTAAAGTAAACTCTACGAGGGAACAAAATGATCAATATATTTTCTAATACGACTAATAATAATTAACGAATTTCAAAAGTTCAACCACTACATGTGGAGAGGACCCTTGGGCATCAGGTTACTTAATATGTCCGCTATTATTGTCGATAAAAGCCTCAACACGGCTACAGATGCAGCTGTTGCGGGTATACTCCTTGCTCATGTCGTCCCAAACCTCGTGGATGACTTGCTCTAGAGCAGACCCGGGCATTGTACGGCCCGCGGGCCAAATCCGGCCCGCAGGCCCACTTTGAGTGGCCCACGAAAAATTGCTTGGACTTAAGAAAACTAACTAAAAGGTGATTTTAAACTTTTTCTGCTTATCATTCGGCCCTTGAAGTAAAATAATTGCCCACCCCTGCTCTAGAGCCTACAAATTTGGATGAGACGTCTTATTGGTTGCTCTCTCCAAGGCGCTCCACACGGGCTTAGGTCTGGGCTTGAACTGGGCCACATGTTGAAGTAGTTGAGGGAGCACCTTCTTGCAGCAGCGTTCAAGTGCTGAGGAGGAGGAGGCGCAAAAGGGGACTGAACTTTACTACAAAATTTGGTTCCTAAACCTGTTCCCTAGCATATTTGTTTTCAAGCAAGTGAAAATTCTCTCCATACAATCCAATATCCATGTGCTAACATTGCAACATTGAATAATGAGTCCTTTTGATGAACTGTGACTCAGTCAATACTCATTTACTCTTTATGATATAGATAGTAATTTAAAATGGCTTGAGGAGTCCTTAATAAGAATTAAAAAAATTGTTTTCAGAAGGTTAAAGTCAAGGTCAAAAATTAAGGCCTTGACTAAAAAAAACGTCATTCCATTAAAAAAAAAAGTTTCAGCGAATGAAAATAAATGCAAAGCTGAGACACATTCGATATGTGTTAATTTAGGAAACTGCAAAACTTATATTTACTCAACTAATTTTGGAAGACAAGTTGATAGAAGAAGAAAGGCTGAGAGCCATCATGATTGGAGCTAGAGCCAGGTACTCAGCATTGTCTGTGAAGATCCCCAAGTCACAGAATATTTCGACAATTACATTTTTGTGATGTTCCCGTACTTAACGGCCGTTGCCAACTATAGAATCAATGTAATCATTCATTGGAAAAGAAAATTAGAATAATAATTTTGTAAAGTATTGTGAGTAATAAGTGATGTCATTTTTGTAAAACGTGTATATGTGTGTTTCGATGCCCCTGTCTGAGTGTTGTTATGACCAAGACCAAAGCAACAAGATTGAAATATTAATAATTACATTGGTCTCAACCCCTTCAAAAATCTTGGTCTCAGTGTCAAGACCAAAGGAACTTGTTGATTTTTAGAGAAAAAAAAAAGTTTTTTTTTCTCTTGGTCTCCTTTGAGAAAGTCTTGATCAGAGCATTGAAAACGATCCCTTATCAAAATAAATACTCATTTTGAAGCCTCTTCTTCAGTTATTTATCTCTTGTTTACTTATCCTGTAACCAGAAAATAATTTCTTTTAATAGGATAAAAATTGCATCATACAAAGGAAATAAAATAATATTTTATTAATATACATATAAATATTTAAATATGTATGGAATTCCGTATTCATGATTCTTATTTTAAATTCATAAATACATGAGGTAAGCCCCCCCCCCCGCTCCCCTGAGATACAAAAGACAGGAAACAATGCTACATACGGAGAATTATTTTTTTGAATGAGAGGGAAAAAGAAATAAAAAACTTAGAATAATCGGATTTAAATTTTTCTATTTATATATATATATATATATGTATATTTACAGACATGACACTTATCTCAAAGGATAGAAAAAAAAAAAAGGAAATGTCTGATGTACATACATATTTGAAGAAATAGTATGAAGGATTTGGACCTCCATAAAAGTAATATTGGGTTTTTTTTTTGTTTTTTTTTTCATAATTTGAAATATGTACACATTCAATTATTTATTTATTTATTTTTAATAAAGCATTTGAACCGATTAATATAATTATTTTTGTATTCATTTAATATATTTTATTTAATTGTGTGTCAATTAATTATTAAAAAATGAAATCAAAAGTTACTTGACTATGTATTAAGAAAAAAAAAAGTGTAGAAATTATGTGATCGTAGTCAAGTTATTAGCCAATTAAACCTTACTTTTCCAGTTGCAAGTGATATTTTGTCAAGCAACTATACAAAGAGATTCAATCAATAGACTTTCTTGACAAAACATTAATACGTCATGATTGATTTGCCCATGACGTCAAATGTCTGTAGTTCTTTGGCCATCTTTTTTTTAATTTAGACTATTTTTCTCTTTGCAGTCGAATCAATCAATGAGGATGAATTAACGTTCATACTATAATTATTATGCTCATACAAATCCCAGGTTAGTGATGTGATGAAAAACTTTTCACAAATTTGAATTACCTATGTTATTTAGCTATGACGTAAATTAGAGCATGAATTTGATTCGTTAATTCGATATGTCAGGAAATGATGGGTTCGTGATGAATGTTTTGTAAGCAAGCGCAATCTTTCGATGATAGTTAAGGGGTCAGACCTCACTCTGATAAAAAAAGCCAACAGTAAATAAGAAAGAACATAGCAAAATAATACTGGGAATAATTTTTTACACACCAGAAATAAAACATAAATCAGTGAGGCAAAATACACCGCTACTTATTTACAAAGTGTCACTAAAGATTGATTGAAAAGACCAATAAATAAATGATGCATGACTTTATCAAAAACACTTTGAAATTCCCTACAGGGTCATATATATGAAGATTGCAATTTTATTTTGTAACTTTCATTTTCTTCAGATCATAGATTAATTTTCATTCCTGTATCTCTTAAATTTACTTCATCACTTGGAATGTACAAACATCTTTAATTATAACACAATATTTAATAAATAATTTGATTATTAGTGCTTCGAAAAAGAAGAATAACAATAAACTTAATCAACATTCTCAGAATATTTGATAGGTACAGCATCAAAGACCTCATAAAAATGTAATTAAGAAAAAAAAAATAAGGAACCAGCAGAGGTCTTCATTACGAAATGATGGTGTGTTTACATCTTATATGTAATATTGTAATTATGTATTAAGCCCAACGGTTCATTGGCTCATAGGAATGTTAAGTAAGCTGGATACATACATTGTCTGAGAGAATTAAGTCTAAATCCTTATAACAACAACATAGTGGCACATTGGAGCGTTTTAAAAATCACTTTATTCTCGAATCTTTCTTTATAAAATTATGTATTGTATTTGGATCTAATTACAATAAAGACAAAGTTTCAAATCTTTATGTCAAAATCCCTGGCTACATGACGTCATTTTATACATAAAAACCATTTAGTTTGAGTATTAGCATATAATGGTTCATAAGACTACTTGAAACAACTACTTTTGTTGGAAGCAACGATTATACGGCTCAATCTGTTTCTTTTGATCTTAGGTATGCTATTTATACTTGGAAGGCTCAAATACACCACAGATAAAGTGATTATAAAAATGGTTTGATGGGTCAATTTTCCTATATTCTCCTAGTCTGAGTCATACCCAGGCTCAGTGACAAGGATGACAAATATTTCACTTTAAAGATCGCAAAAGAAGATATCTAATGGTGAAAATGTTACGTTTGCATTCTTTGCATATTTGGAATTTGATCCTTTATGCACAAATAGCAACAATTCATTGACACTATCAAAAAAAAAAAAAAAAAATAGCCGTTGATAAAGCTTGTTAGTCAGGTTTGTAGGGATCTTGTCTATAGGTAGGAATGTAAATATTATGCAAATCGAGCTTGTAAGAATCAAAGAAAGAGAAATACACCTGGTCACTCTGACAATTTGATGAATGTTGAGAGGGAAGCAGCTTGAGCTGTCATGACGTTTTATTGAGCCACAAGCTGCTATTCTCCATTATATATGCATACAAATGAAGACATCAATAATAAATAATAACATTATGTATGTTTACCATAGATGAGAGGCTGAAAATTAACTGAAATTAATGTCAGGAAATCATATATTTTTGACTAATAATTATACGAGGACTTGAGCCCTTTTTTGCTTACATTTTATTTGCTTTATTAACCTTAATCCATGTATTCTTCCTTCATGCGAGATCTGTACTATTAGGTAAATGTTCTCCCCTCAGTAATAAAGGAAAAATGATAACAGCTTTGGAAAACAAAAAGAACTGTTCGAAGAGCCAACTCCACAAAGTCTCGTACGCGGCATTTTGCATATTATTTACATTTCTATCTATAGGTTATATTTTATTTCAAAATATTTGATGATAGGACAAAGATGATTAATTATTATTATTTTAAGATGAGGGAAGAGTTTGGCTCGGATTATCCAGAGTATTTCACACATGGAAATAAATTCAGGGAGGCCAACGTTTTTTGGGCATAATATGGTCTGGGGAGAGACCACACATGGGTACTGAGAGAGGCATGAGGTTGATTTGTCAATATATATTAACAACATTCAGGATAAAGAGGAAAATCAGTAACTACTTCAGCCCGATTTTTCCACAAAGTCATTCACTAAAATTGATTAAAGTGAAAATATGTAGGTAACAGAAATATATATTTACTATTTTGATTATATTTAAATTAAATATATGCAGTCACAAAAGAAAGATAGTCATAAAGTTATAATTTTGCAATAACTTCATACATTTGTCTGGAATGTTGTTAAAAAATAATCGAGATTAAAAAGTCAAAATATCAACATGACAACACCACTTGAACCATAAAAACTGTTAGACTTTTTTTCATTGTATGTTTACAGTATACATCGTAATTAAATTTTAGTGGAGCTTATATATTTTATTATGAATTATTCATCATAAAATTTTCATTTGTAACGATTTTTAATTTATAAAATGACCACGCATAGCCAGGGTTTTTGACATAGAGACTTGAATCTTTGAATATGTACATCATAATTAGATTCAAATACCTTCCATAAACTTTATTTGAAAAGATTCATGAAAAAATGATTTTGGGAACACTCTAATAATGTACGAGAATATAATTAGCTAGAACTCAAATTCAATTTTGAAGGCAAATTAAGGCAGTATCACAAGATTTTATTTTGAAAACAAGTCTTCAATTTTTGATAGATTCTATCAATACAAGGAAATTTGAGTCATATAGACTTAAAAAAGTAATAGTTTAATTTTGAGTTTAGCAAAACTGAGTCAGGGGTAATTCAACCAGGGAGTTTTTTCATTAGTTTATCTCTAAAAAAATATGTTTCTGTATCTCCATATGAGCCACCCTAGCAGTATATTACCAAATACTGCTCCACCCCCCCCCCCCCTTCCCATACTTTTCAGACGGCGTGCAGTCCATTGAAGTATTGTCAAAGCTTTCCATGAGTTTTTGTACAATGCAAACATAGGTTCCTTGTTCCTACTTTTGTAAAACTCATTTTTTAAGAAATTGAAAAAAAAAAAAAAAGAGCATGAGTCAAAAATGACCTTAAATTTGAAATTTAAAAAGTAGAAAAAAATTATTTTACTAAATAAGCAACATACTTTTTTGATTTATATATTTGTAAAAAAAAAAAATGTTTTTAACATGGGAATTATTAGTTAACTGATGGCTTAAGGTACTTCTTGTATGAGATGATTTTATCTCTATATCTTTTGGTTCTATAGTTTGAGCATTACATATTTAATTATATTGTTGAGTTATTGAGCTTTAAATTTTTTAGAGTATCAAGGAAACTATCAAATATTTATCAAATGTAATTTGTTCCTATAATATTTACTTTGTATATACAATTTCTTATTTACTTATTATTTTTATACCCTGTTTTTAAATTTTTTTAAATACAAAATTTGTCAAAAAAACTATAAAATTAAAATTGATCGGTCTCCATTGGACTCAAAATTACTTAACCACTCTTTCATTCATAATTTCATACAAATTTTGACTTCTAACTAAAAAAAAAAAGATTTTAAAAATCATATCCTAAAAACATATATTGGCAAATCAATAAATGAACTTAACTTTGTCATCCAATCCTTATTGTATCAATTTGATTTTTTTAAATCAAAGATTGACTTTTATTTTCGTTTAACTATGTCCCTTCAATTCATTCGAAGATTTCGAGTAATTATTTTTTTTTTTTCATGTTAGATCACTCAAATTTCAAATTACCTGAGCCATCTTCCAACATCTTTAATTGATCTTTTTTACCAAGATACAATAATAGTAACAATTTACCAATCAACATCATTCAGTTCCAATTATGATTTCATAGCACTCACTACATAAATATCTAACCCATGCAATTAAAACGAGGATTTATTCACCTTCACACTTTACTTCTGCATCCATGAAGCTCAGTAGTAAAAGCAAAAAATTTTTCAATAAAAGGAAACAAGTTTTTAGTGTTTTATTCATCCCTAAATATACACAAATTGAAGAATCTATCATGAGGGTAATTTCCAGTAAATCTAAGTAGACATTACTTACATATATTGATTCCATTTATAATTGAAATACTTTTAAGATCTATAATAACAATAATTAAATTAAATAACAAATGTAATTTTTTTCTGCTAAAAAGAACAAAACTTTTATATTTAACTACTCTGTGGATCTTTCAAAATAATAAAGCATTTTTAAAATAGAGACAATGAATAATAAATAATGTTAATAATAGTAAAAGTACTGATTGTCTTGTCATATCTATTACTGCCTTGTCTATAACTCATGAATATAGAAGCCGCCTACAGATTTGTAGTTTGTTTTAAAATATATATGTACACTTGATTGGTTCATTAAAAGATTGTGTCTATTAGGAGCTTGTTTTTTTTTTTTTCAAAAAAGATTCTAATTAAAAGATAATCATATCTTTAAAAGAGTTATGCTTATTAAGATTAATAAATAAGGCTCTCCCCACTTTTTTTTTTAGTAAGTATTTCTCAAATAAACCTGCCTCATTATAAGAGACTTTGAAATATCATATAATTAGGAGTATGATACTTTGTTACTAATACATAATTAGTGACGTGGAAAGTGATTATTAAATATGTGAAATAAAAGAATCCTTTCCCAGCGTGCTTGTGTGCATTGATCACTCTAAAATCCTCTCAGATAGTAAGGTATTTGTTATATGATTAGAAGCTGTCATCACTCTGTCCTAATTCTCATAGAGGACACATCTATTAACTTAAAAATTGAAGAACTATGTCTAAATTACAATATCCTTTACAATGAAAAGATGGCAAAAAAAAAACAAAACACTTTTAATGGGGAATGAACTTGTTCCCTCATTAATTCGTTGTGATGTGATCAAATGATTTAATAAAAGCTGCTATGGCATAGAAAAGTAAAAGAATAACAGCTTTTGTCTTCCCGCCCTCGTCTCGATAACATATCAGCTGACATGCTGTCTGTCAGTGCTACCATATTATTCTTAAGGCATCATTTCCGACGTGATTCCTACGCTGAGAGGGAATGGTTATTCTATTGCTTTCTATAGAATGCAAAAAGCGGCCTACTTTTTAATCAATTTAGGCCCATCTCTGATCCATATTAATTTGAGTTATACATGTCAAATAAATGATTATCATGCCTGAAATTTGAAGGGATGGACTTCGAAATTTACAACTGTCGAGAGTCATACCCATGTACAATAAAAAGATACTCATTTCATTGTTTGATAAAAACACAGAGTCTATAGATTTGGATGTATCAAATGATATTGACTTGTAGACTCTCCTTGTGAATTGCCCCTCGTAGACTCACATATATGTACGTCCTTTTCCCCTCTGCTTCCTTTTTAAGGCCATAAAATACTTGGTTATATATAAGTACATACATACATACCAACATATTTCCCTTTGATTATGTAATTAGCCATATGCTTATTTTATATTTTACATACTGCAAGAAAAAAAAAGTAATAAATAAGGGGAAGACAATAGGCTCTGCAACAGTTGTGAAGCAACTGTTTATGGCTAAAAAAATATCGTTTTGTTACTCTCTCTCTCTCTGCCTTAATTATCTCTCAAAGAAGGGTATTTAGGATCTTTTTTATTCCATGGTATGGGGTGTATATTTGCTTTTTATATGCATAGTTTATTTTATTTATTTTTTTTTGAAAAAGTCTACTAAATGATTCAAGGAATCATTTAGAACCTTTTATAGTTTTTATTCAACTTATAACGAATCTTTCAACCCATAAAATAAGAGGGGAAAATATATATAAATAGATGCAAATCAAATTTGTACACAAAGTTTTAAAAGATCCTTATGAAAGGGCAAGAAAATAACTTGCCCAATGACACTTTACTTAACTAAATACAATCAATGACGTCACTTTTTTAATTTTAATTTATTTGATTTTGTGGATATATAGTGGACATTTTGAATCCGGAGCTGACCGATACTCTCAGTGTTATTAAATAACAGGTTCATGGTAGATTTTGTTAATAGAGTTTTGAAATAAGAAACTTTATCATTGCAAAACTTTTACTTATCGAATCTGAAGTTTAAATGAATTATTATCGTTGTTTTTTTACCCCCCCCCCCCTCCTTTCTGCCAAATTTATAGCACAAATATATTAACTCCCAATGAAAAGCACTTTGATTTTTTTTAATAATTTTCTCTCTCAATGTACAAGACCTATAAATACATCATAAAAATATGAGTGAGTCCAGTGCTTCTAATTACTAAAAGTTGGTTCTTCATACGGCGTATGGAGTGACTCTACGGAATGAAGCTTCATTAAAACGTTGTTCAGTTTAAAATTTACGGACGTTGTCAAAAAATATTGTTGAGTTTTTCTATTTCTAAACAGGGATCAAACCCAGACCCTGTCCCTTCGCCTCATACTTCTAGATAATATGCATATTTTAACTAAAAGAAGATTAACAACTATTTTAAGAAATTTAAGGGTATGACACAAGTTTCTAGGTGTGAAAATACATAATTGATAAATTGAAAAGATATCACAAATTTTGGCTTCGACAACGACGTTGCATTGAAAAAAATTGGCAGAGTACATATGTGTTTAATCAACAAGAAATCAAGTTTATCCGAAATATTTCAAAATGGAGTGTGAAAAAATACCGGCCACAATCAAGAATAAAAAGCATCTGGTATTTATGATTATGTAATGATTCATGGTGAGCTTGATAGCGAATGTAGTTGATTCTTAGTAGCTCTTAAACAGATAGTTTTATCCAACTGCAACTAAATAAATATTTGGGGCTATGAAAAAGATGAACGCTCTTTCAGGGATCATATCGGCTCTATATGCAGTTGTAACATTTATCCGGTTGCTCTATTGGATAAACAACAATCCTTACCTTCGTGATTAAAAGTGACATTTTAGCAAAAACCTCCCGTGATAAGTCTTAAAATGACTATAAACTATTT
Organism: Lepeophtheirus nordmannii; assembly: GCA_963680855.1. Classification (NCBI taxonomy): domain Eukaryota; kingdom Metazoa; phylum Arthropoda; class Copepoda; order Siphonostomatoida; family Caligidae; genus Lepeophtheirus; species Lepeophtheirus nordmannii. The sequence goes on from OY804521.1 coordinate 28,580,831, forward strand.
GGCCGTTATATTTATGAAGTAAAAAAACTGCAAAGTGGATTTTCTCCTTTTCAATATTTGAAAACAAATTTGCTTTCTTGTTGACTTGACACATATCTCTACTACCAGAAGAGACAAGGAAAATGTATATATACGCGTGTTCACTTAGCTCGAAGATTCAAGTGGACTTATCTACGTAAGTGAGTCTGACAAAGCTTCACGATGACGCAGCACCTCTGCAGTGCTTCTCAAACGATTTTCCCCCCAAGGGCGCATTAATGAGACAATCAAACCAAAGGGGCACATCATTAAACCATTTTTTTGATATTGTTTCCTTAAGGATAATTAGGGTCTTAAGGTCTTTTCTCATAAGTCTAAAGTTTGAGAACTACTGCTCTAGTGTCAAATGAATTTCTAATCTATTTTTTGAATATTTAAGGCAGATATTTGTTCAACATGTACCCTCGAAATATATCCATTCCAATCCAATCCAATTCAAATCTGTTGTCTTTTTTTTTTTTTAATAATAGTCATTTTGCCTTTTACGAAAAAACATTAACAAATTACGTATTTCATTCAAAGAATAAAGCCATATTTCCATTCACTAACTATCTATACATATCTACATACATAGCTACTATACATAGCTACAAAGTAAAAAATTATACTATCAATATATATGTATAAACAAACAGTTTAGAAAGTATTCAACTCAACAATATATGTTGGTACATGTCTTATTTCCATTTACAATTTGTTAAACTCAGTATTTTTTTTATTTATTTTTTCAATTTCCCTTCCTATCTATTTTTCCATCATCTTTTTTTTCAAATAAAGACTTTTTTTGGTCATAGTTAACTACATGGGTACATATATATATATACAAACATTGATTTATATACGGTTCTAATGATCCTTTTGACGACTTTATTTTCTTATTCTTTCTGAGTACGCTATACCAACTAAAGAAAAAAAAAAACCATTGTATCGTTATTTCATTATTATTATTTTTTCTTCTTCTTTCCATAAACGATTATACATTTATCATTATGAAAAACCTGGAGGGATATTTATGTACTTAGGTCGACTATTTATTTGTATGTTATATAGAGGTCTCAGACCTTATTGTGATTTAACAAAGAAAAATATATATATATATATTAAACAAATGTTAATTAATTAATTTTCATATCAGATAACAGTTTATTACTTACATAAAAGCAAGAAATCAAATAGGGTAGCCCAGAGACGGTTGCAACTGACCCTTATGCCTCAAAAATCAAAAAAATTATAGTCATGAATTTTGAATCTATTATATAGTATAGTGAAGATTAGAGACAATTTAGGAAATCAGACATTTTTGATTGTAAATTAAATCCAAGCATGGATCTGATAACTTTCTTCAAATGTGGGGTTTTATTACTTAGGATAACATCGAAATGAAATGAAAATTTACGCATTTAGAATGGCCTAATTGGTAGATAGTAACTATAACACAGGTCAACAAATTTAAAAACGTCAAATTCTAAGGGGTATAAATATAATAAAAGTTATTCAGTTTTGCAAACTAATTTCATGTTTGTAACGATTTTTAAAAATCGGACTCTACTTTTTAAGCTAATTTGACCCGTTTATCCAATTTCAACTTCAATTTAAGCCTAAAAGGAACTTCATTTGGTACATTAAAGAATGAGGATCCGTTAGTGTATTTATATCCATTATAGTGGATGAAAATTTACACATTTTGATGGACGACTTCTTTTTAGTTAAGGAGTCTTATCGAGCGCTTGACATCTCCTTTGAAAACTCTGGATCTCAGCTCTTGAATCCATTCTTTAATAATCTATTTTTTTCTAATATTCAAGAAGTTGTTTAAGTGCAAACGTTTAGGCCGACTTTTGGGCCCATTTTCGAACTTGAATTTAAGCCAAGTAGGATACTCATTTTGTGCATTAAAAATGATGATGATTTTAATGCAGATTCTGTTTTTTTTTGTTACTATTCATGCAATTTATAAACTGATCACCTTTTTTTCTTACTCTTTTTATCTGTTTTTGTCTGTTTGTTAACTTTTCCAGAAGGTATTTGATAAAAACAGATTTTGAGAGCTAAAAGTAATTTATTCAAGGAACACTATTTTGTAAGTAATAATGGAGTCAATTTGTCATTGTTTTCACGGATACTTTTATCAATTAAATAATTATTATTGATTCTTTTGCTATCATTTAAATTAATTTATTAAAAATCAAAGATCCCTCATTAAGGAGATATTTAAGAAAGTATAACAGATCAGTGTAATAAGGGATAGTAATTTGCTGTATATATATAATAAATAAGTGTTATCGATAAGAAACAGATATAAGTATGTTGTTTTAAATTTTGCTGCATTTCACTCAAAGTCCCTCTCAGTCATTGAGTCAAAAGCAAAAATCCTTGGAAAAGTTCCCCCCCCCCCTAGCTTATGTATACAAACAACATTCTGTTTGATCGTTAGCCCTTGTTTACAAAACGTTAATGTAATCCATCACGTCTCGGTGTATCGAATCAACTAATCAAATTCATGATGTTTTAACTTACGTCATAAGGTAATAATAGAATTCAGTTTTTTTTTTTTTTTTTTGGCTAGTCATTCATCATATTCCATGTACATCAACTATGGCTCTAATGAAGACCATAATCTCTTTATTGAGCGGAGCGACTATAAAGAGAAAAATGGCGCAAATTTGAAGTCATCTCATATCATTTGTAAACAAATAATGAATCTTTAGTCAACAAACTCGTTATACTTAAATATATATATTTAATTTATTTGACAAAGTATTATTTTAAATATTATAAACTGTTCTTATGTATATCAAATAATAGTCACAGCTTCAAACTTTTATTAATGAAACAATACATCACAATATATATGTAAGTAACCCTTCATTAAAAAAATGAACTGAATCAAATCAATTCTCTTATGAAAAAAAGAAAGAAAATATATGCAAAACGAATTTTACTAAAAATTCGCAAAAAGCCTCCATTAAGATTTTTTTAAAAGATACCTTTAATGTAAATTTCAAAATTACCTTTGATTTGAGTGCTTTAGAATACCATTATTTTAATAACTTTTAAAAAGTACATTTAGTTAACTAACATAATAAAAAATAAGTATTTACTCTCATAGATTCGGCATGAGCTGACACTAAACATCTATTCACTTATTCACTAAACCAATTTGATAATTGATTTTTTTTTTGGTTTTTTGTTCGAGATTTGCTAATTCCTTAAAACTCCGGATTCTAGAGTTGGGGCCAGGAAAACTTTATCATCATCATCATCACACCACTCAAGAGGTTTTTTAATTTGGATCAAGGTTTTAAGGGATCCATACGAGGCAAATTCCATTGAGTCACATCACATCACAACTTTAATAATAAAATGAAATTACATAATTATTTAAATGGGTTTTTAACTCATTGCCTTTGAGATCTGTTTTGAAACATTTTAAGGCTGAAAGGGAGAGAGAGAGAGAGAGAGAGACTATTTTGCACATGTGTGGTCCAATTAAACGCATTTATTTTTCACGTCACTCAAATCCCAGTGAGTTGTACTTAAGTATAAGCAGACTCGTCATCAACTCACAATATATATATATATATATATATTTATAAATGAAATATAAAAGTCCAATTCTAAATCTTATGCATTATATAACATAACATTTCAGGAAAAGTAAAATATACATATATATATATATATACTATTTAAATACTAACGCCTCGTCAAAGAAGATGATAGTAGTTAAATGCCGCTCATTTCTAAGCATAGGAGCCACCAACAGAAACCACTATTTTTTTATTTTTTTATTTTTTTTCCCCGACGCATTCCATGAATTTTTACACGTTTGAGAGTACAAATGTATTATTTATATACATACATACATATGTATCTATAAATGTCTTATTCATGCCGGGTTTTGTTTTCGTTTTTTTTTTTTTTAATATATACATATATTTTTTCTTCTTTTTGACTTCAACCTTCATTACCGAATTTTGTACGTAAGTTTTAAAAAAAATAAAAAAATAACTTTTTATTTGGTGAATTTATTATTGATATTTGACAAATACAACTATACAAATGCGTTACAATGACTTTATGCACAAAAATTCGTACCCTCACCTGAGTATAATTAGAATGCTTTAGTTAACCATATTATGATGTTATATATAATATTCAAATGGACAGGTATAAATAATAATAATAATAATGATAAAATAATTTACCATCCAGGTAGATACTAACCCATTTCCTTCCTACATCGACCTCCAAGAACGAAGCGTTTATCTATTATTTTTGTCAGATATGTACATCTTTTTATTGTTTTATACAATCATTTTTTTTTTTTTTTGATGTTCGAAAAAGATAAGACAGGGCACACACACACAAAAAAAACAAAAAAAAAACAAAAAAAACTAAATTCCATTGGCTCATATTTGGGTTAATGGAGATACCCAAAGTAATGGGGATGTTTATTATCATATTTGAGCTTCATTGCATCACTATGTGAATAGCATTAATGACTATACCATCCAGCCTTGATTTATCGTCCTTTAATTTGTTGTTTTTTTACCCGTTATACAAATAGAAACGAAGTTGCCTAAGTTTCCTCAAACCAAAGGGTCACTCATAGTTTAACTCGGGGAGGCCCTCAACTTTTTTTTTTTTTTTTTGAGAACCATAGTTCCCCTTTGACGGGCATCCAATTTTACGATACACACCAAAAGCGGAAATAGATTTATTGTCTATTGCTTCACGCACTAAAATGAACATTTCCTCTTGTCATGGGACAACTTTTTTTTTTTTTACTACACTGTACTTAACTTGATTCATCCTTTGTTTTAACTACGTATTATTATATTAAATTTCTCAAGATGGTAATAGCTATATATATAGATATATAAGAATAGATAATATGTCATAAATTAGACATGGAAAACAAGTTTATTGAGGTATCTAACGTCATGAGCAATATGGAGTTATTATTGACTTAAATTATTCCTACTGACATTGAATCAAATCAACTTATTAATTAACAATTAGCTTTTGTTTATTTGGAACAAAGTAAGTTTCTCTGTTGGTAAAAAAGGGATTTCTTGAGCACTTTGATCGAAGGAGTAAGTCAGAATGTAACAGAGTTATATGTAATAAGTATAAAATTTATATAAAAAAGTTGTAAATGTTAGTTCACAAGCTTCTATGGAATTTCTTCTATAGAAAAATGGCTTTAGTATCAATTTCTAAATTTCTCTTTGGTGCTGAGTAAATCATTATTTTAAAAATATATAAATAAATATACATTTAATCATACTATCAAAAAGAAGCAATTACTTTTACAGATACCACATGTGCTATTGACACTTATTCTTTAAATCAATTCAATTCAGATATTAGTTTGAGAGTTGCTTCCCCAAGGTCTGTTCATCAAATGAGTCAAGTACCTTATTATTCCGCCGGAGTCAAACATTTCAAAAAATATATCAAAATTTACTTCATCCCTAAATACCAATTGATGGGCAATATAATTTCTAGAAGAAATACGTATATCTATTGGCTAGGAATAAAAAGGTACAATTCAAATATTGTACTCACCTTCCATTTCAGGGTGACTTCTATATATAAAAGTATATTTAGTACATTGAAAATTCATCTCATCAAATATTTGTTGTAAAATACATAAATAATTCACTTTTAAGAGCTTTAAATTTTTTATTGTCAAAATAGAGAAATGATGATATTATCACGATCAATAATAATTACTTTGAGTAAATTAAAGTTTCACTCATGTATGTGTAGCAATCTCCATTCTGCTATCACTTAAACTTTGAAAAATCATAAAAAAACAAAGCCAAAATGACCTTGTTTCTTTGTTCATGCAGGGGAAATATGCATCTGGCAATTCTTTAGGGCGTACTACTGCGCAGTGGCGCAGAGTTTGAGAAACAATGGTCTATATTGATATATGTACATAATTTCAACTTCTTATTCTATACAATTAAAAAAATATTGGTCATTTGTTTGTGTGGTAATTTTTGGTTGATGATACTTTCAACCTAATCTAGGAGCATACATAATTGTCAAGTCAACAAGGAAGCAAGTTTGCTTTCAAATATTGAAAAGGAGATAACCCACTTTGCAGTTTTTTGTCTTCATAAATATAACGGCCAAATATTTAGGACACATTTTAAGACCTATAGCCCACATTTTGTGTGATAAAATGTCACTTTATATAGAGAAACCAAGGATATCTGTCTATCCAATAGAGCAGTCGGATAAATGTTACGACTGCACATGTAGCCGATAATGTCCCTGAAAGAACGCCCATATCGGTCATAGACCCAGATATTTATTTAGTTGACGTTGGCTAAAACCAGTTCATTTGTTTAAGAACTATTAAGAATCAACTTAATCTGATATCATGTTCACCATGAATCATAGTAATAGTAACTACATAGTCAGAAATACCAGATGTTTTTTATACTTGATTGTGGCCGGCATTTTTTGACTCCTATAATTAAGTACCAATTATTGGAGTCATTATTTAATATATCGAAATAATCTACTAATACAAACAAGAAAAGAGAATGTCTTCAAGAATATGAGTGCAGTTCACACTCATTTATAGAAATATTTCAGATAAACTTGGTTTCTTGTTGACCATAATACTCTTTCTACACTTTCTAATTTTTTTAAAAGCATTTATTTTAATAATTACCTCTTCCGATAGGTGTCGGAAGTTTATTTGCAACGCACCGCCTCTTGCCCACCCAAAAATAATATAATTTAAGCGTGGCAAATTTTCATCATTTCCCTATAAGTCTCGCACATACATCACATCGGAAAAAAAACTTGCTTGGTCATTAAAAAGGCGTTAGTCAGTCAGTCATATTTTCTCTTCCATTCTTTTTTGGCATTGTTATGTGAGAACCAACAAAAGCTTTGTAGGCTATGTAACAATGAAGAACTGAAAGAGGCAATCCTGATTTATTCCTTTACTATGTGAAGGATGGATCAAGTTTCACAAATACACACATAGTAAGCTATAAATTTCAATGACTTCCATTCAAAGTTAAAGTCAAATATTGATGACCGTACATACACCTACAATGTACTACATGTCATATATAACTTTGAAAGGGTGGATCTTGTACAAAAACATTGTACATGCTACAACTTTTGTATAAACTTTTTTAGGGTTTATTCAGCTTTTATGCAAGTTATTTTAAGTTTGATTTGAATATTTATTCAAATCATATTAATGTGGATACAAAAGTTTAAAAAAGCATATAATTTCTTGTCAAAGTTATTCCTTTTTCTAAAGTTGAACTATTCAGTGATTATATTATGTATAAATAAATTATTTTTTACGGAAAAAAATATAATTTTTTACGTGATATTTATTAGATATATATATATATGTATAATATTTGAAGTTAAAATTTATATGTAAACGCCATTTTCTTTTTCCACAAACCTCTCTACAAAATCAATGATATTCAACAAAATACTTTAGAAAATAACTAGATTTTTTTTTAAATCTAAGGTGTGACATGTTTAAACGAGTTTAACGTCGGTTTTATACGAAAGAATAAAAAATCATTTTTTTTCTACATAAAAAACCAAATCGGTTTTCCAATTTAAAAAAAAATATATATAGAAGAAGAAGTTGGATCCAACTTTTCAATGGTTAAAATATATTTATAATAACCTGGTGTTTATTTTGATTTCAAAAAGTTGGAGATAATTTTTTTAAATTCGCGCCATAAAGGGTTTTCTTTAAAAAAATCACTAATAGCTTATAAAGATATACTATAGTATATGTATATTTGTTAAGTCAACAAGAAAGCAAGTTTGTTTACTTCCTAAGTCTAGCAGTCAAAATATTTATGAGTCATTGTAAGACCTATACCGCACGGTTTTGGTAAAAATGTCACTTTATATCAAGAAACAACCAAGAATTGTTGTTGTCTATCCAATAAAGCAATCAAATAAATGTGTCGACTACACATGGAGCCGATATGGTCCCTGAAAGAACATCCATTTTTGTTATAGCCCAAGAGATTTATTTAGTGACAGTTGTTTTTTTCCGATAATTAAGTTGCAATTATTGGAGTCATTATTTAATTAATAATAGAAATAACCTATTAATACAAACGAAAGAAAATGCCTTCAAAAATACGAAGGCAGCTCACAGTCATTTTTGAAATATTTTTTTCGATAAACTTGGCTTTTTGTTGACTTGACACATCTATAGTAAACATCATGTATCTATAAAATGTGCAAAATAGGTATAACTAATTCAAATTTATTCAAAACCTAATTGTTCTAATTGTTCTTTTAGCTTCATTCCTTCATATCAAAAATGGATTTTTTCGAAAATGGATCATTTACTCCGAATAACAAAATAGCTACTACGGCCATATTATTGAACATTGAAAACATTCTTTATTTTCTTTGACTACTCTTTGTGTTTAATTTCATGAGAAAATATCTTTTTAAAAGACGTTCTAGTAACAAAAAGCAATAGCTCCTAGTGACGTCACCTCATTCTTCCCTACTTTTTAAAATATATATATATATCTTTTTGGTTAAAACAATGATATCCTTTTCTTTAAAGGAAAAAAAAGTTGACATGGAGGATAATATATATTATATATGTACATATATAATAACTTTGGTCCTAATATCCCCTGGACAATGAATGAAAAGAGCCAGAAGGAGAGAAATAAGAAAATGAGAGGAGGTAGATCATTTTTCAAAAGTCTTTCTATGAACATATGCATGTATGTATGTATGTTCATGTAATTTGAAGCTAAAATAAATATTGTGAAGTTCATTTCACAAGAATAGAAATATATATATATATATGTAAGTATGCATGTATGTACTATTAGAAGCTGCATAAAGTCATAACATATTTATAATTATAATTATAGTAGTGAACACACTATTTTACGGATTTTCAATTTCTTTTTCATATATATATATATATATTTGAAAAACGATACTTAGTATTGAAACTCATCTCATTTATTTTCCTCATTATTCTCTTTCTCTCTCTCTCTCTTTCTCAAAATAATAATAGCTATGACTTTGAAAAAGTATTAAGTCATATGTATATGAATGTGCGTATGTATGTACACTGTACCTAACTATTTCTTTTCACAACGACTTGTGTGGTCTTTACTTCTACTTCTCCCTCTCTCTCTCTCTCTCTCTCTGTATGTTATTAAAACATACATATTATAGTACAAGCGCATAGGTAACCCCACCTACCCAGTCGCTGTTTGAATGTGGAAGGTACACTACCACTATTATGGGCTTATCTGTGTGTCGGCACGAATGATGCTTCTTCTCTCTCTTCTTCTACTACTACTCAGATGAGTCGGAGAGAAGATAGGAAAAAGAGAATTAATGAATGGTAGGAGGATTTTCTCTTCCCCTGGCTGGCATCGTTTGGTGTCTCAATCCTTGAGTTAAAAAAAATATACCATTAAATAAATATATGGAGAACTTGTTGAACATTATTATTATTATTTATTCTTCAAGTTGCGTGATATTTATCAAAAAGACGACAAAAAGATCAAAGAAAATCTTAAGAATAACACGTCAAATTACACTGGTATAAGTATATAATAAAAGTTATTCAGCTTTGCACACTGATTTCAAGTCTGTAAAACAATTTTGAAGAGTCCGACGGTTTTTGAGCAATCGAACCCTACTTTTGTAGCTTTTTTGGCCCATTTTCCAAAGTCAACTTCAATTTAAGCCTAGAAGAATCCTCATTTTGTGCATTAAAAAATAATGATCAGCTGATGTATTTAGCGCCAATTCCATTTCCAGTTTTTGTTTTGACAAAAAGGAACTCCTGGGGGCGTAGGGGACGGGAGTAGGTCCAAAAGTCAGCACAATCCTTTGTATTTAAATAACTCCTTGAATATTACATGAAATAGACTAATAAGGAATGAATTAAAGAGCTGAGACCCACAGCTTTTAAATGAGATGTCAAGTGCTCCATAACACACACTAACTAAGGAAAAATCGTCCATCTAAGCTTCCACTACTAAATCAAAAATCAAAGTAGAAGCAAAATCTCAAATACATTTTAAAGCATACTCGCAATTGACATCTGAATAATCAATTCAGATAATTTGAAAAAAAAAATATCTTCATTTAAATATACATTTCTTTCATTTGAGCATCATTGGATTTATGGACAATGGTTATTTTTTTTGTTAAAACAGTTCAAAAGAGATATAAATATCAATATCAACAGGCAAAGCCAAAAATGCTTGACTTAGAGCTCTAATTCCTATTATAATTGGTTTTCATCGAAATTGTCCTTCTTTTAAATAAAATTATCTTTACTTTTTTTTTTCATTTCAAATACATATGTGTCAAGTCAACAAGAAGCCAAGTTTATCGAAAAAAATTTCAAAAATGACACTGAGCTGCCTTCGTATTTTTGAACACATTCTCTTTTCTCGTTTGTATTAATAGGTTATTTCTATTATTAATTAAATAATGACTCCAATAATTGGAACTTAATTATCGGAAAAAAACAACTGCCACTAAATAAATCTCTTGGGCTATAAAAAAAATGGATGTTCTTTCAGGGACCATATCGGCTCCAAGTGCAGTTGTAACATTTATCCGATTGCTTTATTGGATAGACAACAACAATCCTTGGTTGTTTCTTGATATAAAGTGACATTTTAGCAAAAACCGTGCGGTATAGGTCTTAAAATGACTCCGAAATATTTGGCCGTTATATTTATGAAGTAAAAAAACTACTTAAAAGTGGATTTTCTCTATATTTTCAATATTTGAAAACAAACAACTTGCTTTCTTGTAGACTAGACACATATGTCCTTCCTGATTTAAAAGACCCATCAATGCAACATACTATTAGGATATTACCAAATGACTTTAAAGTTTAAATACTATAGGAACCATTTAATGATACTATGGTTATACAGGAGTACATCTGCAGTTACTTAATTACCAAGTAGTGGATGTACATTTTCTCTACTGAATATCCAAACAAAAACTCTGCCTCTTTGTTGAAAACAGTTTTCTTAATTCAAGGAGTGGTGTAATTATAAAAACACACACCGGAGTCATGCTCCATATTAAACCGTGGTTGAAACATGTTTATTTCACATCTTCAATAGCGTTGAAAATCATTGCTCAACCACAAACACACAGGTATGTGTTGAAAGTTGCTAAGAAAAATAATACATAGACTTACATAGATTTGGACCGTATCAACTTTGAGAGAATATACCTAAATATTACTCAACTGTGTACCAACATTCCAGTAATCTCCTTAAAACACCTCAAATCCTTCCTTTCCAATGAAAAAGGTGTTCCAAAATACATCTCATTTTGTAGTTAATGACTCTCTACACATCATGTTTGCATTGATTTGTTTAAAGGAGTTTGTCTAAAAAAGCTGCTTTGAGATAAAGCAACACACTTAAGATGTGAGTTTATTTGAATGAACACTCACTTTGGTGATATTTATCATTTGCAAGAATGAAATCGGTTTCTATGTACCCACAGACAATGATATAATGAGGGGTTTAAGAAGTAAAATTCACACTGAAAAGGGGTACAAATATATTTTGACCTTATATGATTGATGTCATATTGAAAACAAAACAAAAAAAAACCACTATTATTCCTTCAGATTTCCTTTCTGAATAAACTATAATTTAAAGTACATTTTCAATGTATCATTATGTAGCTGAGATATGTTTTGAAAATGTTTTATTTCTGTATGTTTTTTGGATTTGTTGATAAATTAAATTTTTAAGATGGTCCAACTTTTGTCATCACAATTTATCTCCTATTTTCTTTTTCTTTTTTAAATGTAAATTTAGTCAACTTAATATTGTTTTATGTGCCAAAATGGATTTTGAGTGTATTGCATTTAAGTTGATTTAATTAAATGCTAAAAATAGATACATTTTTAGCCATATTTCAGTAGCTATTATGTAATAATTATTATTAAAACTTGAGCAATTTTTTTGCAAAATGCTGAATCTATAACAAAAAATAAATAAATTATAAAATCAAACTTCTTTTCATAAATAAACAAGAACAATAGGTTTTTTCCAAGGTAAACCAATTATTTTTTATTATTTTTAAAGGGCCATAATTAATCCAGTCTCTCTAAAAAATAAAGAAAAATCACGTTAATATAAACCATTGACCTTGTATATATACATATTTATTTGCATCATTTGGTGAGAAATTTTTTAAAGAGTTTAGTTGTTTGGGGAAAAAAAAAATAGCTTGAGAAAAAATTCATGCAAATTACAAATAATTTGTAATAGATTCAAAGTTCTTATTTATTTAGAATCAATAATAATTCTGAATGAGCCAAGGGATAAGTTGGAAAATCAAATGGATTTTTGAGAAAAATCAAAAATAATCATTGGAACTGCCTTAACCAATTGCCACTTAATAAATCTCTGTGACTATGAAAAAGATGGTTATTTTAAGGATTATATCGACTCCATGTGAAGTCTTAACATTTATCCGATTGCTTTATTGGATGATAGAGACCAATCCATGGTTGTTTCTCGATATAAAGTGACATTTGAGGAAAAAACTTGTTCTATAGGTTTTAAAATGACTCCGGAATATTTTGGCCGTTACATTATTGAGTTGAAAAAACTTTTCCTTTTTAATATTTAATAATAAACTTGCTTTCTTGTTGACTTGACAAATATATATCTGCTGAATTTTCTCTTCAAAAAAAAATTAAAAAATCACCTTATTACATACACGACGAGCTTTTTGGGATGAACAAAAACACACTGTATTCTCCCTTGAGCTGAATTTACTCAGTTGACTCTTCTGATTTAAAGCAGCTGACTCTACGTTTTATGAACTCAAAAAGTATATTATTATTATTTATGATTTTGATATACATATAAAGAATATATTAAATAAAGGATTGTTTGCCCTTTTTTTGAATTATTGAATAATATACAAGTATTAAAGATTGATTTGTATATTGGTAGAATTTATCAAACTATAATATATCTAAATAATAATTCTGCCCTATATTAAAAAGAGTTGGCAACAAGGAAAATACAGAAGGGTAGCTGCTACCAGATGTTGTTTTTCCCAATTTTTCCGTTCCCTTTTGTGAGTCGAGGTTGCAAGTGAACAAAAAAGCTCGACGTGATATTATTAATCATTCTCCCAATCAAACCTTTTTTTTTTAATTAGAGTAATTTGTTGTTCTCATGATTGGCTTAGTCCACAGTGAGTTGTATTTATTTTAAATGAGCAACAACCTACTGTGCCAATAATTTCTGGATTTTTTCATTCTTTAAAAATAATTGAAATGGAAAAAAACACAAATTAAAAAATGGATATGAATGCATTATAACATGCATCAGATATCGAGTCTTACAGCTTTTTCGTTGTTGTTGTTGTTATTGTTGTTGGTTATTGTGTTAGTTTTTAAGTCACTTAGATTGAATGTTTAATTAATAATTATAATTATTATCTGTAGATAAAATCCTTTACTATCACATATTTTAGTACCCTTTGACCAAACTAGTGATGTTTCGAATGCAAATATGTATGTACTTTAAGTAGTATCCATATTTGTAGCTGGCTTTTAAAAAATGCAAATGTTCAAGAATAAATATCAGTATTTTAGAAATATTAATATTCACATCCGTGTCTGCAAATTTAATTTGCTCCCACGCACATCACTAATACAAACTACCATAAAAAAAAATATGAGGGTTTCATTCAACGAATGAATATTCTACATATTTTCACTTCAAGTACTACTCTTTGGCTCTTCTCTATTCCAAAGACTCAACCAACCGATGATAAAATTAGGAAATTTTTGTTTATCTATTATTCGATTCAATAAATATCATATTTGGATACTATAACCTTGCTTTGAGGTCTAGATATTTTCATTCTCTCTACTCTAATTCCCGCATATATCTATAATCAACTAAATTTTATTCTTTATAAAGATGATTACTATTTTTTTACATATACACAAACACAAAAAATACTTGCACTAGTGACCATGTTCAGAAATTCTCTGAAAAATGTTTATTTCAGCAAAATTGTTCATAAATTCAGGATTGAAGAGTTTTTTTTTTTACTAGGGATGACTTTAGAAGCAAGTTTGTAAAGATATACTTTAGTATATATGTGCCAAGAAAACAAGTTTGTTATCAAATAATGCAGTTTATTTACTTCATAAATATAACGGTCAAATATTTATGAGTCATTTTAAGACCTATAGCACACTGTTTTTGCTAAAATGTCACTTTATATCGAGAAACAACAAAGGATTGTTGTCTATCCAATAGAGCAATTGAATAAATATTTCGACTGCACTTGGAGCCGATATGGCCCCTGATAGAACTTCCATCTTTTTCATAGCCCAAGAGATTTATTGAGTTGGCGTTGGCTAAAACCATTTCATCTGTTTAATAACTATAAAGAATCAACTTAATCTGCTATCATGTTCACCATGAATCATATTAACTACTACATAGTCAGAAATACCAGATATTTTTTATTCTTGATTGTGGCCGGTATTTTTCGACTCCTATAAATAATTTGCAATTAATATTGTAGTCATTATTTAATTAATCGAAATAACCGACTATTAATACAAACGAAAGAGAATGTCTTTAAGAATATGAGTAACTTGGTTTCTTGTTGACTTGACACATATATCTCCGTAAATATAACTTCCTCTGTAAAGCTCAAGAGCATCAAGTCACACAGGGGGAGAAGAAAAGAAGAAGAAGAAGAAAGATTTCCAACAGTGAGGTAACATCATCATCATCTAAAATATGAACAAAGAAAAAATGTTATAAATTCAAGAATCTCTAATAAAGTTTGTAAATGATTAATTACTTTTTTTTAAGCAACTGAAAATGATTTTTTTTTCATTATATATCTTAAAAAAACCAAAAACCAAACAACAACAACAACAACCGATTCTTCGTTACATATGTAGGCTGGCATTTTGTTTAGATTGTATGGAATGAAGATTGTTATATTTGATCATACGTCATTTGCTAAAAAAAAAAAAAAACAAACAGAAATGCGGCAATAAAATTTCATACCATGTTATACATAATTTTTTATAACATTTCACAAATCAAATATATATATATATATAAACTTTTGTCTTCTTCGATAACGGTCCATAAATCATTTAAATGCATTTTTTTATATTCCTTTATCCCATAATATAATTTGTAGGATGTAACCTTTTCAGAGTAGAGCAAAGATATAATCAACGTTTAAGATTAATTTTCCTCATAAGTATATATAAATAAATATTTTCCGCGGAAATGTTCTCTTTTTACATCCTATCTAGATGTAAATGTCCGGTTTTATAGTGAATAAATAGTGTATGTTGAAACGAATCAATGTTGTTCACAAAATACTTACTTAGCAGAAGGTCAATGTAGGAACGATTTTGAATTTTCTAATTTTCCCCAAAATATTAAAAAGTTGTGTAGAAATGAAGACCTCTATACGGTCTATAACGGCTATATCTCCAGAACTAATTAACGAAATTAGCTGAGATTTCAATAGTATCTTTTCAGATACATTATCTATCTTTTTAAATAGTAAAATTTTGCCTCTAGAACAGCTGGAAAAAAAGTTATTCGAGTATATAATTAAAAAATATATATTTTAAACCTTGTTTCCCTTGTTAAAGACATTTCAATTCCTGACTAAGGTATATAAACTGCATAGAAAAAAACTTAGTCAGGATAATAATAATTTTAATAATAATAATTACTAAAATTCCTTGCTCATCCTTCTTGACTTTGCATTTATAAAAGTTGTAATGATCTGACCTTGTGTCCTCTTTTTTTTTTTTTTGTAAAATGAAAATAATCTGATGTAAACACTAATTGCTTAAATACTTTAGAGAAAAAGGGGGCCTACATACATCAATTTATAAAGAAATTGAGGGCATTTTAAAGTACTTTAAAACCCTTTAGTTCTACTTTATTTTGTCTCAAATATCATTTTAATTAATTACAACTCTAATGGTCCTTGACAAAAACAATTTAAGATACTAAAAGCCAAGAGTAAATCTGCCTATGTACTATTTTGGGTGGCCTTTAACGCTAATCTAATCTATTCTTTACAGAAAACTTATCAACTTATCTCTCATGTTATAAATAAGTGCTAAAAGCACTAGAGAACACTCAACTACGTACTATTGTATGTACATATGCCCATTCAGTTCCAAATTATTTCATACTTGACCTTGAAGAAGTTTTTTTATAGCATGGATATTTGTTTTGTAGTTTTGTACGTATATAACCCATTTTTAAGAAAGTAGAATAAAGAGTAAAATGTATATATATATATGAAAAAAGAAAAAAAATTGGGTGTTTTTCTCTCTGATTTAGTTGTAAAGGTAAAAAGGGGGAAGACAAAAAAAAAAAAAAAGTTAATTGGTATTTGTCACAAAAAATAAAAGGTAGAAGAACTCAAGGAACAACAAAGTTCGAAAATAAAACTTTTGTAGTATGTATAAATTGAAAAAAAAATAATGATAGAGCAGACCATTTTTATTTTTTAAAGGGTAGAGATTAGATCAAGTATAGCTCTGTATAGTCAACCCCTTCCAATACTTTACTTTCCTTATTTCAAAACTAAGGCATACGGTGTAGTTTCTACTTAGCTATTAGTTTAAATCATTTGGGCTACGTAAAATAAGCCATGGACTCCTTGGTTCAACTTAAAACGAACTTTGTATAACTTTATAATTTTTTTTTTAAAAAAAAGCAACTTTAAAATCATCATTGATTCTTTGTAAGCCATTTGATTACCCCCAGCCAAAGGATCCACGCTAGTTATCTTTAGAAATACTGTTCGTGGGAAGGGTATTGGTGTCAAAACTAACTTTCTGAGGCCTTTTTGTCTCAACCTCATACAAATCTAAGTCTTTATCTCAAAACCAAGAGCAAAGCAATAACATGAGCAGTTTTCATTTTGTACGAAATGAACAAAATTTGTATCGATAAATTAAAGTCTGGATAAGGTCTGCATTTATATGGGTAAAAGTATTGGTATAGTCTTGACCCTTTGGCTATCAAATCGCGGGGTTTTGACCACCAATCTGCTTTGTAGTGCATAACAGGCCCCTGTTTTCTATTTTAAAGTGATGTCACAATATTTACACATTTTATGTAGAATTATTTGTACGAAGATACAGATGTGAGAAGTTCTATGTAGTATTTCAGTATTTGTGTCACATTTCAGTGTACCAAAGTAAAACATTTTTAAAAATGACTTTATATAAACATATTTTGAAGTAAATATATCTCAAAAATCTTAATGGCAAAGTTGTAACACTGCCTCTTAGTCATTTGAAAATGAAAAAAGGGTTATTTTTTGGTCAAACAAGAGTTTTTTTTTTTTTTATTATAAAAAATTGGATATAATTTGAAGCAGTTTTTAGAAATTATTTTTAAATGGTTTTTTTTTTCCTTTCTGAATTACACCTGATAGACATAAGCAAATTCATCCTTTTTTTATTTTTTTTGAAAAATCATCACAAAAGAGATGAAATATATTATAAAAGAACATTCCAAAAATTTCATTTTTGAAGAAATATTTTTTGTCTTGTTTTGGTTCCATTGTTGTATTTTTTTTTTTACGAGATGTAAAATATAAATTGTTTTATAATTCTGATCATTTGACGAAAATATTTCTTTTTCATTTTTAAAAAGATATATATGTATGTACAATACAAGATAGCAATAACATTAGAAAATAACCATTCATTAGTGGAGAATAACAAAGGCCTATTCAGGAAGGATACTTCTGAACAAGTTGTTTTACCTACATCAATGAGAAATAAAAAAATTCAAATGAATTGCTGGAAAAATTCAATATGATTTATGATGGTGGTTCATCCCTTGTGAAAAGTATGATAATCCAAGAAGAGGGTCTTAGAACCATGTCCAAATTTACATCGATGGAAAAATTAATGTTCGTTTATATTTTAAATTCTCAAGTCTTTTATTTTTTAGAGTCCTGTGACTCTTAATTCAACTCGCAGTCCGAGCAAAACTATTGATACAACTTTAAGTTTTATGATTTTTGTTCATGCCATTTCCTCACCTCTTATGAGACTCACTCTTTCCCACTAATTTCTTTAGAACTCTAGGACTAATGGAACATTTGAGCCGATATTTTTATACCATTAACCTAATATATTTTTTTCATAGTCCGCTACATATTTTATGTTGTCGCTTGCTTAAGCTTTTATTTCAAGTTGCCTTAAGCTATATTCACAATGTGTGCCGCCTCTTCGACTCTTCATTTATAATCCGTCAATCTAATGTTCATTTGTACCCTGGAGGAATCCCAAGATTTATGATACAGCACATAGTTTAATCCGGAATTCATTTATCTTTCAAGTCTATGTACATATAAGAATTTGTACAGATCAATTTACGTTCATTCTAAATAAAATCCCCCGCAAAATGATTTTATCCGTTGGACACCATTTTTTGAGCAGGATTGCAAGGCATACTAAGCATGCCATAGAACTCATCTGAACTGTGTTATATAGTTACTATTTATGAACTATATATCAATAAGTATTAAGCGTAAATAACTTAGAATACTTCTAGCTATGATTATTGGCTGTAGTTCATTTAGCTTACTGTACTTTTTCTGAGTTCATTGAACAACATTGCATTAACTGATCCTGCGACTCGGATGATAAAATATTACAGAAATTTAGCGATCAGAAAACACATTCTGCAGCACCAATTTATTCCGTAGATATACCGGATTGTTTGTACTCGTCCGTGATACATACATACATTTAGTTATTTTTAATAACAGTTAAATAATGAATTTTATCATATGGTCACCGTACTATAGTGAAACCCGGATCAAAATTGGAACTAAAAGGTTATGTTTCAGCTAATTTTGGCTTTAAATATAGTTCATTACCTCCTTGAATTATGGATTGACATATTTTGACAGATAAAAAAAATTGTTTTTGTTCCGAAAATGAACAGTTAGAAGATCAATTTAGCAGCTTGTAAGTTAGGTCATTATTCGAAATACAAACGAGCAAATAATGCCCCAAAATGGCTACGTAATGTAAATTACTTAAGCATTTGTTTAGACATATAAAAGTGCAATCAAAAAAAGAACAATTTTCATGGCAACTTTTTGTCAGAAATCAAATCAAAGTCGATACCAAAAATAGCCAGGATGCAGTTAATCCTTCATATCCGACTTTTACTCTTTTTATGAATGGATAAGTATAAACACTTGGATAAGAACTTCCGTTTGTACTCGGATATGAATGACCCATATGAGAAAAAAATACATAATTGACATTTGATTTGTCCAATATACATACATACAGAGAGGTAGGATATATATTATTTGTAAGACAATCTACGATTGAATACACGCAAATGCAGGGATACCACATGAAACTAAATATTACGTTATTTTAATGAATAATAAATCTTTTTCCCTACGTATTACGTATATAATCTTTTTTTTTTGTTTCACAATAAGCAATGGTAGTTGTATATGAAATCCTATTCTTCATGGAGGTCTACTCAATCAGGTACTATTATCATTTCTGCTCTACGCATTGTAGAAGAAAAAAAATAAAAAAACATGGCTCCTATGTATAATGGGTTGTTCCAGAAATACTACAAAAAGAAAAAAAAAATTTTTTTTATTACAGGTGCGTCTTGAAAACAGCTCAATTTAGAAGACATTTACAATAATAATAATAATGATATTAAAAAAGTATATATTGTCTAATTAAAGCAAGCGTTTATTAAGAAATGATGTCAACTTTTTAAGACTTTTAAGGATTTAGAAATTACATGTCTATGTTACTATATACCTATTTTATTTATCTTTTTTTTTAAGACCACCATTGAAAAGATTCTATGTGTATTCTTCTTCTTTCTTAGGCAGGATCTTCAAATGATTGTTATTATCATTTTTTGGGTGTGTGGTGTTTTTTTTTTGTTTTTTTTGTTAGAGCAAATATTTATTTATTCTAATCTTACTTCATCTTATCAGGTGGCTCATCACCTCCCAGTACGGATTTTATTGTGACAATTGAAGAATCCTCAAAATCCAAGACAGACAAATTTATGGGTAAAGAATGTATCTATTCAGTGATTTTATTTTTTTTTTTAAATTTACACTCCTAGAATGAAACAAAGTTTTTTGAAAGGGACTCTCTATAACTCTACACAGAGTTTTTTTGTAATAGTTTTTGCTCAGTTGTGCTGTAATATCTTTAATTTCCTTGTTTTCCCTAAAAATTTAATAATAATCATAACATACTTAACTTTATTATATCTAAAGTCTTGTTAAGAAAAGAGTTAGGTATTCCATTTGAAAGCTGTGGATCTCAGCTCTTGAATGCATTCCTCATTGATCCATTTCATGTCATATTTAAGGAATTATTTAATTAAAAAGGATTTTGTCGACTTTTGGGCCTACTCCGGCACCCTACGCCTCCAGAAGTCCCTTTAGGTCAAAACAAAGACTGGAATTGGAATTTACATTAAGTATACGAGCAAATCATTGTTTTTTTTTAAAGGACAAAATGAGTCTCCTTCTAGGTTTAAATTGAAGTTGAAGTTGGAAAATGGGCCAAAAAAAAAGCTAAAAAAGTAGGGTCCTATTACTCAAAAACCGTCAGACTCTTGGGGGAAAAAAAACTACAGATTTGAAATCAGCATGCAAAACTAAATAACTTTTATTATACTTATAGCCCTGACTGTTGACCAGTGTAATCATAATTGCTCAATTCTTCTTTACAACTTTTGTAAGAACATTAATATATGTACCTAATATATTTTCCATTCTATTACCTCATAAGAACAAGCTTTAAAGTTTGTAATATATTTATATAGCTAATGAATAAGTTGCAATATGATTCAAAACTACTTTTTAAAATGAGATAGTTCTTTAATAATGATAATAAGAAAATATAAAAAGTTTTAAGCAACTGAAGTAGTTTTTTCTTTTTTTCTTTTTGTATTCAAGACTTTTTTTCTTGAATTTTCCAGCAGGAATTTTAATAATACCCTTTCCCAATATAAATAATTGGGTTATTTGGTCTCTAAATAATTTATTACTAGAAAGAATCTTACTTTAAAAAGAAAAAGGATTTCCAGCCTATAATTTTCTATTTTCCATGCTTAAGAAAATCATTTATAATGCTGTGTTTGTTTATCTATTATTCATTAAAGTTGTACTCGTAGAGAAATTTGTATTTTGATTATGATTATTGATAAATACAGCACAGTTGATATTTTTCAAAAGCAGGTTGAATTACATATTATGATATATCCTGTATCAAAAATTACAAATGAGGCAACTAAATATAAACGTCTAATCTGTATATAATTTATAATATGTGGATATAGTTAAAAATATTTTTTTTGGATATTGTATACAAATTATGTATAATCCCTATCAATGAACATCATACTTTTTGAGTCTAAAATATAATCCAAGTTTTTTTTTTTTTTTTTTTTTTGCAAGAAATAAGCTTTTTTTGTTCACGTTTCATTTGTATATTTTGTATTGGCATATTTTGTGATGCGATTCTCTAAGTCGGTATTGATCTCGTCTCAATCTTGATCCTTTAAGTTTTCATCCTATCTTAGTCTCAGCATTAAAACCAAGAGCAAAGAAACTAAATTCAAAACGTTTATTTATAAAATATAAATATTAAAAACAATTTTTTTCTCTTGGTCTCAATCCATCAAAGTCTTGGGTGATCACTGTAGCATACATAATATATTGTCAAAATCATGAATTATCAAAAAAATATACTGAGTCTTGCACATAAATTGGGACTGATTTCAACAGCATTCATATCAATAAAGATGTGTCATTTGAGAGGTTTTGTTATTATCTTGTGATTAATTTCTTTATAAGTGTAATCAGAGAATAAATAACGATGGAGGAGGGAAGAAGGTTAACTCTTTAGATATAATGAAGGCAACAGGCTATCCAAAGTCGACGGTTTTATCGGGTGTACAAATGTTGGAAGGAGGAGAGAATGGTCTAGGGGAAGACCCACAGTCCTAGAAGGGATCGAAAGAGGA
Source organism: Lepeophtheirus nordmannii (assembly GCA_963680855.1). Taxonomy (NCBI): domain Eukaryota; kingdom Metazoa; phylum Arthropoda; class Copepoda; order Siphonostomatoida; family Caligidae; genus Lepeophtheirus; species Lepeophtheirus nordmannii. The sequence goes on from OY804521.1 coordinate 28,603,006, forward strand.
CACTGATGCTCGTGGCAGAGCTGAAAAAGTCAGTGGAAGCCTCTCTTAGAACATCAATATCGACCTTGGCGGCCATAAGAGAAATGTGAGCGTCTCTACTATTTCCAGGGCCATCAATAGTGACCTGAGGATGACGCTCTACAGGCTCTCCATCCACCACATCCTTACCAAGGCCGTGAGGATGTAAATGATGAAGGATAAAGTTCCTCAACAATCTGAAATCTTAAGGAAAGAGGATCATCCTCTTCAGAGACGAAAAAACTGAACTGTCGACCGGACGTACAACATTCAGAACGATAGGTGGTTCTCCCATGAAAAGTCCATCGTTCCTCACGTCTTCAATACTAAGTATCCGGCCTCCACTATCATCTTATAAAATTCAGAATAATTAGAATCATTCAACTCTTTTTCTATTTGCTCTCTTTATTGATCTGGATGAAGATAAAGTAAGTCCCACTTTAACTGCAGACACTGTATAATATGTATAATGTACATATACATATCGATCGACGAACAGACTTTATCTATCCCTAATTACAATTTTGACCCTTCTACATATTTTATCTTAATCATTTTAAAATTTGAAATTTTGAGTAACAAAAACCTATATTTAAATAAACAGTTATTAGTAAAAAATATCAACGTTAGATAAAATTTTAAACAAACACTTAAATCTGAAGTGGTCATTGATTTTCTCTCTAATAGTCTCAAGTCTTACTCAATACAAATAGTCTGAAATAAATCAAATTCCTATACAAAACATTTATATTTCCAGGAGGAATAAAATTCGATTTTGGTAGAGTTTTTCACAAATTGTATAACTCATAATCAATTTCTTTGTATTATTTAATGTATAAAGCCTACAGATTTTATCCATTTCTTAAAGGGTAAATGAATACTGAAATTAGAAATCTTAAATCCGCCATTTGAATATAAAATAATGGATTATTCTCATTATAAATTCATTCAAATATTTATTTTGCATTTATTACTCATAACTTCTAAATGTTTGGCGTTTGTCTAAATCAAGTTATCATTAATAAAAATGTAAAAAAGAGAATTATAATTTTTTTAATCCATCATAAATCATAAGTTTTGTAGAAAACTGCAATCCTTAAATATCAAAAAAAGAAAAGAAAAAAGATACTAAATTAATATATTCATTCTTTTGATGAAACATGTTATCTCGAAAAAAAAAAACCAACTCTAACATCTAACATCGTCATTCTATGTATGCTAGTTATTACCAATATCGGTATGAATATGAAATATGAAAAGTGGGTGTTGATTTAAATTTTAAATTTTATTTAAAAAAAAACAAAAAAACACTAAAAACTTAGATAGGGATGCAACTTTTGTGGAGTGGTGGAAAAAGCCAAAGCAAGACTTATGGTACTATTAAAACCACTTGATAACATCAGCTGCCTATTGTATGGTTTTTGGGGAAAAATATGTTATTAAAATTACTGCACCAAGAATTTAATAGCACAGGTCAACAAATTTGAAATATTAAAAGCCCTTAGGGGTATATGTATAATAAAGGTTATTTAATTTTGCATGCTGATTTTAAATCTGTAATTATTTTTTTTCGAGAGTCCGACGGTTTTTGAGTAATAGGACCCTACTTTTTTAGCTTTTTTGGCCCATTTTCCAAAATCAACTTCAATTTAAGCCTTGAGGAATGCTCATTTTGTACATTAAAAAATAATCATCCGCTGGTGTATTTAACGCTAATTCCATTTCCAGTTTTTGTCTCGACAAAAAGGGACTCCTGGGGGCGTAGGGGACGGGAGTAGGCCCAAAAGTCAGCACAATTCTTTGTATTTAAATAACTCCTTGAATATTACATAAAATGGACTAATAAGGAATGAATTAAAGAGCTGAGACCCACAGCTTTCAAATGAGATGTCAAGTGTTCCATAACACTCATTAACTAAGGAAAAATCACTTCATTTAAAGATAAACCCTATACATATGTAGAACAAAAGAAGTTTCCTTTTCTTTCATTTAAGCATCATTGGATCCATGGACAATGGTTATATTTTTTTGTTAAAACAGTACAAAAGAGATATAAATATCAATATCAACAGGTAAAAATAATTATTTTGTGCATTAAAAAATAATGATCTGCTAGTCTTTTTAATGAAAATTTCACTTTGAGTCTTTGTTTTGACCTAAGGGAGATCCCAGGGGTCTAGGGGGTAGGAGTAGGCCTAAAAGTCGACCAAATTTTTGTACTTAAATAACTCCTTGAATATTACATGAAATGTATTAATAAGGAATGCATTAAAGAACTGAGACTCCCAGCTTTCAAACAAGATGTCAAGCTCTCGATAAAAATCCTTAACTAAGAAGAAATCGTCTATCTCAATGTGTAGATTTTCATTCAGTTTTGATCAAAAATTCGCTAGAAATCAAAGACACACGGTAGGTAGAGCTATTAAAAAACAACTGCAATAGACTGAAGTAGTAGCGTGCAGAAGGATTTCAGTTGCCTACTTTAGTAGCTCTACTGTGAATAAATTTTACTATACTTAGATATACCCCTTAGGATCTTAGACATTTTAAATTTGTTGACCTGTGTTATTTAATGGAGTACTTATGTATGTATATTTATTAAGTTTGTATATTGATAACTACAATTCTTTGATTTGCCAGGATCCTGCTAAAATTCAATTTCCCGGGAAATGAGAAACCTTATCATTATGTACGTTCTTAGGCCTTTCATTACCAAATCTGCCATCATTTCTAGGTTGATATAAAAATCCTAATTTATACATCCATCCATTCAAAACTTCATTTCAAACTGTCTATATCCCTAGGCAAAACAAAGAAACAAACTTATCCAAGTCTTATGACATCCCATTTATCAAACAAGAAACAAGACATCATTCAAGAGGGTAATGCTATCAAAATGGAATTTTAATTGAGCAAAAGTGACTCCCTCCAATGTTACATACATATAACAACATACTTCTCTTACTTATCTCTCTCTCTCCCTCTTCAAATATGTGTTTATACATATATACGTTTTTGTACCTACATCGAAAAATATTAAGTACGCATACTGTGTGTATGTACTGTGTACTAAACGATTTTTTGTTTTGACATATTCGTTATTTCTCTCAAAATATATATATGTGTGTGTGTGTTTAAGGAGAATATAATTTTCTTCTTTTCTTTTCCATGACCTTTTCTTCATTTTCTATTTTAAAAAAAATAGAAAAAAAAAATATTAAAGAAACGCCTTTTTTTTTTTCATGAAACAAGAAAACAAATATAGATAATTATTATACTTATTTTTGAGTAATCAATGTTTTGGTACTCACATTAAATATTTATAAACCATTTATCCATTAGTATTCATTTGAACATACTTTATAATGAATATAATAATAATCCCTAAAATGTCAATTTATTTGTAATTATTTACGCCAAAATGAGAAAAATCTTATTTATATCTCTCAACGTTTCCCTTTCCAAAAAAAAAAGAGAGAGAGAAAAATGACCAGAAATGAACGTTTAGTTTGGACGTTTTTTACCAACTGTGGTACAATTTTTCATATAGTGGTAGGAAGTTAGTATCAGCTGAACATAATTTAATTTGAGTTAAATATATGAACACCTTCAAGAGGGAAAAATACACAGCTGACAAAATGAATTACATAGGAGTTGTTGATGTTTTATCAAAAGTAAGGAACATTCTATATAAAGTATAAAAATTCTAAATATTTATAATAAACAAGATTGAAAGTTTCAATCTATACGCGCGAGCCAATTTTCACCAAGCAATTTTTACAAAGGTTTGAAAGAGCAAATAATTCAGATATATAGAGCGCGATCCGAATGCTCGCGCTAAAAATATGTATTTTATTCGTTAAAATCTAAGTCCAATTCTCTGAGATTTTTTTGATTTTTTTCATGGAGTACTTTAATTGGCCTCTTACTACAAAAATCAATCTCATATTAATTACTACTTTAGAACCGATTCCAATAATGCAGTAAACGAAAGACAATGACATATATTGTACGTTTCAATGAGCTACTTAATATTTGTATAAATCAGGGCTTCTCAAAATAAGGAAGTAATAGAATAAAGGGGACGTATGTATGGAACAATTTCAGAGGGGATACACAAAAAGATTTTCTATAAGTATGTAGGTATCTCCATTATCAAAGATATAAACTACATTGATATGTTAGATAAGTGGATGAATGAAATGCACAAATACCGCCTAAAAGTTTGAGACACACTAGTTTAAATAACATGACGTATGGTAGTATTTGTTTATCTCTAGGCTCAATAATTAAGTAATAATTATAATTACCGTATTTTCCCATATATAAGAGATCATTTTTTGCTCAAAGTTTTCACTTTAAAAGTATGGGGTCATCTATACAGTATGGAAGTAAGTGTTTTTAGCACTAGTATGTACTTTTTGCCAGAATTTTTGTTTAAGAATCGAGAGGGTCTCTTATATACGACGAAATATGGTACTTATATGTGTATATTTTTTTCATCTTAGGGTAAATGAATATTTTTTTGAAGATCCTGCACTCTACTTTCATTTTAAAAAGTGTGTTGGAGTATTGAATTTTGGGAGGAATAATTTTACTCCACAACAAAAATCAATTATTGATGATGTATGAGGTAGGTTGCGTTGACTTCGTGTTTTCATGTTTGTAATATACATTTTTCTCTTATACACGGGAAAATACGGTCATTTAGTTACGTATAAAATCATGACTGGATTCTGATATTCTGATATCCACTCCAATCTACTTTTTGTAAAAAGGAATCATGAATCGCAATCCCATATTTTCCTGGTATCTTCTCAGACCCTTTAGCTATCAACTGCCCCATAAGCACCACCTACCTACCTTTATCACTAACAAAATGATTTCGACTCCTCCTAACATTAAATTCCTACAAATCCCATGAAATACTCCAGCATATCCAAGAAGTCCATTTCCTTATTCCTCCCTCTAATCAATTATATTCTCATCATCTCATTTTTTGTTCTTTTCAAGTTGATTTCCATTTTGATTTATGATGATGATAAAAAAACGCACATTCCTCCAATGGCAATTTTATCTGATGGATCATTTTAATCCCCCTCATTAACTCATCAAAAATTACAAGGGATATATTTATATATATATTTTTTAAAGTCAAATAATATGCATATCCTTTTGACTATAAATGAAATTCATAAATTATTCAGTAGGAAGAGAAATTCAGAGTATTTTGAATGTTGCAATAAACCCCCAAACTAAAGCAATAATGACAGTGTACAACTGAACAAATGAATTTATAATTTACATCAATCAACAAAGTATGTATGTAGACACCCCCAGCATCAATCATCTCCACGAAAAACAAAGCCTAAAGTCCTTGTAGCCATTTACTACATCTGCGTATGAGACGACAAAGGTCTTTTATAACTTAAAGTCTTATAAATACGTACTGATCTTCTGATAAAGTGGTGAGAAATTTCACTAGGTGGAGCTATAATACAATAGTTATGCGGCTCATAACAGCCTTTAAAAGTTAGAGAATAAAATTGATGGGCCTCAAAGATTTGATTTAGGCTTCATTTGCTGAAGATACTTTAGGCTGTATGCATGAAATAACTTAATTGTACGTATATTTATGTAAACTGTATTCATTATATAAATTGCTCACTCATGTCTCTAATTTGGATACATCTCGGCATTTAACTCAATTTGGATGTATCTGTTGGACCCTAGCGAGGAAAATTAACTTTTATGTAGTCGAGGATTCAAAAATGTAACCTTTCAAAAATTTCGTTTATGTTCATATGATCTGTCTCCATTACTATTATTGTTATCAGTTTTTATAAGGAATATATACATAGATATTTCAATTACTTTTATAAATCAATTGATTTGTCTCATTCAATGTGTACATATATCTAATCTAAGCATGTACGTACAACCACCCCAGACCAGGTTGACAAATTTATAATTTCAAAATCAATATAAGGCAAATGTATAATCATACTATTATTATTATGAGACATGATTGATGACTATCTTGTTCTCGTTTGACATATCTATTTCGATATATATTTATATATATATATATATATATATATATATATATATATATATATATATAAACAGATAGGTCTCCATTACTCAATGCCAAATATGGCATATTGCATCAAGATAGAGAAGTAATAATGATTTAAGCATTTTTCCATTCACCACCAGATTTTTTTTTCTTTTTCTTTTTGAATGTATTAATATAATACATACATACATATCTTATATTATTAAATCAGGCATAATGATGAAACATAGCGATATAAATACGAATGTTTTTTTTATTTATATATATTAGGCAATATTATTTTAAGGTGGTCAATGATCCAGTATAATATTTGAAGGAACGCAGAACTAAGTACCCTCGTGTGTTACCTTTATTTGTTATGGGCTAATTGTACTATTGATAAAATAATAATGCTACCTAATAACACACAACAAATTATACATTTTCTTAATGAATGCATATGAAATTGATTACTCTCTTAATATTATGAGCATTCAATCTTTAATATATGTATGTATTCATTGAGGTAAAATTTTCTTAGAAAAAAGTTGTATATACAGAGTGAGTGCGATCTTTGACAACGAAATTTGTTTTTTTTGTTTTTTTTCAAACTTAGATATCTCAAAAACTGATGTTAATGAAACTAAAACCCTCTAAAAGCTGGATTAATATACTTTATTTTTTATTCAATAAAATTTCCGCTAAGGGTAATGACAGGCTCGATCCTGGTCCGGAATCTCAAGCATGTCTTAAAGACGACGTCCTTCTTCAAGGCCTTAAACTCCTTCGTGATCCTTTTTATTAGTTCCTCCTTTGTGTTGCATGGAGACTTGTTAGTGTGTGTCTCAACTGCACCCCACATGAAATAGTCCATGGGGTTCAAGTCTGGGGAGTTAGAGGGCCAGATGTTTGGCGGCACAAAATCATACAAATTATATACATATATAAAATACTCTTTCACGTATTTTGTTTGAATGATCATTTTATTTGAGGAATTGCAAAATAATAATTTACATTCAACGAAGTGTTATTACAAAGAAATTTATAGTTTTTTAAAATTATTAATAATAATTTTGATAATTATAATATTATTTTGTGAAATTGATATTAAATTGTAAATATGTATTAAAACCGAGTCGTAATTTCTATGTATTTTTGATAAACACAATTCTTCTTCAACTAGAAGCCATAGAGTAATTTTAATATAACTAAATATTCTTACATCATCATCATAGAATGTTTCATCATTTTAGTTCTATCTATTGGATTGACTAAAAAGGTTTTTGCTTCAGAGAGAGTCAATCTTGATATATAAATGGATGCATGACGTGAAATAAATAGCAATACATCAATCCTCGAAATTATTCCTTATGTTCTCTACGCCTACATACACATATGTGTCAAGTCATCAACAAGAAAGCAAGTTTGTTTTCAATTATTGAAAATATAGAGAAATCCACTTTACAGTTTTTTTACTTCATAAATATAACGGCCAAATATTTCGGAGTTATTTTAAGACCTATTTTTCAAAGTCTGGGTTAAGTCTGCCTAGTTCTAAAATGCTCATAAATGTGTCAATTCAACAAGAAAGCAAGTTTGTTTTCAAATATTGAAAAGGAGAAACTTTTAAGTTTTTTTTTACTTCATAAATATAACGGCCAATTATTTCGGAGTTATTTTAAGACCTATTGCGCAGAGATACTGCAAATATGTCACTATATATCGACAACAAGGATTGTTTTCTATCCAATAGAGCAATTGGATAAATGTTACGACTCCATATGGAGCCGATATGGCCCCTGAAAGAACGTCCATCTTTTTAAGAGCCCAAGAGATTTATTTAGTGACAGTTGGTTTTTACCTATAATACAGTTGTAATTATTGGAGTCATTATTTAATTATTCAAAATAACCTACTATTAATAAAAACGAAAGCGAATGTCTTCAAGAATATGAGTGTAGCTCACACTCAATTTAGAAATATTTCAGAGTATCTTGGTTTCTTGTTGACTTGACATATATATAATTAGAAAACATTTCTAGTTTCGACACAAATTCATATGTGGAGTAGGCAGTTTTATAAAAATGACGTCATATCTTTGATTCCAAAATCACGCAACTTGTTATTATTGTTTTGTTAAATGGGGGCCCTTTTTTTGTCAGCATCTATGTACATACCACTTCTATGTAACTTTTCCCAACAATAAACCACAATTGTAAAACTTTATACTTTATTTTTCCAAAATGATCGGTTTTATGGGGAACGTGGTATTCAAAAAATTGCTATATTATGAAATAATAAATAAATAGTTTAAAAATAAAAAGAGTAAAACAGTAAATAAGAAAAAATAGAACCCAACTCATTTTTTAAGAAAAACAGGAATATAAAAAATTTCAATTTAAAAAACAGGAGTTTCCTTATAAAAATTAAAATAAAAAAAGATTTAACATTTAAAAAGTCAAAATCTACCCTCTCCCCTCCCAGATCAGTTTAAAAATACTATCGTCTCCACTGAGCTACGATATAATAACATACACAAACGCTTGCATCTATATATATATATACATAGAGTTATTGGTAAATTAATTTAATCTACTAAGTCAGATATTTCTTCATATTTATTATAGAATAGAATGTTAATTTGTAAGTCTCAAATAGCTATGACATGACGCTTATGCAAGTCAAAATAAGTCTTTAGCTTAATTAATAAAATATAGTATATAGCGGATACCAACGATCTTTTTTGTCCACTCGCAACTTTGACTCTCAAAAGGGAAAGGAAAAATTTGGAAAAACGACTGGTAGCTACTACCTTTTTGTATTTTCCTTTTTGCCAACTTTTTAATATTGGGCAGAGTTATCATTTAAATATACTAAACATTTATAAATTCTACCAATATATGTACAAATCAATCGTTAATACTTGTTTATTATTCAAAAATTCAAAAAAAGGGCGTGCAATCCTTGATTTAATATATTCTTTATATGCATATCAAAATCATAAATAATAATAATAATACTCTTTTTGAGTTCATAACACGTAGAGTCAGCTACTTTAAATCAGAAGTGCCAACCGATGAAAAACAGCTGAAGGGAGAATAGATATGGTATTTTTGTTTATCCTAAAAATTTCATCGTGGATAGTCCATAGCTCTCTTTATTGCATCATCCCTGAACCCTTTCGTTCAAAAAGAGAATTAAAAATAACACGACGTTTTATGGTAGTCAACTGATTGAACTATTCTTTATTTGATGGTAAAGATATTTAGAGATTAAGAAGATTAGATTGGAGTTCAAGAAATCCACGTTTAGGACGCAAATAAGATACAAGAGATCAACAGTTAAAAAATAATAATAAAAACTGAGTAATTTTTCATGTTAGTGGGATAGTGTCGAGAAGGATGTTCACAGATTAGCAAAATTTAATAAAAGTTATTTTACAAATCAACATTTTGAATACTAATAGGAGTAAAAAATACAATAATACAGTAGAAATCTTAATCTTGTTGGATTACTTTCTGTGATAATGAACAAATTTAGAAATTTTTCATATTTCTTTTAAAAAACCATGAGTTTGTGACAAATGGAACATAAAATATCATCTAAAGAAAAGATGTTTTTATACATTAGTACAATAAAAGCAAAGAAATATTGGAATAAAAAATACATTTCCTTACTGGGGTAATTTTATACTAACTAAAATCATTTGAGTGCTTCAATTACATACATAAAAATAATCCATTTAAAAACATCAACAACAACAACATACCCTAAATGGTGATTTCGGTCTCATGATTTGAGTATAATTGAATGATAATTAATATAATCTATGCTTCTTTTGGGTCAAGGATAGTCAAAAAAGTATCTGGAAATTTGCTTTCTTCGATATTCGTGATGGGGTTCATCATGATGAATTCGTTCTGCAAGGTCAAACGGTAAATAAGGACACTTATTTAACCGTTTGGAGTGAAACCGTAAACGGCTGGATAAGTGACAAAAAAATTCGAAGATGTATACGCACGTATAAAAATGGCCAGAAGAAACTTAAAACAACAAAACCCTTGATGGTTCTATATAAATCTTATTTACACTCATGTATTTTTTAATAACATTTTCTAAATATATATTTGCAAACTCCGATAAAATATTATTTTTTTTTTCCATTGAAAGTATCTTTTTAGAATTGCCTTATGCTTGTAAAAGAGATGAACATATTTTATGAGGTTTTTTTATTTGAGGGCCGATATCGATACCCATTATCAGTATAGGTAATTAGTCATGAAAATTGATACTTATTTCCTACATGGGTCTATGAATACGAGTCACTAATGAGCCAAGAATCATTGTATTAGGTGGGAAAAAATGAGCCGAATCCGAAAAAACCTCACATTCCAAAATCAAGAATATGCTGATTGATTTCTTCGATAATCCTGGAGTGGTTTCGTTATAAATTCGTTCCACAAGGTCAAACAGTAAATAAGTACTTTTATTTAACCATTTTGAGATATTTGCGTGAAAATATTCGCCGTAAACGACTGGATTTGTAGCAAAACAATTCGAAGATTTTGCATGACCTTAACGCACCATCTCATTGAGCCACGATTATTTAAAAAAAATTAAGATCAAGCACTCGATAAATACCATCAACCAGCCACCTTATTCCCCTGATCTAGTTGGATGTGACTTTTTATCTTTTCTTCTCCAGACTGAAATTGCCACTCCCGGGAACCAGATTTGACTCCATAGACGCCATACAAGAAAGTTAGCAGAAGGAGCTGAAGGTCATCCCTGAAAACGCCTTTAAAAAGGGTTTTGATGACTAGAAAAAACGTTGTCGGCAATATGTTCCACTTCAAATGGAGCATATTTTGAATGAGATTTAATAAATATTGAAGAAAATTAAGATTTTTTCGTTTTATTTCAATTTTTCGAATACTTTTTTTGTCACTGATTTAATTAGTAAATAATTTTAACTGACATTATCTAATAATTCTTTTTTTGTATTTACTACTTTAATTAATAATAATTTATTAATTAGTAAAAATTATTTTTTGCATCAAATTAAAAAGTCTCCAATATAATAACATTACCACAGCCATAAAAGAATATATTGCATTGCTCATAAAATGTTCTTTGAGATACAAAATAAGTTGTTTTTTCTAACTACTGATTAAAAAGCATCAGGGTAACATTTATGAATGTCAGTCAGGTTCATTCAACCCTTGCATATTATTGCATCGTCAACCAACATTTTTCATAAACTATATATACGTTTATAAATATAAATCATATTCTACAGAGTTGTAAAATAGCAATTACTTTGAATTTTTCCCATTTTTATTTCACGCTGTTTCATTTCAGGGAATAAATAAATAAAAAAATATACCTTTTTTTTCTTTCTACGAAATAACTACCATTCAAACACTTGTAATTAAGACGTATCATTAAATATAATTTGTATTTCATGTACAAAATTACATTTACATTTAGATTTCAATGTAATTTTTTTTTTTTTTGCATTTCTTGGAAATCAAAATTTACAAATGTGTTTAATAAACACATAGTAAGTCTTCCTTTGTCGTGGGATTATTATATCTATTCTCTTATCCTTTATGGTATACGTAAAATTATTTGAAATTATTTAATTATTCATTATTTAATTTCAAAAGTTATGATATCAAATCTTGAGTCCATGAAATCCAAAAGGTGATTTATTCATTATTATAAAAATAATTCTATTGAAAGAATCTGTTCATTTATTTTTCAGGGAAATCTTTTTAGATACTACTTTTTATTAAAGCAGTAGTAATAAGTACTAAAAACCCAATTCAAAAATTAGTGCATAGTGTAAAGACTCGAAATCAACAGAGCATTTAATACCGAACACTTCATTTCAAAATCGATTATTACTAGTATTTAACTATATGGAAACCATTGGTAAGATTGAGGAAACCTTTCATTGACCAGGTATTTAATACTTTTTTAATTGTAAACTATTTATACAGTAGTACATTGTATAGTATTCAATCAAAATGGGCACAATTCTTTGCGGATAGAGAAGTAAATACGAGAAATAATAAAGTTTTTGAAGTGAGGTGTTTTGATGAAATTGATGCTATTTGGAGTTCAAATAATATTTATCCTACTGATTACAGCAGGCAAAAAAACATATCAATCATAATATTACTAATACATATTAGTATTGATATCGGGTTAAAAAGTTCATGATATAGCACTTCAAATCATGGATAAGTAATTATAGTTCGATATGGAGAATAAATGCACAGACAAATGTTCATAGGTTTTATTGAAAGTTATGGCTACACACGTTAGCATTTTAGTATGTTGAGAGTAACAAAAGTAAGTTTAACAAATTTTACTAAAAACTCGTGACTTGAATTGGACTCGTAAATATCACTGAACCATTAAAAGTTAATATATACATATACATATATATATTTAAAAAAAATTATATGTAGGCAACAACAAAACATTTGTGTTTTTTGCATAAAATGCTCATTTTTGGTTTTTACGACACCAAAGTAAATATAAACAAACCATTAAACCATGGGGATAAATTGGCAAAACAAAATTATGCAATAGTTTAATTGATCAAAGGTGTTACATAGGTAAGAATTTGATATATATTGTCTATCATGGATCTAATTGAGGAGGAAATTCAGTTTAAAAAATCACAAAAACATATGTTCCTAAATGTTAGTCTGTATATCAAACTGACATAGATGTTGTTTATTATTATGAATAAGCTATTTGATACTTGACTCGAGCTCTCATTAGAAATAAAAGGCTTGATTTAAGCTCGTCTCTCGTGGATTAAAGACTCACGACTTGATTTGGTCCTAAATCATAGATATAAAACGTGACTTGAGTTTATTTCTCAAACTCCTTGAAAGTCGACTTGTACTTTGTAAAGAGCCTCTACCTTTTTAAAAGCAAAAGAATTTATTTTAAGTTCAAAATGAAGAAATTTTCAATTTCTTATTTCCTTAATAAAAACCCTTATCCTCATTAACAGCCTTTATTTTCCTTTTTCCAAGGATTAGCTGATCCCACATCTAATATAAAACCATATTAAAAACCATAAAAACCTTAATATCTGTAATTTTCTAATTTTCTGTATTTGAGTCAAAATCTCCTAAAAATAACACAGGTCAACAAATTTGAAATGTCAAAAATCCTAAGGGGTATAAGTATAATAAAAGTTATTCAGTTTTCCAAGCTGATTTTTTTTCGAGAGTCCGACGGTTTTCGGGAAATTGGACTCTATTTTTGTAGCTTCTTTGGACCATTTTCCAACTTCAACTTCAATTTAAGCCTAGAAGGAACCTAATTTTGTGCATTAAAAAATAATGATTCGCTATTGTATTTAATTGCATATTCCATTTCCAGTCTTTGTTTTGACCTAAAGGGACTCCTGGAGGCATAGGGTGCGGGAGTAGGCCCAAAAGTTGGCCAAATCCTTTGTACTTAAATAACTCCTGGAATATGAAATAAAATGGATAAATAAGGAATGCATTAAAGAGCGTAGACCCACAGCTTTCAAACGAGATGTCAAGCGCCCGATAAAACTCCTTAACTAAGAAGAAATCCTCCAACTAAATATGTAATTTTTCATTCAATTTCGAGCAAAAATTCGCTAGAAATCTAAGACTCCCGGTAGAGCGTCAAAAGTAATAGAAATCACGCTGAAATCCTTCTGTGTGCTACTATTGCAGTTGTTTTTTAGTAGCTCTACCGTGTGTCTTTGATTTTTGTCAAATTTTTGCTCAAAATTGTATGAAAATCAGCTCAAAAAGTAGGGTCACATTTCTCAAAACTCGTCAGACTCTCAAAAAAAAAAGAAAAAAATATATAGATTTGAAATCAACGTGCAAAACTGACTAACTTTAAAATATTATACTTATACCCCTTAGGATTTTGAACTCTGGACCAGTGACTTCAGATATCGAAGGTTCAATCTTTTTCATTGTTGATTTTGATTTGTGTCGTATATTTTTTTTTTTTTTGACTCTTGAGTCTATTCATATATATATTCACTTTGTTTGATGAATATACCTTACTTACTATATAGATTTTATCTTTAATGTATGCAGGTTACAGGTAAATAACATGATTGTACATAAGCATATAAAAACTAGTCAATATGCACTTAATATTTTATTTAAATATAAATTTGCAAAAAAAAAAAAAAAAACCCGAAACTTTTCCTCCATTCTAAGAGTCAAAACTCACTCTTAAATTATATTATTTTCATTTAACTGTATGTACCTAGAGGGAATAAAATTATTGAGAGTATGTATGACGTACATGAGTACATAATAATTTAAGAACAATTTACTCATAATTTGATCTCTTTTTTTTCATTATTATTATTTTTCATATAATAGGCTTATATATATATATATTTATATATGTGCATTTACCAAAGAAAGGTAGAATAATGAAGACATTACCTACCCCTAAGGCCTAAATAATGGAAATGTTCTTTTTTTTTCCTTCAAAATAATGATAATAATATATATCACTTATGAGGCAATAATTATCTTATGGAGGAGAATCCAATTAAATAAACACCAAAAGAGATGGGGAAGAAAATTGTTTATTTTCTTAAGCTATTAAAGAACATATCTTAACAAAGCATTGTTTTAACTCCTTTTCTATTTGTTCAAATATTCTATCAGCGGGTGTTTATTTCAAAGCTGTACAGCCTTAAAATAGCACAAATAGCACAAATTCGTACAAATTTGTGCTTCCTTTAAGTTTTTATTTAAAAATAAAATAAAAACTTATCAAAGTTCAGTAAATATAATTTAACTTTTATTATTTAATGGAGCTATAATTATAGTTAGAGTAACTATTTATTTGGCAAACTTGATTCTTGCTGAGTCATTCTCAATCACTTATTGTATATATAAAATCAAGTATTTAAATGGATTGAGTAAAAAGGTCGAAAGAGTATTGAGTCAAAACTAGTGATGTGGTGATTACCATACCACAAAAAAACGAAAACTTATTTTTATAGCTCTTGGTTCAAACCTCTTCAGAGTCTTGTGTGTCTCATGGACGACGAGAGCAAAGTAACTATACTAAAAAATGAGTGGCACACATTCAGTAGACGGGTCCCATAATTTTAAATAAAAAAAGGTACGCCTTTTATAGAGGGAGCAACGAACACTCAGGGACGAAGATTGAAAGTTAAACTAGAAAGAGAAACATGCCTCGAGGGGTGACGGGAAAATAAGTCCTGGGGTACATATCCATGCTTCCGACTCTGGCTCGGGAAGGAACATAATCTAACCAGTGACGTGAGATAATGCAATCAATTCCATGTTATATCGGATTCACGATCCTAAGTTCCTCTCTCCGGATTCTAACCCAAGCCAAGGGGTCCTTCGGAGTCTCTCCGAGTCCGAGGGACTCCAACTCATCATGGCGGGGAATCATCAACTATCCATAGATGTGCTATTATTCTCTGTAGCTGTCTGCTTCTATACTCTATTTCGGACTCGTGATTTTCGAATGTTCCATCACCACTTCCACCAATGCCGTCTCATGTAAATTAATATAAGAATCATGACATTTGAAACCCTTCCATTTCAAGATCTATATTATCATGGATGCATCAATTATGGATTATTTGATAAGAACAATTGACATTCAAGCTCAACACATTCCAGGGTTTCACTTATTTGTCGCATTATCTCCAAATTATTTTCTTAAAAAACAAAGAAACAATTCGTTTTTATGCCTCAGTGTAAGTGGTACTGACCACAACTCTTCTCCAAACTATTGGACACACATTTAGAGGAATTTTAATTCATAGGTAAAAATGCTTAGTGTCATTGCACTTCAATAAATACAATCAATGTTCGAAATAACAGAGTAATTTTATAAGTTTATTTGAGGGCATTTTTATTTAAAAATACCTTAGGGGCCAATTTACGATGTTATTAAACTGTATTAAGCTTTTTGTACTAGAGTAAAGAGTCGTAATAAAAAAGTAAATAGAATTGAAACAAAGGAAGTACATCACTGTTTTGCAAAAATACCATTTAATTAAACCACTAGTTGGGACGTTACAGATCAGAACATTCATACAAATTGAAAAAAAAAAAAAAAAGTGACTCAGTGATTCTTGGTAAAAGTTATACATATCTAATTCCAGTATAGATCAGTGTAAAATTATCTTTTATAAGTGATTTGATGTAAACGGTCCCTTCATTGTTTAAAAATAGTGACCAAAAAAACAGAAATCTTAATACGAATTCATCAAAAATGTTTAGAAAAATCCTAATGCTCTAGCTCAGTGGTCCCTAACCCCCTGGGCTGCAGACTGGTCAGTGGAACAATTACTACCAGGCTGCACAAGAACTAATTATCTAAACCCTATTGTCATTTCCAACATCCTACCTGTGTGAAGCGGGGTTTTCTGTAGTGACGACCACCAAAACAAGGCAAAGGAGTAAATTGAACATAATCAACACACTACGGGTGTCTTTGTCTGATATTACTCCCAGATAGGACCATTTCGTTACAAAGAATCAAGCTCAGGGCTCCACATGATTTAGCGTTAAGGACAGTTTTTGATGTTATAATATTTTATATTGTTGGAGCAACGTGTCAATAAAGTTCAAACTGAGTACAAAGTGGATCCACGTTTATTGTTATTATTAATATTTCAACCCTCCGGTCTGCGGTTAAATTGTCAAGCGTTGACCGGTCCGCAGTTAAAAAAAGGTTGAGGACCACTGCTCTAGCTGATAACAACTTATAATAGATTGTAAAACAAATCCAAATACTAAAAACTTATAAAATAAAACTTTTGTCTTGAATCATATAAAAAATCATTTAATTATTTTAGAAATGCGCAAAGACATCTGGCCCTACGGGGAAAAAAAAAGATGATTTCGTTGTAGAATATATACCTGGAAGTCATTATTTAAGGATTTATAAGAGTGAGGGATCCTTGAAAATAATTTGCTTTGACTCATTGAGAATTATAAATTTAGGATATTAAAATATTTTAAATAGAAAGACAAACTTTTTGATGATATCCTCTATTTAATGTATGCAATAAAATACGTATAATGAAAAAGACTAAATTTAGCATTGTATGGTTTAATGTGTAATGGCAATTACTTTTTAATACTTTGTCATCATTTTAATTCCTTCCTTTCAACCTTTCTCTTCTTCAAAACGACTTCAAATAAATAAACATTCCTTAGAAAAATACAGATTTTTTTTTTGTCGCACTCATCAAATAAGGTCAAGTCCATAAATTTTCTTTATTTGAGCTTACGATGTGCAAAAGTGATATGCAATTTTTTTTTTTTTTTTTAAATAATGATGTGAGAGATTGTGTTGTACATATACATACAAACATATAACCAGGTGTTTGAATAAATCTTTCTTCTTCTTGAAGGCATGTACATATGTATGTATAAACGTTTTACTCATATGTCATATAACCCGCTTGCTTGACTTCTCAATCGCTGATTTTTCTTTATTGACATCCAGATGTAGTTCATTTGCGTATATGTAATGTAATGATTATACAGGAGGTCAACAAATTTGAAGTTTCAAAAATCCTAAGGGGTACTATAAGTATAAAAATCTAAAAGTACTAAAAAAAACAATTGCAATGGAGTAAAGTAGGAGGGTGCAGAAGGATTTCAACTGATTTTGCAAATCTTCTGCACGCTTCTACTTTAGTAATGGCTCTTACCGTGAGTCATTGAATTCTAGCGAATTTTTGCTCGAAATTGAATGAAAAATTACATATTTAGATGGAGGATTTCTTCTTAGTTAAGGAGTTTTATCAGGCGCTTGATATCTCGTTTGAAAGCTATGGGTCTACGCTCTTTAATGCATTCCTTATTTATCCATTTTATTTCATATTCCAGGAGTTATTTAAGTACAAAGGATTTGGCCAACTTTTGGGCCTACTCCCGCACCCTATACCTCCAGGAGTCCCTTTAGGTCAAAACAAAGACTGGAAATGGAATATGCAATTAAATACAATAGCGAGTTATTATTTTTTAATGCACAAAATGAGGTTCCTTCTAGGCTTAAATTGAAGTTGAAGTTGGAAAATGGGCCAAAAAAGCTCAAAAAGTGGAGTTTAATTTCTTTAAAACCGTCGGACTCTCGAAGTTAAAAAATTACAGTTAGGAAATCAGCGTACAAAACTAGATAACTTTTATTATAATTATATACCACTTAGGATTTTTGACATTTCAAATTTGTTGACCTGTGTTATTAAAGTAACTTTGACGTATCTTAGTTATTTTAGTAACTAAATGATTGGCTCAATTTTTGAAATTTGTTCAAGTTATCAATCCTATACTCTTTGTTCAAGTCATTTAACTAAACATGTTCTGACCAATGAAAAATAGTGTAGATGCAAACGAAAAAGAAAAAAAAAATTGCCTTCAGATAAAAACATAAAACACATTGCTTTTTAAAAATACTTGTGGCTTGTTTATGGGGCCATATCGACGGAGGGAAGGAGTTTCATTCAAGACATTGTGTTTCTAAATTAGTTCAAATTCAATATTACTTAAAATTACAAATGAATATATATGCATATATGATAAATTTTGCGGATTTCTCAAGTGCAAATAATCCACAGATGCAAATACAAAGTAAAATCAGATAATTTATTACGAATTTAACAAGTCGAAATAAAAGCTCAACAGATGCAAAAAAAAAAAAAAAAAAAAAAATTGCAAACTTTTGATTTTAACTAATATATGTACCTACACAATTATTTTTTTTTTAGTAATTCATAGAATAACAGCTGTTATAACATCCGTAAAAAAACAAAACAATAAAACTTTTAATAATAATTAAAAAAAGAATCATTGTTAACATCTTCTATTTCACGTCCGTTGGACGACGTTGTATAATATTAATTGTCTTATAGCTGGTATACTTAATATATATATATGTACACTTGTTATTTTTGTTATTTTTTTTTTCAGAGTAGGAACAGTGATTATTTTCTTTCAATTAGAAACAAAAAAACAGAGGATCCTTTTTTTGACAGGGACTAATTTTTCATTATCTCTTCTTTGTTTCTTTACTTCCTTTTTTTGTTTTGGTTGTCTCCTCCTAAATTGTAAACATGAATATGTATTTAGGACTCTTTGTTGTTAGTTTTTCCCTCTCCTCTCTAATTTAGTTTTTTTTTTAAAAAAAAGAGAAGAAAATAATTACGTAAAACAGAACACACAACGTTCGATTCATATCATTTCCCCCCTAATTGAAAAAAAAATCAAAATCAAATGAACTAAGCACGTACCTTAAAAAAGTCATAGATTACTAAATGTAATCACATAGAACCTTAAAAGTAACGCCATTACACGTGAGCAAAATTAAACTTATTTAAGTCTTTAGTCTTAACAGACTGTTGTGTATAACCAAGTATTCAGAGCTAAAAATAAATTATAATCTATTCCCCATAATTTACATCTCATTAGATTTTCTAAATTAAATACATTAGATACCTTCCTGTGAAAAAAGTAACTAATTACTCATACCTAGTTACTTAGCTAGAAAAGTAACGCTATTAATAACGCCGTAGCTCGAGAGCAAAAGTAATTATTTACTCAAAAAAAGAAAAGAAAAAAAAATAACGACTTTAGTAAATTTTTTAATCAATATTGTGAAACAAAAAATGAGTTTGAATCGTTTCATACCTTAACATACCCATACTAAATTAAAAGTTCTATTATTCAGAGAGGAAAACATGGTAATGAGATGAGACTCATGGAATTGTTAAAATTAAAGTTCTTTTAGTAATAGGGTAAAAGTCATTTTTTTAATATTTTTTTGCATAACACGGTAGAAACGGAAGGGAAGTCATGAAAAAAGTTATTTTGTTACTGAAAAAGTAACGGAGGAGTAACAAATTATGTTACTCCCATCTCTGCTGACCAGATCCGTAAAAACAGTATTCCGAATCTTTAAAAAACTTTTCTTAAAGACGAAATAATTTCATTTATAATGAAAAATAACTTTTTAATGAAAAAAAAAAAATTAATAAAATGAATAATGCCTCTTGTCAGCTTAACAATATATCCCTTCAACATAATTATAAGAATCCATTGCATAAAATTATGAGTCCAGCATGAGCTGAGTCATACTTGAATGATTTGAGCATAAGAGAGAAACGTTCATTATTAAACACGATCTGAATCACAATTTGGAACCTTGTTTATACAGAGGTGATTCAAAATCTCTAGGATAGGGACGGTAAATGATCCATTTTACCCCAATAAGTTTTGAACCATTGTCCAAAATAATCAATTGTATGACAATAGTATATTTCCTGTATAAAATATTATGTCAAAACTATGGATGATTCAATTATGTTACTATCTTATTAGTGCTGTGAATGATGATCTCCTCAAATCAAATTATTTATTTATGAATACAGGGTGAACATTGAATATATCCCAAATATTAATTAAAGTATACTCCAACAGACAGGGATGATAACTTAATTTCCTAACTACCAATTTTGATTTCTTTTTTCTATTTTTCTTTAGTAGTAAAGTTCCTGGGATGTGACGTTTTATATTTTTTCATAAAACTGCAGGAAGGTATTTATTTATTTATTTATTTTTATAAGCTTTTAGATAATTTTATAAAAGATGCTTCCTACGATTTTTAAAAGATTTTTTACTCTAACTTAGTGACTTCAAAAACAAAAAAGAACAAACATTACATGCTAAAAGGCATTTAAACACAGTGAAGAGTTGCAGTTTTTACAAACTTTTTAATGTCTAAATTTTCTCTTCGACCAACAGCAAATGAATAAATCTGAAAAATTGAAATAAAACGCAAAAATCTTAACTTTCTTCAATATTTATTGAATTTTCTTCTAAATATGCTGAAGCGATAACCATGTCCCAACGTTTTTTCCAATCATCAAAACCTTTTTTAAAGGCGTTTTCAGGGATGGCCTTCAGCTCCTTCTGCTAACTTTCTTGTATGGCGTCTATGGAGTCAAATCTGGTTCCTCGGAGCGGCAATATCAGTCTGAAGAAGAAAAGATAAAAAGTCACATGGAACTAGATCAGCCGAATAAGGTGGCTGGTTGATGGTATTTATCGAGTGCTTGATCTTAATTTTTTTTTAATAATCGTGGCTCAATGAGATGGTGCGTTAAGGTCATGCAAAATCTTCGAATTGTTTTGCTACAAATCCAGTCGTTTACGGCGAATATTTTCACGCAAATATCTGAAAATGGTTAAATAAAAGTACTTATTTACTGTTTGACCTTGTGGAACGAATTTATAACGAAACCACTCCAGGATTATCGAAGAAATCAATCAGCATATTCTTGATTTTGGAATGTGAGGTTTTTTCGGATTCGGCTAATTTTTCCCCACCCAATACGATGATTCTTGGCTCGTTAGTGACTCGTATTCATAGACCCATGTAGGAAATATGTATCGGTTTTCATGACTAACTACCTATACTGATAATGGGTATCGATATCGACCCTCAAATAATAAACCTCATAAAATATCTTCATCTCTATTACAAGCATAAGGCAATTCTAAAAAGATACTTTCAATGGAAAAAAAATAATAATATTTTATCGGAGTTTGCAAATTTATGTTTAGAAAATGTTATTAAAAATACATGAGTGTAAATAAGATTTATATAGAACCATCAAGGGTTTTGTTGTTTTAAGTTTCTTCTGGCCATTTGTATACGTATTTTTAACGTATGTATATAAATGAAAACATGGAATTAAATTTAAAATAAAAATATTTGTGGTATCACTCAAGTGTTTTTTTTTTTACGAAACCAACAACTTTCAACACAAAGTTAATCAATTACATATATCCAAAGGTTAAAAACTGTTTTACACGAACATGTTAATTGCTACATCCTATTATCTGTGTTAACATTTTTTATGATATAATATTTCATTCTTAACAGATATTTCTAAAAGAATCAGAGTTATAAATGAATACATCCACGTATACAAAATTCAAGACTCTATTGCATATTTTCAAATATTTACACTCATTTCATAAATACTTTTTCAGTAAAATATGTACATGTGTCGTTCGTACAATATTTTATTATAATAATTGAGCTACTATCCGAATACACATGACTCTAAAGTTTATGTATAATTCAAAAAATTATTTCTACACTTTCAAATATTCTTACTAAATGTAATTTAGCTCTTATTTACGCACGAAGAATGTAACCCTCAAAACTTCCGTATGTCTAAAGAATAATTGCTTAAAGTTTGATTTAAGAGCTACATACGTCATTCAAATAAAAAGTAATGTTAACATTATATTCATATCTAAACAAGTTACATACATATTTAGGACCCGATTTGTAAATGTTTTTCAACAAATGGATCAAGATTTTAGAAAAGAAAATTTGTAACTTTGTTGCTTTGAACCCTTGGCATAGAGTGGATTGAACTTTGAAGGGATGGATATCAAAGTCTTTAATAGTAATTGATCTTGAGGCAAAAAAAAAAAAAAATTGAGAACCACTGACATGGACTGTACATTTCTTTTTTCATCCAGGGTGTGTAAATTCTAATTTTTATCAATTAGTCTATGTTATTACTCACTGCTTTTTTAATGTGTATCTACATATGTTATATAAGTCTTTTTGGAGTCAAAAGCAATTATTTAAAAATGTTAAATATAAAGTCTTATTTTCTATCTTTTTATGTGTAGTGTTCGTCATTTTTGAAACTATCCAAATAAATTTATAAAGTAACAAATTTTGTAGAAATCTCCGTAACAGTTGTCAATACTTCCTAGACTATATACTATAAATACAAGAGGGAAGGTAATTTATTATTCACGACAAAATGGCGGTTGAACGTGTGGAGTTTATTCACCACAACTCAATTTTACCTACATACAGTTGCTGGGTGGTAAACTTCTAGCCTTTACCATAAGAAAGGCTGTTCCGTGAAAAATATTACTAAACGTCTTCTCTAAAAAAGTAAGGCTCAAAATAAATACGTGCTTTGGGAGGGAAACAGAGGCTAGAGTCGAAAAGGATTGTCGAATTTGACACAAATCAGTAGTATATTATATATTATTTATAAATAACAAAAGTACATATACCAAATCGATAATAAAATATAAAGAGGTTTTGTGTCAATTTATATAACAAAGAATGCTTTAAATTGCCTTCATCAAATAACAATCCATTCTGCCTATTAATTCTACATGAATTCACCTTATAATTGAATGATTTCACTCCTTTAACTCGTTAGCTTCTCATTTACTCACAAATGGCAAAAAAAAAACAACCCTGCAAAATATGAACACGTCCAAATGAACATAAAATTCAATTTATCATAGTGATAAAAAGGAATTTATGTATGTATGTATGTACATATATATATATATTAAATAATCACACCTGTCGTATGAATTATAATACCCAACAAGTCTTCTTCTAAACGTCATCTCCATAATTGACATGGGCAGAAGAAGATACTTCATCTCCAAATAAATAAATAAATGAAAAATCAACATTTTTTAATAATAATAATAATAACCAAATGTTCTTTTTTTGGAACATATTTTTAAATACATAAGTATATATATATATATATATATATATATATTTAGTTTTAGAGCCCACATCACTTAGAGGCAAGTTCTTGCCTATAATGAATTATAATTTGATCTTCATCATTGGTCGGGTCAAAATATCTTCACAAGAAGGAAAAAAAAAAAAAGATACGTTAAAATCTCTGCATATATGTAATATCTAACTACATTCCATTCCATGCGTGTGTATTTTTTTCTTTTTTTTTTTGCGTTTTGACACATTTTTTGTTCTAAAAGATTTTTTTAAGGACATGTTGATTTGATGAATGTCAAAGATTGAAAAAAAATAATAAAAAAATAGGGATTGTTGACATTGGGAAATAAAAAAAAAAGGAATACTATTACATTAAACTTAAAAATGATATTGTGTGTCAAGAAGGAGAGTGAGTCTTTCATATCTTCTCTGTACAAGTGTTCATGTATGTAAAATTTAGAAATATGTAAATAATATGCAAATCGGGCTTGTAAGAATCAAAGAAAGAGAAAATCAACAACCTGGCCACTCTGACAATTTGATGAATGTTGAGAGGGAAGCAGCTTGAGCTGTCATGACGTTTTACTGAGCTAATAGCTGCTACTCTTCATTATATATACAACAATAAATAATAACATAGATGAGAGGAAGAAAATTAACTGAAATTAATGTCAGGAAATTATATATTTTTAGTTAATAATTATAATTATACGAGGACTTGAGCCCTTTTTGTTTACATTTTATTATTTGCTTTATTAAACTTAATGCAACTATTCCTTCATGCGAGATCCTTATTATAAGGTAGATGTTCTCCCCTCAGTAGTAATAAAGGAAAAATGATAACAGCTTTGGAAAACAAAAAGTACTGTTCAATGTGCCAACTCCACAAAATATCACACGCGGCATTTTGCATATTTTTTACATTCCTAGTAATATTCAAAGATATAGCGTCATTATTTTGAGTGCTAGCAAATATGATTTGCCTTTGTTTTTGTTCGATCCTAAAGTCGATAAATTGATTTTATTTTATTTTCATATTGAACGATTTTTTTTATATAAAGTTTTATATGAATTATTCTCCAGAGCTAATTAGTTACATTTGATCATTAAAAAGTAAGATATCATTCAATGAAAGGAACACAAATCTCCAACAGAGTGAATGATTCTCATTATTTAATACCAGCTGTTGATTTTCAAACTACTACATTGAATTGTAGATAGTATTTGTGCATATTTTTGACGACAAAGATATCAAAGAAAAAAAAACCTACAGGAGTAACATTCCAATGTAACACCATGGCACACATTTGAATAATAAATAATAGCCATCATTGATGATTCACTTATATTCATAATATGCAACAACCCCCCTTTTTTTTCCTATAGCCAGGGGAAGGGAGTGATGACAAAGAGGGCGGACGACGAAAAGAAACAAAGTGTGTGGTCCACTTCTGCCTTGCTTTTTTTTTCTCCCTTGTGATCAGGGGTTTTCTTCCGTTTCTTTAGTGTAATAACAACAATAATATTATAAAGATTCCCTAAGTCTCTAACCCTCCTCCTGGGTGGCCTACCTACATCCACCAGAGAGCAAGAAGAAGAAGGAAAATAAATTAAGCAGTAGCGAATTGAAAACAACGTAACAGAGCCTTTTTTTTTTTTTTTACCTCCAAAGGAGTGTTCGTGCGTCTGGATAATAGCTCGAACGTTCCTGGCGTTAAGGATTGCTGATGAGTTGTACTTTACAAGATCACTCTATGGCCTGGATTTAGTGAGCGTGTGAGGGGATCTCCTACAAATTTGAGCATCCCTTCCCATGAAATTTTGGTCTTCTCTAAATAAAAAAATGAAACTTTGATTTTTGTTCTTTTAATAAATAATCTTCTCCTCATCATATATCTAATGGGTTGTTTCGTTCGTGTTGCCAGGGTGGAATATAAAATGTCAACAATTTTAATTTACTTTTTATATCCCGACGATGAAATTTAAAAAAAAATGCATTTTTTTTGTAAAACACGTGCCAGGGTCGGCAAAAAGAAATAACCGCTGCTTATCTCTGGAAAATTAAAGCAATTCTGCCGTTTTTATAAATGAATAAATTCTGTATTCCTTAGGAATTTAATTTTTGAATTCAATTGATTTGTCCCGTTCAGGACTGAGAATATGGGTACTTTGAGTGGACTCAAGTGCTGTTATTCACAAACTATTAGATCTATTAAGAAGTGAATTAAGCAATCAAAAAAACCTATGCTGTTTTTTAGCAAGCTACCCTGCTCAGAGTAGTTTTATACTGATATGATCAGTATTGACAGAAGTCAACTTAGTCTACGCCCTCGAGTACTGTCAATTAATATTATTTTTGGTTTTAAGCAATCAAATCCTAAATTGGACAAGTAATTGGAGTGTAGCCTGAAATTCTAGACTATTATGTATGTCGAATACAATTTGAGGAGAAGTTATGTGAGGGATGTCAACAGCTGACTATATGTAGATGCAAGGAAAGTGGAATTATCACTAGGAAGAAAAAATATGCTTGAACATCTATATCAGTTGTCGGCAAGCTCCACATCAAGGAGAAGTTTTTATAATACCCTTCAACTTAATATCTGGTCTTAAACTTGAAATATATAAATATGTTAAATAGCAGTTCATTTTTAGTTCAACAATCCCTTACAAAAGTTACTTTGCATCTGTTGAACATGTCGATGAAAGCGGATTTCTAAAATGAAATGATATTATATAATTTTAACCTTCGTTAATTGTAAGAGAATTTTTTTCTAAATTAATAAAATAAAAATATAATTTGTTAGACATATATCTGTTTGCTAATTTCTTGTTTTCAGCCTTTAAAATAAGCTAGACATTCTATTAAGCGATTTGAGTGACAAGAAAATTAATTTATAGTACTTAAAGAAGCTATACATACTGTCCTCTCACTCTGAAAAATTTCTGCCCCTATTTGATCTATTTATAGATTATTCATAGGCATCAGTTTACATCAGGGAACCTTTGAATAAAAATAATTAATTAAAGTAGCCAGAATCTGCAAAAATTGTTTTGTTTTTACTCTTAAACTCAATTTATGTCCATCATACAAATTATAAAGTGATCAAGAGAGATATTTATGCAATGGCAAATAGGTCCAAATCTAGATACGTTTTAAGACAAAACTAAATAATGAATCAATTTTGACAATTTCTAAACTTTTTTTTTTTTTTTGCATTTTAAACTCTGACAAACAATATGGTTTATCTATTTGAAGGAACATCATTTAAAAATATAGTTTGATCTGTATGTAAAAGGGACTCAAGATCACATCAGGGGGTCCCTAAACAATTAAAGTTGATCAAATTTAGGGGTAAATTTATTGAAATAAGGTTCATATGGACATTATTCAAAACTTTATACACTATTAGTATCTATGGCATTCTAAACTAAATTTATATCAATTAGGGCCATTGCTGACTTTGTCACCTGTAATTGGCCGAAATGTGTTTGTTAATTAATGCTTTTTTTATAACAATAATGGGACAAAATGAAGACGAGACAAAATGTAACGAAACTAAATGAGTTGAAAAAAAAAAAAAATTGCTGATGATTTTAACACTAAATAGAGTGGATCAATCGTTTATTGAAAATAAATAATCATAAATTGTCCAAGATTTGTCAATTATCACGGATATTTTAGATCCCGACCATAGTAAAATGAAGCAAAGGAACAAGATCAAACTTTTGAGAAATGAACGAATGATTCAGAGTAATGTTTTCATAGTTAAGTATCTACAGTTGTTAAAATAAAGATTCTTGATTCAAGCTAACTTTTGTGCAAAAAATTATCTATGGTTGTAATGATTGATTATCAAATCATCTACTAACTGTTCCAAATTGGATTCTTTACTTATTTTCCATGTAATGCCCTCATTAGAATTCCAAACACATCATATGAGGGACAAATTATTATGATTAATTTCTATTCGATATTAAAGTAACCCCTGATTTTAGTGAAATTTTGTATCTTACAACTTTAAAATACAAGAAAAAAAAGAAAAAGATTTTTATTAGAGTAAATCTTTATGTTCATAGTATATAAAACATTAAAAACTTGATAATGTTCATTTTTATACAATAAATATATTAATAGCTATTTGGCACAAAACTTAGACATGAAACTCATCTCATAAATGTAATCTGATGCACTTTATGAAGGAAAAACAACCCATAAATATCCCAAATTACTTGACTAAAAAAAATGAGATTTTTTTTTTGCCATGAGCAGTAGAAAACAAAATCAAAAGGGGTTCACTTATTCCATATACAATTAAGGGTAATGTTCATTTGACAGAAAAAAATATTTATATATCTTTAATTATTTTATTTTAAAACCATTCACTGACGAATCCTTGTCCTTTCAATACTTTTTAAACTGATTAACAAAATGATCATTTTATGTTATGTGGAAATTTTTCTTTACCTATAGATTAGTTTATTATAAGATCCAGTTCATCCATACATACATAAGACTATTCACTCAGAATCATTTCTAAAGATTTATCTTTTTCAACTTTAAGCTGGGAATAATTCAATTTGACTCAAAAATTTATTATTTCCTTTCCTTTTGAATGAAGGGATTTATACAAAAATATATAATCTGGACTTTACAAATGTCATTTCTCAATATAAAAAAAAAACCCGGATTCTTATATAATTAAAAATCGACTGATCGATATTTAAAAAAAAAAATACATTGAAAAAATAAAATAATCTCCATTCGCCAGTGGTGGTGGAGTCAAACATTTATTTCTTGAGGGATCTCCTTCAAATTAAAAAAAGAGAAAAAAAAATATGGATCTTCTCATTAAACTAACATTTAGCGCCCCCTAGGGGGACCTTTTTGTTTATACATCTCTATAGATATTATAATGTAAGTAATTTGTAAAATATTAATGTATGTAAAATTATAAATACCTAGCTGATACATACACATAATTCATCACCTGACGTCAGAGTACTCTATTTCAGTTTCATATGAATTTAATTTAGAAACAAAAAACTATTGACATTTCAAAAGTGGTCTCCTCATGGCTTGCAAAAACTCTTTCAAAATCCAATTGGTTCGTCTTTAAAATCTTCTCTACACATATAAATTCTTAACGAACTGGTTTGTCTTCCTTGATACTTCTAAATACCACGAGGCAATAAGCTATTAACTCTCAAATATCAATACATATTCAAAGGTAGGATTCTGCAATCCTTTAAAATATGTATAGATCAAAATTATGTTTATGTTGCAATATCAAATATGTATATTGGCAAGGAATGCCGATTTTCAGCAATTATTCTTAAGAAGCTAATAGTAATAATCGGCCAACAAATTGGTGGAGCTATACTGCTTTTTTTTTGTAATGGGGTAACTTATTTGATTACTTTCCGGTTCTATTATGCCAAAAATGATCTATATAGTTAGTTAAAATAAATTTTAAAACTTTCAAAATTCCCTCAGTCTCATATATGTAATTGTCTTGTATGTCATAAATACATAAACATGCCTTGCTTTGTGATTAAAAAGTCTTTTGATTTAAATACATTTTAAATGAGAAAAGTCCATATTTTGAGTTTTACTTTGTTATTACATAGAGTAAAAATGTATTTAAAGTAATGTACATTTGTACTTTGACAAGATAACCAAAAAAAATTAACATTTACTCAAATAATAGAACCGTTACTTTTATACAAGTAACTAATTACTATTGAACAACGGTGTTACTTTTTTTTTTTTTTTTGCTAAATATCTAGGAACGAGTAAATGAAGTCTCTTTCCAAGTAATGCACAGAATACTCGAATCATGTTGAGTTGATTTGATCTTCTACCTATGAAGCATTTTCTAGAATTCCTCTCCTGTTTGCATAATAATAATATTCACAGCCTTCCTTGATACCTCTGTAAACACGTTTTATAATAATAATCTGTTTTATTCGAAAAGTTGTATTGTCCTCACACACGTAAAAAAAGAGTCATTTATCCGTGAAATAAAATAGTCATAACTGACCTGATGAACCTTTTTTTTTTTTTTTTTTTTTTAAAGGATTACATTTTTATTGGCTTAGAATCTTTTATACGTGTTTCTTGGTTCAAATATCTTAATCCCTTACGTTTGTATGTATGTATATGCTTCACATTTTATTATGGCTCTAAATTGTACATACATAGGAAGGTTTTATACAGAGAAATTAAATGAACAGAGGGAGAGAGAGAGATAAGAATCAAAATCACAACTTCACATCAATCCCACACACGGAGCTCAAAACCTTGGACGTTTGTAATATATTTAGATATACACACGACGTACATTGTGAGTATATATAACTATTTTTGTATGTATGTAGATATGTGTGTATATCTAATACTCACATAATATTATGTTACTTACTACTTCTTAAAGTAACATTTGTGATATCCAGACTCACCCTTCCCAAATATTTTTAAGAATCTTTATAGTGCGAGGTGCTATCAAAATACAAATGAATATCCATTTTTTTACTTCATATCTCTCTTATCAAAATGTATAACTTTGCAATTAAAAGTCATTCTCAAGTCAACTTTTCTTTTCAATGCTGACAAAAAGTGTTGATAGTCTAACATAGTCACAATACTTCAACTTAACGAAGAAAGTTAAGAATGACCCTGCTAAACTCGGTAAAACGACCAATAATATTAAGGAGGTATTGAATACAACCTACTAGATCCTCAATCAAATCAGTACTAGCCAGGATGCTGATGATCAACAGTAGTCAATGCAAAGAAGATTATCTGGACAGCGAATTTCATTGGTTCCATTCGCCTCTGCATCTAGTCCAATCCCAGAGTCAACATCAAGGATTTGAGAACGACCTTCGATGTGTCTTATGGATATTTTTTTGACTAGGTCAATGCTCCAGCTTACACACAGGTGAAGGAATATTTGCTAAATAACAGCTTCGTCGTGTTGGAGGATACACTTTACTCTCCAGAATAAGCACTGAACGACTTTTTTCTGTTTCCCATGGTCATAGCTTTTCTCACAGTCAAGACCATCGTCCATAAGGACTTAGAAAAAGTCTGGAGCCTTGGAAAAACATCTCCAAGGATTACATTACCAATGTATACTCAAAGTGGTACAACCGTCACAATTAGTGCTCAGTCATCAAAGTTTATTAAGTGGAGAAATTATAATTTAAAAACAAATTTTGATTTCACCTCGTAGGTAAGGAGATTTTGAATTCAATATCAATTTGTGTTGACTCCATACACACCAGAGCTTTACTACACATAAATACAAATGTAATGTTCATCCCTTGAAGCAACTTACAACCATGACATGTATGTTTATGGTTTTCTCAAATTGCCTTCATTTTGGATCTAAGTCATCTTTCTAAATGAAAGACACGATGAGTACATATATTTTTCATGACTTGCAAATTCCAAATTTTCATTTATTTAACTCCATATTAAGAAGAATTAAACACCTGGATTTTTAACATAGTTCCATGGTTCAGTATCAACATTATATATTATATTATGTCTGGCTCACAGAGGAATGATTTGGAATTCTATAAAAATAAATAAAAGTAAATAAGCTATACTTTAAAACTTAAATTCCTTCAAATTTGTACTTTAATGGATTTTAATTGCTACTCCCTATGATCTGTATGAAAATGGATCTTAAGAGAAGAACTTTGTTCCTTGTTTCTTTAGTATACTAACTTCAATCACCTCAATAGCCAGATGAAACTATCTTATGTACATATTTTAAAATATATTTATATATTGGGCATGTTTTGAATACTCGCATTTGAAAATTTCAAATATTGATATTCACATCTGATGTCGTTCTCGAAAGCCAATTTTTGAAGAGATCATGATCCTTGCAAATATGGGTCTCATGGTCAAGACCAAAGAAACTAAAGATTTAAAATTTTCTTTCTCTAAATACAATGATTTTTTTCTCTCTCTCAATCCCTCAGAGTCTTAATCTAATTTTGATTTTATCTTTAAGGACGTCTTGACCACAACACTGATATTTCATTCCACATTTGTAATAATGTTTTTAATGTAAAAGTTCAAATCAATTCACTTGAAGACCTACAAGTAACATTGAATTCATATAATATTTAATCACAAAGCTGCTTCTTAACTAACCCTTCTATTCAATCCCCCATTTTGAAACTTTAATAAATGCTTTAAAAGCTAACATTTTATTTTATTAAAATGTTCAACTATAATAAAGAAAGTTTATATAGGGGACGTTTCCCACTGAATTTACTAAGTTCAAGAGGAGTTGTAATAATAAATGAATTGAGCTAAAATCTATAAAACTATAAACGGTATGTAAATACTTATTATAGAAAATCTTTTCAAAAAACTACTTTTGAATTCTTTTGTGAAATAACAAGTACTTTTTATCTTATTACATATATATATATATATTTTGTAAATTGAAGCAATCTTTACAAAGATAACTATTTTATACCTACCTATAAAAAACCGTAATTTTCATATATTTTCTTCGTTTAAAAATGTTAAAACTTTTTAAGAATAATAAAAAAAAAGTTATTTCATAATTACTCCATTTATGAAAAAAATAAAAAGACACATAAATAGGTATATATGTACAAACATATGAATTATAAAGTATATTGCTTTAATTTACAACAATTATCTTGAAAATTATTTTTAACAAATTACACACAAATTAAAAAAAGAAGAAAATTATTCACAAAATTATTCACAAAAATAACATGAAACTCTATTTTTATCATGAAATGAACTCATTATCTTTGTAGCTATAGGTAAGATCATATAAATCAAACAGCCATTGAATATTTTTCTCTGAATAAGATAATTAATTAATAAGAGAGCCTAACTGATATACTTATTTTTTTTTTGACATTTTCAGTTTTAAACTATAAAATCAAGGCCTGTTATTTTAATTCCCTTGACTGTGTCAAAAAAATTTCTAAGAAATCTTTATAATAACCTATGTTTTGATATTTTGTATTTATTTAAATGAGTAGTTTGATTTTGAATCGATAGGAAAATGTGGACTTTTGATTTTGAAATTTCAAAGAGCTAAAGAGCGCTTTCATATGACGTCATAATTGCAAAAGTCGGCCATCTTTACGACAAATTTTTTAAAATAACCAAAAGCACTATGTATTCTACCTTCAGCGTGTTTTTCATCAGTTGACTCTTTTGATTTAAAAAGGTATTATTACTATTTATGATTTTGATGTATAATTAAAATATTAAATCAAGGATTGCGCGCCCTTTTTTTGAACTATTGAATAATAAACAAGTATTAACGATTGATTTGTATATTGATAGAATTTATTATTGTATAATATATCTAAATAATAATCTGCCCAATATTAAAAAGAGTTGGCAACAAGGAAAATACAGAAGGTTACTAGCATCTACCAGTTGTTGTTCCTAATTTTTCCTTTTCCTTTTTGAAAGTCGAGGTTGCGAGTGAACAGAAAAGCTTGTCGTGCTTTTGGCATAAATATCCAAATTGTATTAGAAGAAAAATTCTTGTTACTTTAGTGTTAAGGAAAATTGTGAATTATTGCTGAGGATATCAGGTTGGGGCTCACAAATAAAAAAAAGACTTCAACCTTTACCGTCTCTCTCTCTCTCTTTATTATATTTCAAACCCTAATAATATGTATTAAGATATGTCTTTATATCATTAAACATATGCATTGAGCAGGCAATAAATTAACCATTACTTTTGCAAGGATAACTTTTCACTGATTATCCTACTCTGCAAGGTTACTTAATCGATCCTCAAACAAAATAAACAGTTAAAATCAAGCCATTTCATATGAATTTTCATATCATATTTAATGTATACTACTCTAACAATGTCTCATTGGCATCAAGTTGATTTCAATACAGAATTATTTAGTCTTTTTCATTTTTAAAGCCATTTGATACAGTTTCCTTAAGGTTTTAATAGAAATTTGTCCACAACTTATTGTTGAATAAGTAACAACCAATTACATAATTGCTCCAAACATGACGTTTCTTTAATTTAAAATGTATCTGTGACGTCATTTAAAGTATTATATTGTTATACAGATATAGTTACTCAGCAGGAAGAAGCTTGCAAATGTTATATTTTACTTGTTTATATGTAACTTTAACAAGTTATTTCAAAATATATTACGAATCAATTACATTTACATAAAAATGAGACGAACACCCCTGCTAAATAGTCAGTAGATTGTAACTCATTTGATCTACAAAAAAAAAAAAATACAATAAATTTTATTTACAATATTTTATCAAAGTGAAAAGTAAGAAGATTTTTTAAATAATAATAATAATTATTATTATCTATTTATAAATCATTTGAATACCTCCTCAAAAAAAAAAGATAAAAAAATCTTTTCAAAAAAATCTATTTGACTATGAATATCTATATATTTCTATAGCTGTATAGAACATCATCCATTTTAAACACAATTATACATATAGCAATGGTGTAAATAATTATCCATGATGGAGTAGACGTCTAAAAATAATCTACTAATTGAGTTGTTCTGTTATTATTATTATTATTATTCCCCATTGGTATCAAAAGTACCGATTTTAATAGGATCTAACAGAAACTCATTTGAAGGTATCTACAGAATGCTCTAATTTCATAGCTAGGGATTTATGTAGTAAGAATGAGTTTTTCATTTAACAACTTATTTCTTAATTTATATAATACAACGAGCCCTATGATTGAATTTCCTTTAAGACTTTAATCCTTGTTAAGGTATACACTCATTCACCCAGGATGGAAATATGTGAATTTATTATTTATAATACATATATTAAGTATTTATAGTGAGTAATTAGAAGCGTTTTGTATATTTTTTAAAAATGCTTTTTGAAAGGAAATGTTTATTCACAAAATACAGTTTATCTCACTTAATCCAAAGGAACAATTAACTGCACAAACGTATTCATATTAATCGTATTAATTTATTTCATCTACCAGACTATGCTTTTGCGATTATTAGTTCGAACATTCCATACCTTTCTAGATACAACCAAAAGATAAAGGAATGGTATTATGAGGCCAAGTGCCGTATGGTTCTGAAAAATTACATTTTAAAGGCCCCTTATTTGTACAATGATGTATTTCTTCATTAGAAAATTTTAAAATGATAATCAATACATTTTTGAGTAAAGTATACTTGGAACATTCTCACTCTAGAGAAAATTGACTCAATATACCAGCTAAAGAAACATCCTTGACCCATTATGTTGAGAACATTAAAATCAGATTGTTTTTTAATAAAAATTTTGACCATAAACGAATTCGGAAGTAATTCAAAAACTGTCAACTTCTCTGAAAAACATTGTTCCTTAAAATAATTATTAATTAACACTATTGAATAAATATATTTAATACATTGAATTTATTTTTATTTTTTTCAAGTCTTTTCAGGACTAGTCTCAAGTCACTAATATCAAAGCCCGGGTCGAGTCCTTCAACATTATGAATATGATTTAAAGCCATCAAATGAAGGACTCAAGTGAAGTAATGGCAAATGCTAACATGATTGGATTTTTTATTTTGTTGACAAAGTTTATAGCCGGTCTGATTTGATGCTGATATGGAGGGTTGTCCTTGAACTGATTTTTACTGTCTACTCCAACATTCATGATCTAACATGATAGCATGTGCCATGGCGGCCCATTACACCATGAGATACTTGGTATCTCAAACATTAAATAAAAAGTTTTCAATTGTATATCACAGCTTTACCTCCCAAAAGAAAGGAAGGGAGGGGGGGGGGTTACCCCCCCCCCCAATCAGTTGCTAATTAGCCTACATTTCCCTACTGTGAAAATATTCCACATTCAATGATGGCAATTGTTCACTGCTGAGCAATGACTAATTCGAATTGAATCAATGTTCAGAATATTAAACAGGGAAATAACTTCACAGCTAAAAAAAGAAGAAGAATTTAATACATTTTTAAGTTAGTGGGGGTTGTGACAAGCCAATAGTTGAGGTGAGTGAAGTACTAGGATATTTACGTAAATATTCGCCATTGTGGAGCCATGAATGGTTTGTTAATTTGCTCATACCATGGAAAATATACAAAAAATACAGTGATGAAATACTGCAATAGGAAGCAAATTTTTTGAAGCTGACAGAATCTACAAAATAGAAAAGGCTCACTACTATTTTTAATTTGATGTTTTGGACCTCTAGTTAGAGCCTTAGTCATTTACAACTAACGCTTGTTCCTTAGATCAACATTCCATGTTTTTATCTCTATGGCTCATACCTTATTGGCTATTAGTAGGAATGTAAATAATATGCAAACTGCCGCTTGTGAGATTTTGTGGAGTTGGCTCTTGGAACAATACTTTTTGTTTTCCAAAGCTGTTATCATTTTTCTTTATTACTACTGAGGGGAGAACATCTACCTGATATTAAAGATCTCGCATGAAGGAATACAAGCATCAAGGTTAATAAAGTAAATAAAATGTAAACAAAAAGGGCTCAAGTCCTCGTATAATTAATTAATAGTTAAAAATATATAATTTCCTGACATTAATTAAGCCTCTCATCTATGTTATACATAATGTTATTATTTATTATTGATGTCTTCATTTGTATATGTATATGATGGAGAATAGCAGCTTGTAGCTCAGTCAAACGTCATGACAGCTCAAGCTGCTTCCCTCTCAACATTCATTAAATTGTCAGGGTTACAACCAGGTTGATTTTCTCTAAATAAATGAAAAAAAACATAGCACACACGCTCCTAATGGTTTTTTTTCTTCTTTCTTTCTTTTGATTGATTTTTACTTTTCTTTTTATTTCACACACCCCATTTGCATAATATTTACATTCTTAGCTATTAGGTTATGTGAATGTTTTTTCGTTTTTTTTATATTTGATAATGCCCTATTGATATAGAGTGACTAAGGAGTGAATTTGGAGAGGAGCCTGGAGCTATATCTTTAGGCACAACAACACCGATTGCTATCATTATAAAACTTGTGTAAGAAAATAATAATTTGATAAATTGTCTAGAAAAATTAATTGTACTCTGAGTATGGTGTCAGGAATATATGTAGTATGTGACTTTTATAAAGTTCCCTATATATTCATCTCATCTATGACTTATGAATGGGCTTCATTGAGCATGGCAACTATCAAGTAACTTCAAGCCTATTTTTTTCTTTTTGGTGGAAAATGCTTCAAGATATATGTAATGAAGATCTCTTTGTGTTAAATGATGAAATTATCAGCCAATAAAAAAACCAACGAGAATATCTTTTTTTTTCCTCTTCTTCTAAGAAACGTAATGCATTTTATTATTATAACAATCAAAACTTTTGTATTCCAAGATGCGGTCCTCGTAAAATTTCACTATTATTGAGCCTCATAAATACGTAGTTAAAGTTAGTTAAAGTTGTTGAAAATACATACATACATACATACATAGGTATATAGGTCTACCTAGATACATATGTACATATATATATATAGCATATAAACATCAATACCTTCATATGACGACAAACCTTTTTACGACCTCATAAATTGTTTTTTTCCTGGATATGGATGTAGGTACATATATATTTATATATATATATATATATATATATATGGCTCACGACCTCTTGTTTTTCAATTCAATTAGATACGTATAATATACCTATGGATAAATATAATGCCTCATTGGAAAATCACGAACATTACACGGAATGTTAAATTTACATTACTATTCCTAATATCGTGTTTTAGAAAAAAAAAAAACAAAGAAAAAAAACAAATGTTCCGACGAAAGGCTCAACTTCAAAAATCCCCTTGAATAAATAAAAAAATAACTTCTTTTGACTGACAGTTATACTCAAATACATTGCAATCAATTTAAAATTGACCTGAACTTGGAATTGTACTTAATTTAATAATTGATAGTCACTGGTCAAGAGTCAAAAATCCTATGGGGTATAAGTAGAATAAAAGTTATTCAATTTTGTACATTGATTTCAAAACTGTAAAAAATTTTTTTTCGAGAATCTTACAGTTTTTGAAAAATTGGACTCTACTTTTTGAGCTAATTTGGCCCATTTTTCAACTTCAACTTCAATTTAAGCCTAGAAGGTTACTCATTTTGTTCATTAAAATAATCCCTTTAGGTCACAACAAAGACTGGAAATGGAATTAGCATTAAATACACAAGCA
The DNA here is from genome assembly GCA_963680855.1 of Lepeophtheirus nordmannii. Classification (NCBI taxonomy): domain Eukaryota; kingdom Metazoa; phylum Arthropoda; class Copepoda; order Siphonostomatoida; family Caligidae; genus Lepeophtheirus; species Lepeophtheirus nordmannii. Next base: position 28,640,935 of record OY804521.1, read on the forward strand.
AATTATCATTTTTTAATGGACAAAATGAAGTACCCTTCTAGGCTTAAATTGAAGTAATGGGCCAAACAAGTAGGGTCCGATTTCTCAAAAACTTTAGGACTCTAGAAAAAAATAATTACAGATCTGAAATCAGCTTGCTTAACTGAATAACTTTTATTATACTTTTACCCCTTAGGATTTTTGAAAGTTGAAATTTGTTGACCAGTGTAATGGTTCAGAACTAAGTTCTCTTTATGTGAACATCATTTGTTTAGCGTGGCCTGTGAATGGGGTAAAAAGTTAGCCCTCCTAAAACAACATAGTTGAAACATACTAATTAATCTACTTAAATTTTAAAACATTTTTGTAAAGTGGTTCTTCAATTTTCAAAATTGTAAAATTCAATCGAAATACTAAAAATACTTGTATGAATTCTAAGTATAAAAAAAAAGTGAATTTAACAAATTTAGTTTAGGATCTTAATACGATATAATTTGATATTGATGTAGTTTAAACACTATATTTTTAAATTGAATTTTAAATGAAATATATATTACTTTAAACATCATTTATGGTGAGGTTGCGTGTAATAGATATAAAATAAAAATTTATATGACATTTGTAGCAGCACATTTGAAAAACAAAAAAAAGAAGAAACATTGGGAAAAGGAAGAAGAAGAAGAAGAAGAAATTAAAGCTTATTCACTGAACCTCCATAAAAAATTGCCAAATTTACAAATAACTCCTCTAAAAGACATTATCCCAACATTAAAAATCACTTACTAAAAAGTACTGGCAATGAAATGTAGTTAATTAATAATATAGGTACAGAAAATCCGAGTTGACTAACAAAAGGTAGCAAGAACCGCCAATTTGGATGCAAATTATTAATGACCAGACACCTGAACAAGGTAATATTCAAATTTAATAGCAGCAACAAAACGCACAGAATGTAACTTTTGTTATTAGTGTGCTATAACGCCGTGACAACGACCTATAAAACTTACTTTTATATAGTTTTTTGAGTATATGTACCTGTAAGCAAGCATGGACTCAAAAATGTTCTATATGTACAAGGAAAAATTTACATAATAATACATTTGATTTGAATACATGATTACCCAAAAGTTGAGTTCAATAATCGAAAAAAAAAGAAGTAAAAAATAGATTTCGTAAATGCATATGAGGGCGTTGAAAATTGATTATTAATAAGATAGATATGATCTGGCTATTCCCATCTGGAGTAAGGAACAGTATAGGTTTATTTATTATAATAGAAACTTAATTCAATTCAATATTTAGGTCTAACACAAAAAAAAAAATTCAAATTATTTTCTGTGATTATATGAATATAAAATATATTCATTCAAAAAAATACATACCAAGAGTTAAAAGTGAATTTGTATTCATAGAAGTTACATATGTATGTAGACTTATATTATTGCATTTTTTTATAGGTAGATACATAATAATAATAATAACAATAAAAAATGTTAGAAAGTCTTGTAATCATATTCTAACAAGCAAAAAAGTATGTATTTATTGGGTAATGTGGGTGGTTTGACACCCATTCTTTCTTTTTTGAGCCCCTCTTTGTAAATATAAAAAAATACTAATATTGTAATCATATATGAACCGTGGGTTGGTTCAATTCTTACTTACATACATTAGTTAGAATGTGTTTGAATATGAACACAAATGAAATATGTATTCATATATGTACATATGTAGATTTTACACGGGTCAGTTAGTTCCCATAGTATGTATGTATGTATGTATATAGTACTTAAATTAGGATGATGATGATAGCTAGTTAGAGGCTCCATCGTATCAATGATAAGATTGTATTTTTTATTTTTATTTTAAGAGGGTTTAAATGCCTCTTATCTTATATTTGTTTTGGGTTTTTTTCTCTCTTTTAAAATACAAAAATAATAATAATCTATTTTTTTTTTTTTTACTCATAACTAGGTTTTAACGAATCCCTTCATTTTTGTACAAGTAAATTATTATTATTATTATTATTATTATCTCTGTTTCAAGAATAAATATATTTTATAATTTATTAAAAAGTATACTTCATTATTTGCTCGAGTGTGTATAAATATTTAAGTCAAATTTAAAAGTTGTAATAATAAGGTATGCATCAAGTCAAATGGACAAATACCAAAGTCCTCATCTTTTAAATGGGTTGCATTATTTTGTGGAACCTTGGGTGGTTCATTCATATTTTATGTTTTTGATTAATTATTTTTTTGCTTAAAACACTCTCTGATACCTTTTTTTTTTTAAAAAAAAAACCTAGAGTTTCCACCTAGGAAATGATAAACATAATGTTTTGAAAGATTAATAGAGAATTATTTCTCTAGATAAGAGTTTTTTAAACCTAAATATGAAGCACCATGGGTGTTTTCGTGCCTGGTCTATTCGTCGAAAGCAATTCCGACGAATGACATTTTTCCCAAAACTTTTCTGCAGGAAAAATACTAAATAAATAATTATTATAACTACATTTAATTATAATTCAAACATAATTAATTATAATTCTGTAGAATTCCTATTTTTATTTCACTACAATTTTTGCTACGAATTGAAGTTTTTGAATGTTCATTGTATATTCAACTCATGACAAGAGTACCACAAGTCTACACAAAAAAAATTATTCAAATTCATTTGGTTTTTGCACATTTTTTTCGACTTTTTACCCAGAAAATCTCAAGATATTTAAATCTAATTTAAGTTTCACAATATACATCTAACAATTAGGAAATATACGTTGTTTTTTGCCAGGATAGGGTCCAAGTGAAACAAATTTATTTCACATATTTGAACATGTAATTATACATTAAACATACACACGCCTGCCTTGGGTTAAGAACATTTCTTATTATTATTATTGTTATTGAACATTGAGGAATGCAGTTATCCTGAGCTTATGTTCGATTTGCCGTTATTTATCAATTGCATGATTTATTGGATCATATTATTATTTAGAAAATTGATATTTAATCCTATGAAGGTCGAGTTGTAATGTATATGTTATTTAGGTAAATACGATTATTATTATTCTTAAACGGGATCTGATGGTGAAAATATCAAGAAATTCCTATGTATATTTGTATTATATATGTACCTTGAAAAATCATCACCAGAGCTCTAAAACATTAATGGTTGCCTTGGCTGAAGGCGTTATTCAGTGCCTTCAGGGATACAAATTTTCCAACAAAGATTCCTCTGGTGGTCTGTTTCACATGGCAAAATATCTGTAGTTGTACTTTATGAACCAAAGATTGAAAACTAAGTATTTTAATAATAAAGTCAAGGTCTTCTTCACAATTTTACTTTAACGACTTTTGAGTATAAAAGTGAGATCATGATGTTCAAACTGTTGCATACAAATAAATTAGAACTCGATGGGGTATGCATATTATATACATCTGTGTCAAATCAACAAGAAATCAAGTTGTTCTGAAATATATTTCAAAAATAAGTTATAACTCCTATTCATATTCCTGAAGACATTCTCTTTTCTCGTTTGTATTAATAGGTTATTTCGATGAATTAAATAATGACTCCAATAATTACAACTGTATTATAGGTAAAAAACCAACTGTCACTAGATAAATCTCTGGGGCTATGAAAAAGATAAACATTCTTTATGGAATCATATCGGCTCCTTGTGCTGTTGTAACATTTATCCGAGGTCTTTATTGGACAGACAACAATCCTTGATTTCTCGATATAAAGTGACATTTTAGCAAAAACCGTGCGCGATAGGTCATAAAATGAATCCCAAGTATATTTGGTCCTTATATTTATGAAGTAAAAATACACATAATAGTGGATTTTCTCCTTTTCAATATTTGAAAACAAACTTACTTTCTTGTTGACTTGACATATATATATATATATATATAATGGCTCTGACACCATCCATTACAAAAATATTTGATCCCTTAAGGTCGGAGTAACGTGAATGGGAATCCCACATCATGGTTTAGTAATGTTCCTGAATCAAAATTGAATTTATTCATCCTATTTTTAGGATGTTATCCCATAATTTATAATTGCATCATTTGAACTTATATCTTTTAACAAAAAAAACAAACAAACATTACCCACTTGTTCAAATAACAGCGAATTAAACTGTGTTCTTTCTTTAATTTTCCTTTTCTTGGTCATTAGTGACATAAACATATATGAACTTCCACATTTATTTTAAAAATCCTTTTACTCTTATAGTAAATAGTCTTATGGTTAGTTAATATTAATGTTTTAATTACCATATTGCAACTAGCAAACAAACGATATCATAGATACATATCTACATAATATACTAAGAAAATATAAAATTGTCCGGGTTACAATATAAATACACTGGATTCAAATCTGATTAGAAAATATTAACAACTATACACCAAAGAATAAATATGGGTGGAGTGTAGATATCTCGATAAAACAACAATAAATTGTTGCTTATTATAGGTATAAATAGTGGAAATAATCTAATCAAAATACATAAATCACGTTCATATCCTATCAAAAACGTTGATTAGGATGCTGTTTTTAAATTCGGTTTTTGATTTGAGTTTTTTTTTAATAATTTTTTTTATGATTATTTAGAAAAAGAAATATTTTATTTTTGAAATGTGCTATTTAACAAACCAAATTATGTCATGCACAGTCATTGTCAGAGGACTGATTTGACATAATATGAATAACACTGTAGAGGGTCTCCACAAAGTCCGGGTACACCTAAGAATGCCAATTTGATTCTTTCTTCTTTAAACAGAGCCATCATTCGATCTGGACAGAAAAAATAACATAAATAAATTAAATATTAAAATTCCCATGTACTCAGACTTAGTGAACACCCTGTACAACAAAATGTGTAGATTTTTTTTGTTTCCGGATTTCAATTGCTGTTCTTGCGTACTTTTATGTCAAATAACACTTTAATAATGGAAGTTTTAAATTTAAAATGTTGCAGCTTTTGTTGTTAACATATTGATCTTTTTAAAGTTATTTTTCAATTTGAATAAGAGAAATTAATCAAAAATACTGTAAATTAAAAACTAATTATGTATTTGAATAAATAGATAAACACTCACGAGGCAAAGAAGAGGCTTAATCAAGGGATCTCAATCAGTTTTGTGAGCAAAATAATTTTATTGAACTCTAAAAATAAGTTACCTAATTCCATATAAGTGAATAATTAATATCTTTTTTGAAATGTTTGAGCAAAACATTGATGCTCTCAATTGTTTAAAATATTTTTTATGAAAATAGAGAATATTTTAAATCTTTGAAATGTTGAAAATATTATTGAAAACTGAAGATCTTTCTCTAGGATTGTCATACAAAACTAGAACGATGACGAGGGATGTCAAATAAGTTAATGTACTATTTTTTCGATAGAATAGTACATTTTTGACTTTTTTAATATATTCCCATTACAACAACAACACACAAAAATGCAGGTTTATATATTATATAATGCTATAATAACACATTTTACCACCCAAAACGGCAGGGGTGTCATTTTGACATCATTTAAGGTGTTGATTTTTTAGAAGTGATATCTAAATGACATCACACATCTGTTTAAGTGTTAAAAAAATATATTTTGAAAAAAATAATTAAGTCTGATTTTGAGCCTTACCCCTTGAGTTTATAGTACTTTTGCAAATTACTATAAACCCATGCGAAAATCAGCATTTAAATTGATTTAAATACAATCAACATCAACTCTGATGTATATTTTTTTTTGTGAGTCTTTGCCTTATTTGTGCTCTGAATCTTGATTGGTTGAACTCGAATTAAATCTTGATGATCTGTGTAAGGTGCCCTGAAGATGTTTTGAAAATTCACTGGGTGTGCAATTAAATTTAATGTTAAGTACAAAAGTTATTTTGATATTATATACATATATACAATATTAGACATATTTAAAAAAAACTCAACCGGAATGATGAGGTTTTGTGTTTTAATATTTTAAAGACTTGCGCAAAATATGAATGAATCTAAGAGATAAAATAAAAATTTAATATCAAATTATTATTTTTATTATTATTATATAGAAAACAAGGCGTGGAAAACATCAAATTCATTTTATAACAATTGATAAGCAAGATTTATTGATCAATTTAACAATACTTTTAATTGAAAAATGAACAACTCATTACATAAAATGAATCAAACTCTAAATACATGCATTAAAATATCATTTATCTTCATTTTTATAATGATTGGGATCACAAACGGTTAAAAAAATCAGTCAGTATTGATTAAAAGAAGATTTTTAAGCGAGTATCAATAAAAGCAAGAGTAGTTATAATCTGTGGTTTTTAAGGTTTTCTTCTAAATAGTATGAAAATACTTTCTAGTTATTACTTTATGAAAGTATAAAGTATATTTTCTAATTATTTTGATGGCATCGTACCATAGAAGAAAAAAAATATAGCAATTTTTTTTTCAACAATGTAATTTTACAGACCTAAACAATTTATTTGTGTTTTTGAGTCAGTCGTACATTTTTTCTTGCCTCTGAAAAGTATTTGAACATCAATTTGGGTAATTCGAATCAGCTATTCTTAACTTTTGAACAATTTTCTAATATTAAATAAAGAATTACTCAATGTTCGAAAGAAATGACTTATCATATATCTCTTTTCTGAGGAAAGGTTTCGAGGTACTAAGAGAAATGTTACGTCTTTTATAAGAAGAACTTAATGAAAGGCTAGGAAAGAAATGATGATTATAAAGTTTCGACGTTTCTTTATTTTTCAGCCTTTTTTTAATTTTTATAAATTTTTATTTTTAATGAGCTTCATACCGTTGAGTTCTCTAACGGTATAACGACTTGAAGGATGTAATTTTACCTATGGACTAAATGTGTTATAATCTTTAAGTCTAAATTTTTTAATTTTTTTGAATAATAATCTAGGTATACTTCAATATTAGGGTTTCCGCTAGAAAAACTGGCACCGAACAACGTGACTGTCAGGTCTTCAGTTTACCGAACAAATCCTTAAAATTCCAGTCACATACTAATTGAATTTAATAAGCTTGAAATGATGTGCAGGTTATATGAGAATGATATCAAGGCATGACATTGCCCAGTGTAATGTTTTTTATTGATCATTTGAGCCTACTTTCTACTATTTTTGCCACAGTGAAATCTGAAACAGCTGATTTCAAATCACAGGTGGCAAATGGCTCTCTGCAACATGCAATGAGTCTTCTTACTTTTTTCTCTCCCAGGCGACTGCACTGCACTACTGTTTTGATTCGGTTCTGCAGAGATCTTAACTTTGCAGGCTGTTGAGAAGTTCAAGTCTCTATAACCACAAAGCGCTGGGTTTACAGAGATGACATCTCTTTGTTAAACTGCTGCATCAATGAGGGGGGGTTGTGGCCGGAGCCGACTCGTCTCTATTGCTGATTTCCTCGTCAAAATCACAAACGATGGATTGTAAGGCTGTTTCTACATGCTCCCGAAGTGCTGTAGATCAGACTCCCTAATATACATTCTAGGTTATCACATTTTCTTAAAGAACCTCAAAGAAATTAAGCAGATCCAATGAATCCTGAGTGAATATGTCCTGAGGAGCATTTATTAGATGTTGGATGACATGTGCTCTGGCTTTTTGAACGTCTGAATGAACTGGTCATCTGCATGGTCACTTTAACATCACTGTACATGTTGTATTTGCGAACCGCCTAAAACAGCTCCTCTTCTGTACCTAGCACGTATCGTAACTGTGTCAACACCACAACAGATACTTGAGCTATTATTCTTATTGAGGCCAGATTTACATCGTCTCTCTGGAAAAACAAATTCAGTTTGGTCATCTCAGATAGCACATTAGCCAGTGTGTGAGTCAAAACGATGTATCTGTATGACTGGATCTGATCCAGGATACCTTGGGCTTAGAGAGATATTTTCACAGAAGACTGTGACCGGAGGAGTTACAAAATACTAGACATCAGGAAATTTTACTGCCCAAAGTCTGGGAAATTTCAGCCAACGGAAACACTGCTCAATATCTACAAACACCTTTAAAAATCCTAATAACTTACAAACGAATTTCCTAACGTCTATTTCTTTATATAAATTATAAACCTAAAGTCAAGATCAAAATATAAGAAACAAATTATGATACTCGAAGCTACATACTGTTTTTCTTTTTTATGAAGTTGAAGCTTTTCTATGACCGATTTTAAATGTTTCTGATTTAGCAGGAGTGTCTCAAAAAAGAAATGTCAAGAGAGGTATATCCCACTATTTTATAATATACAAGAAATTTGAATAGGGCTTACAGTTTCTTTCCAGTATGTACTCACTCCTATTTAGCACAATATAGCATATTCGTGTTGATTTGCACCTTAGAAAAGTGATGGTGACTATAACCAGTAGCAAATTGCTCATTTTTCAACCAAATGATCCCCCTTTGGCTGTTTTTTTCAGCCATGATATTGGTTCAACTTGAAGGAACTAGATTTGATTTTTTTTTAAAATGAACATTAAATTTGGAAGGAGTGTAGCTCCAGCCAATATTAATCCAAAAAACAGAACAGTCTAATATTGTACGTTTATGTATTCGAAATAATTGTCTGAAATAATGTACATACTACATTACCTTTCATTGGAAAAACTTTTCAAGGAATGGTTTGAACATTTATTCGAAAAGGTCTATTTTTGTTTTATGACAAAATGTTTATTTTGGGAAACATTTTCATATTAACGTAGCTACTAAAAAATAAATATATTTATGTAATATGCAATAAACTTAATTGAATATTGTTCAAAACCCGTAAACCATAAATTATCATCTTTCTTGAAAACCAATAATTAATATATAGGCATGTACCATGGTTGTTAAGATGTGTAGTTGTTGTTAAGCATTAATACGTTCATTAATTATAACCCTGTGTGTGCAGGGGGGCCCCTTAGTATATCAATAATAATAACTATTAAGATGTACATATATGTTAGAATAAATATAATTTTTTTAAAGAACTTATTTGTCTTGAAGCTCGACTTGAACTTACTTACTAAGTAATACCAAGACTGTGAGCCAAAAAGTTAGGTGAATTTGTCATTGAAAACTTCTGGGTATTAAGAAGTAAGGTTATTTTTTTTCCTAGATTGGCCGAGCTGTCTAAAACAATTGCCAAGCGTCTGCCTGTAAAAAGGTTTATTGATGAATTAAAATTGAATTTTTCAACTTTTATAATGGGTGATTTTTGTGGAGATACAAAAGAACTTGCATCAAATTTGCGTTTGCAGAACAAATATTCTTGTGTGTACTCATTGAGAATGTTGCAAAAGGCCTTTGGTGATTAAATCATGGGACAGAAAAATGTTTATAAATGTTACAACGAGTTATAAGCGGGTTGAGAACGCGTGTAAGACGAACTGAACTCTGGTACTTTATTCATTAAGCTGAGTCCTTCAATAACCTTTCATCGAGTATGTTTTTTTTTAGAAGTCAAATTTAATTACTTTTTCCATAAAGGATGTCCAAAATCGACTGAGTAGTTTATTACATAAATACATATCAATCAATTCCTTCAGGAGCAGAGAGTAAAAGTTAAACTTTTAAGGATAACATAGGATTCTATCCACGTAACTAAGAAATGTCTTTTATAGTATATGCAAGGCGTTAATATTGAATTAAATATTATTTTACTCTATGATGAGTAGTGATCTGGATTTATGCTTGGATTTGAGGCTCAAATACTTAAAATTGACTCTGATCTAGATCTTAAAGACTTTAAACATTGATTTAAACTGTGTCTACTATCTTAAACTAGGAATGTTAGAGACTTTATTTTGCCTCTAATACATTCATCATTTATGAAAAATAAGAACCCATCCTCTCTACTGAAGAAAAAATGTTACGAGGAAAAAAATAAATTCATTTACTAAATACTTTTTTTCTAATTAGGTATAATGTTGATTGACGAATTAGTTTAGTACTATAATGGGAAAAAGTTGTTTCTGTTAAATGATGAAATAAATAGTTGTAAATACATATATATATATATATATATTTACAAATGCTGTAATTACTAATTGGCAAAGCAACATAAATAACAGTCTTTACATTTTAAGGATGTATTAGTTCATATATTTCAAGCTTAAGGAGAAAGTGATGCAGAAATTACTATGAAAATTCTTTTATGGAATGACATTGGGATCTCAATTTCGTTTTAGTCGACATGAACATCGATGTCTATTAAATTAAAAAATAAGTGTAACACTCTATTTACAGAAAATTTTGACAAAGGGCTTCTTTAGGAAGCAATGTGGTACCTTTTTCCTTCACATCCCTTGTTCTTGACATGAATGGACCAGGCCTCTTTCCTTCAATTATGATTTACTTGATACATGTATACTTAAGAAAATATACAAAAGCTCTTTAAAACTAATAACATTTTGAACGATTTTATTGGAGGTAGTTATAACCAAAAGGGATATGGTCTTAAGTTAAATCAGTATTGATAAGTAAATACTTGAGCCAAATTTGTTCTTAAACATACTCTAGAGGGTCTATTTATATATTCAACTATGTTTTTTTTTTTGGAAAATTGAGCATCTTTTGTGCAAAACGACAATAGAAAGGTCATACTCATTTAGAAAGTTTTTTTTTTTTTTTAATTTTAACTGTTTTAATTGCATTGAAAGTCCAAAAAAAAATATATATTTTTTTGTAGTACATATTGAAACTTCTCTCTTTTTTTTAGTATTATAAATTATATTCATTAAGGTCAAAATGAAGGCCAAAGATCAATACTTGAAGTCATGACTTTTAAATGAGTCTAAATGATGAGTATTTAATTGAAAAATAAAATAATATTACTGTGTTTGTAAGTAAATTAATTTATTCAAATTGGATTATAGGAGAGGCATAATTGAAAATTCGGAAACAAAAATCCAGTTTTGACATCAATTGTAATGAGATCAAGGATTATCCCGTATCAGAGGAACTGATCATCTGATTAAAAAATATATGTTTATTTGTGCAAAAACATAAATCAATACAAAATTTACCCTCTTCTGTTTCGGTTGATGTAAGATGTTATGACCTAAATGACTTCTATTAAAAAACAAAATACAGTCAAACTTGTATTAAGTGGCCATGCAAGGGAAATTGAGAAAGTGACTGCTCAAACCAGATTTGCTTTTTTAACTATGATGTGGGAAATAAGGAATAAAACAATGTATAAACTACAAAATACACTGTATCGAATAGTACAATTTTTTTAATAAAATGTAATTGATTCTAATTAAATGACAGTATTTAGCATGCTACTTTTTCTTCCATCGATTAATAACTGGTGTAATTTGGATAATGCATCACTAGCTTTGTTAAATTGTTTCTACGTGGACAATCTACGTGTATCTATGGATGCACGTATCTAGATTACATACAATCGGACTCGTATAAAAATATGAATAGTAAGTACTCATCAGATCATCTCCAGATGACTGGGATTAGAACAAATTATTATTATCAGGAATAATTAATTTTTCTATTTCAAGTACACAGCTTCTGAACACAGTAACCGCTGGCTGGGAATTGCAGGTGCACGCCTAATACAGTGCATTTATGTTTTTATAAATAGGAATGTAAAAAATATGCAAATGGGGTGTGTAAAATAAAAAGAAAGAGAAAATCAACCTGGCCACTCTGACAATTTGATGAATGCTGAGAGGGAAGCAGCTTGAGCTGTCATGACGTTTTACAGCTCTACAAGCTGCTATTCTCCGTTATATATGTATACAAATGAAGGCATCAATAATAAATAATAACATTATGTATACCATAGATGAGAGGCAGAAAGTTAACTGAAATTAATGTCAGGAAATTATATATTTTGAACAAATAATAACTATACGAGGACTTGAGTCCTTTTTGCTTACATTTTATTTGCTTTATTAATCTTAATACATGTAATCCTTCATGCGAGATCTGTACCATCAGATAGATGTTCTTCCCTCAGTAATGAAGGAAAAATGATAATAGCTTTGGAAAACAAAAAGTACTGCTCGAAGAGCCAACTCCACAAAAACGCAGCATTTTGCATATTATTTACAATCCTATTAATGAAGGTTACTTTGAGCAAATCAATCGAACATTTATTCAGGTAATTTTTTTTTTTTTTTTTTTAAATTCCGTGAATTCTATTTGTAACTCAATTTTACAGGTTTTTTCTCAGCCATTCTGTACATAATGGCCAACATACAACTCTAAATTTATTAAATATAAAATCAAGCATTGTAGATAGATACATTATTATCGAGCACTTGTACAAAGGTTCATTACTTTGACAGTAAAATATTTATCAATGCGCAGAGTTTAAATGGGTAATAAGAGTAAATTTGTTAGCTCTAAATTTAATTTTTTTTGAATCCGGGTATAAGTTCTTCAGCTGTACTGCACATAGGATTTCCCTCTGTGCTCCTCCAATATTTATTTATTTCAGGAGCTGTGTATGCACGTTTAGGTTTGTCATTATTCAACTTATCGCATAGTAAACAGAGTGACTTTTGAGCCTCTTGATCAAAGCTCGACACCTTGTAATGACCATCAAGTTTCCATTTAAAATATTCGAGGTAGGCTGTATCATTTTTGTCAAGATAGAGTAGATAATCAGCAACAGCCTTTGGAGAATTGAAATCCCTCACATCGATGAAGGAGTGTGGGGGTGCAATGGCCGTGTAATTTGCTCTGCCATAAACAACAGGAACCAGGGGTAGACGAAGAGTTTGAAAAAACTTTTCTGTGACGTAGTTTCGGCATAGAGAATTTTCAAATGAAAAATAAAATTTATATTTTGAGGCATGATACTTCTTACAGTCAATTCGCATTGGATTAGGAGTATTTGGACAATGATAAGGTCCATGTTCTCCATATTTGTCAACCGTCATATGTTTTTGAAGCATTTGAACATATTCGTCCCTTTTACCCGCTGAGCCTACGTGAGAAGCAATCCAGAAAGCAAGCTTACCCTTCGTTCTCATCAAATTTGTAAGGTCTGGAATGGGTTGTTTTTTAGTGACTCTATAAAAGGCACCGTACATTGATGGGATGTCAGCATTGGGATGATATCCCATTGTCCAATTAAATACTTCATTATATGGCTCAAAATTAAGTCCACAATCATAGTTTGGACTCTCCATTAAATAATGTATGAATCGACCCTTAGTTTTGGATCGAGCATATAGTACATTCTTAAGATCCTCTGAGCGACAACTGTCTCTGGCATGAATAATAATCGCAGAAAATTTGTGAAGGGGAATCAGCTTTGTTTTGTCGCTTGTGAGGAGACAGTTTCTGAAAAAAATAAAGTAGCAAAATGACGGTTTGAGAGAATTATCCCATTACTTGTATTCACATTTAGCAAAGGGTTGTCGTCCATAGCCAAATATAAGTTCCCAAGATCCAGTATGAATAGGATTCAAATAATATATATATTTAACATTTTCTTCTCTTACGGGTTCTTTTTCCTCAGTTAGGATCCTTTCAAATATGGAAATATTATAGCTTGTATCCATGACTCGGTTCATAACATGTTGTCTGATACTCGGTGAATATAAATTTATAAATATTAACCCAATAACAAGAATCAAAGAAGTATTTTTCAACGTCTAAACAATAAATAATAATAATTATTATTATGAATTAGTCAATAGCTTTCATTTGAATATTATTTTTAACTTACGTCTAATAAGCTGACTCTCATTCTTGTGCGTTGATCTCTTCTCTCCACCCCAGAATGACAAATGAATAATTCAAAGAGAAAAAATAAACTAAATACAATTGTTTTTTCAGATACGTATCAGTTTTGATTCTTACAATTAATTTAGGCAGATGTTTTGCCATTAATGAGAATTTTGATATATTTAGCCAATGTGTTTATAATATCAGAATATATCCTTGGAAATATTTTTTTAGATATATTCAAAGGTGTTTATTATAGGTTTGTGAAAAATTTGTAGCAAAGATTTTATAATACGTACAGCTATTTTAAGAGCCCTGTTACTATGCATTTTTGGATCATGTAACTGTTCCTTTATTTAAATAATATCTTGATATGCTAATAGATATTTGGGATCTGAGGGAATTATAAGCAAAATTTTTAACCTCTGGCTCTTAAATCAATCACACTTTTGAAAAAATGAACAATTTCGAATATAAAAGTTCCATTAGGCACCACGTTTCCATCTTTTGAATTGTAAAATAGATGCCAGAATGATCACATCATTTTTGTATCAACTTATGTGTTACTATTTGTTTGTTAATAGTTCCCTGGTAAATTCTTGGTTTATTTTTTTTTAATCAAATTTAATTACTTTTTCCATAAAGGATGTCCAAAATCGACTGAGTAGTTTATTACATAAATACATATCAATCAATTCCTTCAGGAGCAGAGTAAAATTTAAACTTTTAAGGATAACATAGAATAATATCCACGTAACTAAGAAATGTCTTTTATAGTATATGCATGGCGTAAATATTGAATTAAATATTATTTTACTCCTTATTTACTAAGGCAGATGAGTAATTAAATAAAATTATTTAGCATGCTACTTTTTTTCCCATCGATTAATAACAGGTGTAATTTGGATAATTCATCACTAGTTTTGTTAAAATGTTTCTACGTGGACAATCTACGTGTATCTATGGATACACGTATCTAGATTACATACAATCGGACTTGTCTAAAATTATGAAAAGTAAGTACTCATCAGATCATCTCCAGATGACTGGGATTAGAACAAATTATTATTATCAGGAATAATTAATTTTTTTATTTCAAGTACACAGCTTCTGAAGTTTTGTATTAAACAGTGTGAGTAAACGCTTCAAATAGTAACCGTTGAAGCAGGTTATTCTGAATTGGTATGTATTATTTTAAGTGACCGCTGGCTGGGAATGCAGGTGTACGCCTAATGCAGTACATTTATTTTTTTATAAATAGGAATGTAAATAATATGCAAATCGGGCTTGTAAGAATCAAAGAAAGAGAAAATCAACCCGGCCCCTCTACAATTTGATGAATGCTGAGAGGGAAGCAGCTTGAGCTGTCATGACGCTTTACTGAGCTACAAGCTACTATTCTCCATTATATATACAAATGAAGACATCAATAATAAATAATCACATTATGTATATCATAGATGAGAGGCAGAAAGTTATTTGCTTTATTAATCTTAATGCATGTAATCCTTCATGCGAGATCTTTACTATCAGGTAGATGTTCTCCCCTCAGTAATAAAGGAAAAATGATAACAGCTTTGGAAAACAAAAAGTACTGTTCGAAGAGCCAACTCCACAAAAACCCAGCATTTTGCATATTATTTACAATCCTATTAATGAAAGTTACATTGAGCAAATCAATCGAACATTTATTCAGGTAATTTTTTTTTTTTTTAATTCCGTGAATTCCATTTATAACTCAATTTTACAGGTTTTTTCTCAGCCATTCTGTACATAATGGCCAACATACAACTCTAAATTTATTAAATATAAAATCAAGCATTGTAGATAGATACATTATTATCGAGCACTTGTACAAAGGTTCATTACTTTGACAGCAAAATATTTATCAATGCGCAGAGTTTAAATGGGTAATAAGAGTAAATTTGTTAGCTCTAAATTTAATTTTTTTTGAATCCGGGTATAAGTTCTTCAGCTGTACTGCACATAGGATTTTCCTTTGTGCCCCTCCAATATTTATTCATTTCAGCTGCTGAGTGTGCACGTTTAGGTTTATCATTATTCAACTTATCGCATAGTAAACAGAGTGACTTTTGAGCCTCTTGATCAAAGCTCGACACCTTGTAATGACCATCAAGTTTCCATTTAAAATATTCGAGGTAGGCTGTATCATTTTTGTCAAGATAGAGTAGATAATCAGCCACAGCCTTCGGAGAGTTGAAATCCCTCACATCGATGAAGGAGTGTGGGGGTGCAATGGCCGTGTAATTTGCTCTGCCATAAACAACAGGAACTAGGGGTAGACGAAGAGTTTGGAAAAACTTTTCTGTGACGTAGTTTCGGCATAGAGAATTTTCAAATGCAAAATAAAATTTATATTTTGAGGCATGATACTTCTTACAGTCTATTCGCAATGGATTAGGAGAATCTGGACAATGATAAGGTCCATGTATTCCATATTTGTCAACCGTCATATGTTTTTGAAGCATTTGAACATATTCGTCCCTTTTACCCACTGAGCCTACGTGAGAAGCAATCCAGAAAGCAAGCTTACCCTTCGTTCTCATCATATTTGTAAGATCCGGTATGGGTTGTTTTTTAGTGACTCTATAAACGGCACCGTACATTGATGGGATATCAGCATTGGGATGATATCCCATTGTCCAATGAAATACTTCATTATAAGACTCAAAACTAAATGCACAATCATAATTTGGACTCTCCATTATATAATGAATGAATTGACCCTTAATTATGGATCGAGCATATAGTACATTCTTAAGATCCTCTGAGCGACAACTGTCTCTGGCATGTATTATAGCCGCTGAAAATTTGTGAAGGGGAATCGGCTTTGTATTATCGCTTGTGAGGAAACAGTTTCTGAAAAAAACAAAGTAGCAAAATGACGGTTTGAGAGAATTATCCCATTACTTGTATTCACATTTAGCAAAGGGTTGTCGTCCATAGCCAAATATGAGTTCCCAAGTTCCAGCATGAATAGAATTCAAATAATATATATATTTAACATTCTCGACTCTTACAGGTTCTTTTTCCTCAGTTAGGATCCTTTCAAATATGGAAATATTATAGTTTGTATCCATGACTCGGTTCATAACATGTTGTCTGATACTCGGTGAATATAAATTTATAAATATTAACCCAATAACAAGAATCAGTGAAGTATTTTTCAACGTCTAAACAATAAATAATAATTATTATTATTATGAATTAGTCAATAGCATTCATTTGAATATTATTTTTAACTTACGTCTAAGAAGCTGACTCTCATTCTTGTGCGTTGATCTCTTCTCTACACCTCAGAATGACAAATGAATAATTCAAAGAGAAAAAATAAACTAAATACAATTGTTTTTTCAGAGTAGTATCAGTTTTGATTCTTACAATTAATTTATGCAGATGTTTTGCCATTAATGAGAATTTTAATATATTTAGCCAATATATAATTGACTTTTTTGTATTATTAAATGTTTTTAATGAACATTGTGTGATGTATAAATATGTTCCTTTATAAATTGCAATTTTCTCAAAGTGACTATTCTACTGAAAAGTTTGCCCTTTCTTTCAATGAATTTGTATAATTCGAGGGATTTAATAAATATGGATAATTAATGTAAAACAAAATAGTTAATAACAAATAAGAATGATTTTTATATTTTTTAGAATTTAGAGTGTTCCTCAACATTAGTTTTCCCTTAAATGAATCTATTTAAAGACTAAATTAATTTTATAGTGAAAAAGTACTCTAAGTTTATAATATCAGAATATATCCTCTGAAATATTTTTTTAGATATATTCAAAGGTGTTTATTATAGGTTTGTGAAAAATTTGTAGCAAAGATTTTATAATACGTACAGCTATTTTAAGAGCCCTGTTACTATGCATTTTTGGATCATGTAACTGTTCCTTTATTTAAATAATATCTTGATATGCTAATAGATATTTGGGATCTGAGGGAATTATAAGCAAAATTTTTAACCTCTGGCTCTTAAATCAATCATACTTTTGAAAAAATGAACAATTTCGAATATAAAAGTTCCATTAGGCACAACGTTTCCATCTTTTGAATTGTAAAATAGATGCCAGAATGATCACATCATTTTTGTATCACCTTATGTGGTACTACTGGTTTGTTAATAGTTCCCTTGTAAATCCTTGGTTTAATTTTTTTTTACAGTTAGTTTTCTCTAAGGCAAATTTTCTCAACGAGGAATTTTTTCCTGACGCAGTTCGTAGAGACTAAATATTATTAGATTTAATTTTTTCAGACTGGGGAGTAATTATTAGGAATGTAAAAAATATGCAAATGGGGTGTGCAATTTAAAAAGAAAGAGAAAATCAACCTGGCCACTCTGACAATTTGATGAATGTTGAGAGGGAAGCAGCTTGAGCTGTCATGACGTTTTACAGCTCTACAAGCTGCTATTCTCCGTTATATATGTATACAAATGAAGGCATCAATAATAAATAATAACATTATGTTTACCATTGATGAGAGGCAGAAAATTAAATGAAATTAATGTCAGGAAATTATATATTTTGAACAAATAATAACTATACGAGGACTTTAGCCCTTTTTGCTTACATTTTATTTGCTTTATTAACCTTAATGCATGTATTCCTTCATGGGAGATCTTTATTATCAGGTAGATGTTCTCCCCTCAGTAGTAATAAAGGAAAAATGATAACAGCTTTGGAAAACAAAAAGTACTGTTCAATGTGCCACAAAATCTCACACGCGGCATTTTAAAATATTTTTTACATTCTTAATTATGACCACTTTGTGCAGTGACACGCTTAAAGCAATTGCCCGTTGGGTGGAGTTAGACTGTATTATCAAAATATCGTATTTTTTTTAACTTTTAACGCCACCTTCCTATTGTAGCCAGAAACTTATTAGACTACCACCCCAGCACCCTATTTTCAACTTGTATAAAATATGTACTTCATTTAGGAACTTCAAAATATACGTAATAAGATTGTTCATATAATCGAATTTATTTTATGAATGTGTGCATTTAGATAATTAGATAATTAAGTAAACACCTATAATTGTAGTGATTTATAGTCTTAATTTGAATAAAAGAAGCACATAATTTATTGGGTGAGCTCTTCATTTGTTAGTTTATTCTTTTCTTTTTCTTTCTTTTTTTTGCAATAAAAATAATGCAATTTTTTTTCTTTCTTTTTTGTTATCATCATTTGGAATACTTATGTTAATACTTGATTATCTTATGCTCAAGGACAATCAAACACTTGACTTTTTTTATGGTTGAACTAGTAAAAAAAGTTACACTGAATTCGTTTAAATGTACTCTTATTTATCTCGTAAACATATAGAAAGTAATGCGGGCTACATGCAGTGCAAAAATGATTTTTTACTATTAAAAACAAACAAACAAGTCTAATAGACTGAAATAGTAGCGTCGAGAAGGATTTCAGCTGATTTTGTTATCCTTCTGTGGACTACTACTTTTGTGGCTCTACCGTGTGTCTTTGATTTAAAGTGAATTTTTGCTCGAAATTGAATGAAAATTTACACATTTAGATGAACGATTTCTTCTTAGTTAAGGAGTCTTATCGGGCTCTTGACATCTTGTTTGAAGTAAGTCTGTGGGTCTCAGCTCTTTAATGCATTCCTTATTAATCCATTTCATGTAATATTCAAGGAGTTAATTTCAAAAAAAAATTAAAGTTTTTTAATCAGCGTGCAAAACTAGACAACTTTTAATATACTTATATACCCCTTGGGGTTTTTGACATTTCAAATTTGTTGACTTGTGTTATTAAAGTAATGAATATAACTTTGATGTATTTTAGTTATATATAACTAAATGACTGCCTCAAGTTATTTTAGTACAAATGATTTGGCCGACTTTTAGGGATACTCCCACACCCTAGGCCCCTAGAAGTCCTTATAGGTCAAAACAAAGACTGGAAATGGAATTTACATTAAAAACACTTGCGGATAATCATTTTTTAATACATAAAATGAGGTTCCTTCTATACTTAAATTGAAGCTGAAGTTGAAAAATGGGCCAAACTCGCTCAAAAAGTAGAGTCCGATTTCTCAAAAATGGTCGGACTCTTGAAAAAAAAAAACAAATACAGATTTGAAATCAGTGTGCAAAACTGAATAACTTTTATTATACTTATTATACCCCTTAAGGATTTTTGACATCTCAAATTTGTTGACCAGTGAGGTTATTACAGCCTTATTGACTCTTATAAATCATTACATTTGATTTATCTACCATTGACCCCCCCCCCTCTGTATGCCACGGCATATTTTTTAATCAAACAACAATACACATAATATATACATACAATATAAGTACAACATATCCAAGGCATTCTTTACTCTGTAGACCCCCAATCAAAATAAATTTTCAAGTATTTCATTCAACAAAATTTATTATTATTTTTTCCACACAACACCCCAAAATAAAATAATACATACTATACACATATAATGAATTATATAACTTTCCTGCTGTGAATTTGATATATTTTTTTGGGAGCTGGGAGGATAAAAATATGTTATACTTGTGTGTTTATGGTTTTTTTTAATCTTCATCATCTCACTTTATATTATTTTAATCTTTCAAACAACATAGCAGTATTTTGATTATATATATATATACATATAAAAGGTATCTATTTTTTGATTCATAATAAGCTTATAAGTCTTTTTATATAGAATTTTTATTTTATACCGTTGATTGCTAGGGAGGAGGGTGAGATACACATTGAGATCCAATATTATATCTTATGGTATAGATATAATAATTATATCTTTAAAGAAAAGCTATTAACTGCCCATAGATCCAACTAGACCTACGAGTCCAAAATAATAAAACTACATCAATTTTATTATTATTGTACAAATGTGTTGCCATATTTTTCGTAAATAGCATTTTTTTGTTAAAAAAAAAAAAGAGAAAATGAACATATAATTTTCTAGATACTAGATACTCAACCTTAATTAAAACAAATTTAATTAAGATGGATTTTAATAATGACTATGTACATATAATAATAATAATTATTATTATTATTAGCAAAGTAAATGCCTTTATTTTGAAGCTATATAAATATTGATTGACTATAATATAAAAATAATAAAAAATAATTGAAGTAGTTTCTAAAGTTATGAAGATTTATATTAAAAGTTTTAATTCATATACTTCTACATTTTACATGAATAATGGCTCAAAGAGATTGGGTTTTTTTAAGGCAACTATTGAAAGGAGAGAGATTGAGTAATTGGCCGATTTTTTTGGGTTCCAAATTAACCAATGAAAACCTAGTAGAAATAATTTCTGTTCGAAAATACTGGGTGCACAATGATATTTTGCACCAATTTTAACTTGAAAAATTTTCCCTAAGAAGCCAATTTTCGAGTGTAGTATCAGTTATCTGGTATTAGTAATGAGTAAAATCCTATTATATAATTAACTTTGTAGTTATTCATAGGAAATAAGAATAATATTATACCTTATGACAGATTGACACATCGATGAATAACCTAGTGTGTTCATAATTAAAACACTGTGTTGTTAGGGCACGTTTCTAAGTTCCAGCTCTACAAAACAGACACTGCATAATTTTCCCAACTAGACACATCTACCAAGATTTGGATATATTTTAATTATTTTTTGATTAAAATGTTGATTAATGGTGTAAAAAACACAGAGGTTTTATTTTATTGATGTTCGATGTGGTCTTGTCTACGTTTTTTATACAAGTTTATTTATATATATTTTTCGAATAAATGATCCAATACTTTTTTTTAGAAATGATAAAAATTGCAACACTTGAAAGTGAGCCCTCATGCCTGAATTTGTATGAATTGTCTGAATAATAAAACACTATGAAAGGTGATGAAGGAAAAATATCATTTGAAAAAGACTGCTCTGTGTTTGCAAAGGTTAAGTAATTTGAAAAAAAAATGCTCTTGTTATTTTCTTTTTAATAAAAATATTGATTATTATTTTTATATCAGTAATAATCGACAAACATTGGCATATTGACTATCGATTATTTTCAAACTTCCTATAATTGTCTAGCCAATATATTGGTAGACTTCTAAAGCTGTAATATCTACATATAATAATTATTGCATTCAAGTATAGATTATAAATATATATTAATTTAACTTTACAACTTATTTGTATACATAAAGATATCACATTTTTATAATAAATTAATTTCATTTAACACATTATTATTTTTAATAACTAATAAGCTTTTCAGTCATGAATTATCAAACTATTATGTACTTATCATACCTTTGAATTTAAATTTTATTATGTATATGCTCTCAAGTACTCAATACTAAGAGCATGTAAAATCCTAACTACTAAAGTAAATGGCAAAGATATCTAACTATGTGCCAAGTCAACAAGAAAACAAGTTTGTTTTCAAATATTGAAACGGAGAAAATCCACTTTGCAATAGTTTTTTGTCTTCATAAATATAACGGCCAAATATTTGGGAGTCATTTTAAGGCCTATTGTCCACAGTTTTTGCGAAAAATGTCACTTTTAAACAAGAAATCAAGGACTGTTGTCTATCCAATAAAGCAATTGGATAAATGTTATGACTACAAATGGAGCCAATATGATCGAAATATATACGAAAGAGAATGTCTTCAAGAATATAAAGGCAGTTCACACTCATTTTTGAACTAAGTCAGATATACTTGGTTTCTTGTTGACTTGACAAATATGTAAAAAAATCAATTATAGTTTTTATATAATTTTTTTGTGCTTGAACAAATGTTTCTCCTAAAGTAATATTTCGAAGGAAAATTAACTATGTGCACTTCAAATTATTCATAAAAAGTTGAAAGATTGAGGTGTTATTCTTCTGTTAAAAAAAACAAAAAAAACTTTTTTTGATTTTGTTAAAAAAACTTTTATTGTTCTTAGAATTAACTCATAGCAGATTCAAGTCATATTCAATTTATAAGGAATATATGATATTTTTAAAAGTGTACCATTTCTTTTTATTATTCTCAAAAACAAAATCTAAAAACCTACAAAAAGTACTTGAGCAATTTAAATATAAAAAAAAGCAAGAAAATTTGACCTCATATATATATATATATATATAAAAGTACTCAAAACCAAATTAAATCAGATAGTATATTTTAAAAAGAGCTCATGACCTGTATAACCCATGATGTAAGTAAATAATTATATGCAGATAAATATAAGTTGAAATGAAGAAATGAAGAAAATAACTTTTACAAAACATGATCCTTAGTCTCTTCTTTTTTTTTTGATGATTTGATTAAAAAAAATAAAAAGTTATTCATACATAGTTGTACAAACGTAAATTCTAATAACATTTTGGGGGAGATCTACTTAGTTTGATTATTATTATTATTATTATTACAGATTCTCTATCCCATTTTACCAGGAAATTTACTTTATATTCTCTTTGAATAAGCCAGCTTTTAAGCCATTTTGATACCCCCACCAAATCCCTTTATACTTACGTATAAGACTTTTTTCACTATATGTACATGGTTGCCCATCTACTGTACAAATGTATTATTCTATTCCTTACCATGTATGTATGCATACACGCAAGCCAAACATAAATTGATCAAGATGAAACAATTTATCCGCATTTACGCTCATTTATTTTCATTCACAAATTACGTGTCCATTTACTCAATTTTGGTTTTCTTGGGGGGTAATGGAAATATATTGTACAATAGCAGGAAAGGAGTCGGAAAAAGATGTGCATTCTCTATTATCAAAACTCTATCTATGCTCTACACCTTTGAATATTATTAAATTAAATTATGAAACAAAATTCTGAGAGATCCTGTATATAATATGTATATAATAACAGTAACTGAGGGGTTGTGTATCTACTATAAGGAACCAGCTCTAAGGGTTTATAGATCATAGAGAATCTATCTTTTAGAGTAGAGGCTGTTCAGCATCGAACCGTGAAACGGTAAGTATACGTTCGATTCAGCTCGAGCTCAATATTTCTCCTTCTAATTAAACTTAATCAAATTTATGAGATTCCAGTATTTATTATTTTTCATATGTACGTGTACCGAACCGAACTGTGAATCGTTAGTGCTGTACCGCGGTTTGTATCGTACAGGGAATTTGTTGTACTGTATCAATCCTACTACTTATGTTGTCTTCAAAAAATGCTTTCAAACCCTTTGGAATAACATACATGACACCTTTTGAAAGAAAAGTTTTAAATCCAAGGCACTGTTATGTGTGTGATTTTACGTCAGCTGATGCAGGGTAAATAATTTTAAGAACCAACTACATAAAATGAATAAATAATAAAATATTCTCCATGAAGATAGTAGAAAATTCCGGACTATCTAAAATTAAAGATTCCAAGAAAAATAAAAAATAAATGGTTTCTTGGTTTTAAGTTTTATGCTGTACTCAATAGTCATCGACTTGTACCTTCAGGTCATTCTTGATCTACAGCTGGACGGTAAAGTCTGTGAATTTAAAATCCTTGGCTATGTCAAGATCAGTTCCACTTTAGTTGTGGTATTAAACCAATTAATTAATTAATTGGTTTTCGTATCATTATTATCAAGACCCTCATTTTCCTTTTCTTTTTTGTAATGAAGAGGAAAAAACATTTTAAGAATAGTTTAATTATTAATTGCTAGTAAAATCAAGTACTTGTGATCTCTAAGGGAGTTGCAACCCATGGGTTGGAAATCCCTGTCTTTGAGGAAAAAAAGTTTTGTATGCGCCCATAACTCTGCAATCAATACAACATAATATGTACTTATATAAAGTGAGCATCATACGTGCAAAACTTATTGGCTCTGTATTTAAATAAGGGGTGAGCTAAAATTCGATCATTTAGATCAATAATTTATCATTGGTAAATGTAATTAATACCCCTGAACAAGTATATCGTACTTATAAGTGTATTTCTGTAGTATTTAATCACATCAGACTAGGAATAATTTATTCTTTATTATCTACAAATAAAAATTTACTACTTAAATGATAAAATTTGTTCATAATAGTCACTTTCTTTCTTCCAATTTATTTATTTATTTTATGACCACTTTATTGAACCATGCATAATTATCTAAATATGACTTAAATCATTGATTTTTCTATAAGAAAAAATTAAATATTAAGTCTAATCACTTAGTTCTGAAGAAAATACATGTTAAGTACCTTAAAATATCTTTTTTCAGGGGTTATCAATCGCGTCACTACCCTAATTTAGTCCTTTTAAATAATATAAATAGACAATAAAATAATAATAAGATACTTTAAGAATCAATTTAGTTATATTTTGAGCCTATTCTAATACTATAGGAAAAGTATTTTAAAAGAGACGAGGGAAGATCATTTTCTACTTTCAATCTGCTTAAATGTCTTGATGTTAATAGATAACAAAGTTGAAACCCTTAATAATTCAAAGGATATTTTAAAATGAGAGCAATACCCTTGCACATTCTAAAATATTTGACATATGAATTGTGTTTGAGAGACAAAATGTTATGTGTTATTAATCAAAAATCAAACTCATAATCGAGTACTCGGGTACTCATCAACTGAATTCATTTTACATTGTTTTTTCAGATGTTTATTAATCAATATCAGTTCTTTAGCCTCATAAGTTGAGATGGGTCTAAGATATAGGGTGGCGACTTCATCTCTCTTTACCTACAAGATTTACCATTACACTTAGCCATCTGCGTATTTTACAGAAGGGTGATGTCATGGTATGTCCCTTCTATATAACAGTGAGAGAGTCACGTCAACAATAGATCAAATCATTTTGAAAGAGTTACAAAACCGAACATTCCAAAAGAAGATTGCCTTGTGATCAATCGTTCTTGATTTATTGCCAAATATAAGATATATATATATATATATATATATATATATGGAGATTGTACACATAAAATCGCCATTTATTCCTGTGGGCAAGAGCGTAGATAGAACTTTTAAACTGGAAGTGACCATTCAATGATAAAGGTAATAAATCTTTGGAGGGGGGATTCTAGGTTTATATAAAATATGGATCATGTTTCCTATCTCTAACTGAGCCCATACCTCTGGGTAACACACCCCTGGTGAAAAACATGATTAGGAATGTAAAAAATATGCAAATGGGGTGTGCAAAAAAAAAAAAAAGAGAAAATCAACCGGCCACTCGGACAATTTGATGAATGTTGAGAGGGAAGCAGCTTGAGCTGTCATGACGTTTAACTGAGCTAGAATCTGCTATTCTCCTTCATATATACAAATAATTAATAACAGGTGCAATTGGGATAATACATCACTAGTTTTGTTAAAATATTTCTACGTGGGCAATCTAAGTGTATCTATGGATACACGTATCTAGATTACATACGATCGGACTTGTATAAAAATATGAATAGTAAGTACTCATCAGATCATCTCCAGATGACTGGGATTAGAACACAATTATTATTGTCAGGAATAATTAATTTTTCTATTTCAAGTACACAGCTTCTGAAGTTTTGTTTTGAACAGTGTGAGTAAAAGTTTCAAAAAGTAACCGTTGAAGCAGGTTATTCTGAATTAGTATGTATTATTTTAAGTAACCGCTGGCTGGGAATTGCAGGTGCACGCCTAATACAGTGCATTTATGTTTTTATAAATAGGAATGTAAATAATATGCAAATGGGGTGTGTAAAATAAAAAGAAAGAGAAAATCAACCTGGTAACTCTGACAATTTGATGAATTCTGAGAGGGAAGCAGCTTGAGCTGTCATAACGTTTTACTAAGCTACAAGCTGCTATTCTCCATTATATATACAAATGAAGACATCAATAATAAATAATAACATTATGTTTACCATAGATGAGAGGTAGAAAATTAATTGAAGTTAATGTCAGGATGACTCATCAAATACGTCAATATTTTTTATCTTTGCTGTTGTGCTAGCCGAGTAGTTCTTATATATTCCAATTATTCTAGAAACGTTTATCTTATTTAATGTACACTCTCATTTGTTTTTCAACAATAAAAAAGAAGAATTGATGTCAATTTTTCAACCATGTATATACATATATATTTATTCTTGGTATTTGATAAGATAATTGATTTTATTATATTTGCACTCCTTGTTTGTCTTTAAAAACAAATATTTTAGTTATTTTAAAGAAAGTTTTAATTTAGCTGCAATAGTGAAATGTTTAGAATTTCATTGAGGAAGAAATTGCTCGAAGTTTGGTTCTAATTTTTTTTTTTTTAAATTCTGTAATAACGAATCCCCACACTGTATACAAAAATCATGCTTCAAATAAATTATTTTAACTTAAGTATAAGCATTTTTTAACATTTACATTGCATTTTCCTAACCACATTGATACCACATCAAATATAAAACCATATTATTAGTAAACATAATTTATATGTTTAAAAAATAATTTAATTTTCCCGTGAATTTGTGTATCAAACCTATAGAAAATATAAATAAAGGGGACTGGGAAGAGTTGTCAATGACCCTTTTTCTGAAACATAAAAAAAAACGAATTTTATGAATTTTACACCCCAATATCATGATAATTATTTACAAGGAAATCAAATATTTTTGTCTGATTTTATGAGGAAAAAGTAATGAAGTTATATATAGGCAATATTTTTGTAAGTTATTAATGGAGTCAATTTTTCATTGTTTTGAATAACTACTGATTCTTTTGCTATCACTGGATGTAGTTTATCAAAATTTAAAGTTTACTCATTGAGGAGGAGACATTTGAGGAAGTGTAACGATCGGGTCAAAGAGGTTTGTTGGAAGAAGTGCTGCAATTATCCACGCATTGTTTGTTCATTTGGGCTATATGATACATATCTACTGGGCCCTGAATAGAATTAGTTAGCAAAAGAATTTATCCAATCTATAATACGGATCAGTGATCTATTGTAAAAATTAGTCAATATCTTTATGTACAATAACAATTGACAACTAATTAATTCAACACTTTAAACAGTTCTCTAAAAATATTCTTCAGTCTAACTTTCTTAGTTTCTTACTCAAACTTGTTTTTTTTTTGACGGATAACATTCAAATGAAATTGGTTAAAAAACTACTGACTTGTATAATCAATCTATCAATAAATTTAAGTGATAACAAATATAACACATATAAGTACCTATTTTATATTAAATTTTGATGTGTTTAACTCAAATCTGCTCCCACTAACGAAGCAAAAAGTGCTCTCTCTTATTCAAAAATGGAAATGTGGTCAATTTTCATCCGATCCACAGCCTCCGTCATAAAATCAATAACGTCTGGCCCGCATATAGGATTAATACATTGGGCAACAGTTTTAAATGAACCCTAACACATGCTTACGATAGCTGAAATTAAAATAAAAAAGCAAAAGTGAAACTCAGAAGGCCTCGCTGAAATTGATTTAAATTAATTGCTTTTCCATGTGAAGAACGTCCCACTAAATCGGCTCCCTTTCATATTTAACACACCAAATCTGTCTCCCTTTTCAAAAAGTTTAAACACTCCTGCCTATAAGTATTAGTATTGTGTTTACGTTTTAATAACTTCCCTGAAGTGATAAGGTTTTGATCACAGCACTAATACAAAGGCAACTAATGACCAAGCTATAATTTGAATATTTCATGGAAATTACTTTAAGTCAAACACTAAATGTATATACACCAATAGCAAATTTATTACATTAATACGTAAGATTGTACATTTATTGAGATGCTCAATGAAGTTTTTGGTAATTAAAAATAAATTCATGGGTCTTAAATATGGCTAATGCTCGGACAAGAGAAAAAGTTGCCAAAAAAAAAAAACATATTAAAAATGCTTTTTTTTAAAAAAAGTCATTCTTTTCTATTCTATTAAAGTTAAACATGCAATTTTTTGGGGTATTTTTTTGAATAATAATAATAATAATAAATAAAAGTGATATAATAAATTAAAAGATAATTTGAAAAGCTATGAAATTGTAGTTTTAAATTAATTATATTAAAGATTTTAATAGTTTCTTATGCTTGACTGATCTCAAGCTTATGTGATGAGATCCCATAATATAATACATATATATATATATATATATATATTTATATATGTCAACATTCAATATTAAAAGAATGCATGAGAAATCTAATCAGGTAAAAAAAAAATGAGATGAAGAACATTGGTCTTGGTGGGGTAGTATTGACATTATTAAGGCAAAAGTATGCATTGACATGCATTTTAAGACATATATCTTTATACTTACCTATGTCAATGGTAAATTCTTTAAAGGTAAAAAAATATAGATAAAAAAATAGACTACCTATTCGGACTTTTTATATGTACATTTTTAATATCATTACATAAACATCATTATTGTATATTTTAACATTTTCTTGCAAAAGGAAGAGGGAGAAAAAGAGGCCCAAAATCAGTTGGTAGAGAGCTACATCTTGACAAATTATAAATGATTAAAATCTTCAACTAAATATAACTCATACTCAAAAGCTAATTTAAGTTGAACCCATCAACGATAAAAATACTGATACAGGGAAAATAAGTATTTAGAGAGCTGGCAAAAAAATATATGTTGTGTGAATGTTTATATTGATTAGTAGGAATGTAAATAATATGCAAATCGGGCTTGTAATAAAAAAAGAAAGAGAAAATCAACTTGGTCGTAACTCTGACAAATTGATGAATGTTGAGAGTGAAGCAGCTTGAGCTGTCATGACGTTTTACTGAGCTACAAGCTGCTATTCTCCATTATATATACAACAATAAATAATAACATAGATGAGAGGAAGAAAATTAACTGAAATTAATGTCGGGAAATTATATATTTTTAACTAATAATAATTATACGGTGACTTGAGCCCTTTTTGTTTACATTTTATTTGCTTTATTAACCTTAATGCATGTATTCCTTCATGCGACATCTTTACTATCAGGTAGATGTTCTCCCCTCAGTAATATTGGAAAAATGATAACAGCTTTGGAAAACAAAAAGACCTGTTTGAAGAGCCAACTCCAGAAAATCTCGCACGCGGCGTTTTGCATATTATTTACATTCCTATTGATTAGGGGGGGGGGGGAACTCTCTGAGTAAAATAAGAAAGGTATACCCCAGGAAAAAAAAAAGTTCAAGGAAGAATGCATCAAGTACTCTCATGAATACATTATTTTGATACCGGTTTGTATCTTTGAATAGTTGATGATTCTCCGATATGATGAGTTGACCTGCACTTCAAACTCGGTGAGACTCTATCGAATCCCTTGGCTAGGGTTCTGAAGAGAAAACTAATCGTCGTGAATCGAATATTTGAGGGATTCATGGAACTCATGGCATCAGTTACATAATTGAGGGCTCCTTCCCTCTACAAAGTCCGATGCTCAAATTTGAATCCCTTCATTTGCCTTCCTTTCTCCCCTCTTTCTATCTTATTGTCTGAGTATCTGTTGCTCCCTCTATGAAAGGGAATGTATCTTTTTCCGTTACAAAATCATGGGACCCTTCAACTTAGCTGAAGAGAGGGCAATTGTCATGCACTTTTCCCAGGATTTCTTTATTTTTTTCTTATACAAGACAATTTTGACTCTTGATTTTTTGTTTGTTACGTCATTATAAGGCCTAATGACGTAATGACGCCCTACGTACTGATTTGTACACCAAACAGGAGTAAAAAAATGTAAATTGCAATCACTTAAGGAGTAAAAATAACACAGCCGCATCTTTTTCATTTCCTTGCATGAGAATTTGCCCACAAATCCCAAATAAAAAATTTCGAAAGCAATGAAATAACCTACAGCAATCTACAAATTATATGACCTTTCACATTTATGTAATACGCTAATAAAGTCTGTATTTTCAGGTACTTTTTACTCTACTTCAATTAGGATTATTCGACTACATTATAATATTATAGTCTACCAGTTAATGGGTACGTTTACAAAAAAAATTAAATATGCAATTAAGATAATTTGGTTTTTTTTACCCTCTTCTTCATATATTTTTATCCATAAACGCTCATGAAATTAGAAATCCACTTATACACTAATTAAATAGTCTATAATTATATGCTTTTTTTACTTATCGATCGAACAATAAGCATTCTTAATTTCATTAATTATGAATGTAATTTCGCTAATTTCAAATATGTTTTTTTTATAAAATGTAAATATTTATAAGTGCTTTAAAAATAGAGCTTGTTGATGAAACTCTTATACAATCGTATATATAAAAATATATATATATATATATATATCTTTTGGAATATTATTCTACTTTGATGTAAATATTTTTTAGACTAAAGAAAAGTAAAGAAAATAACAAAACAATTACGAGTTTTCTTATATAAAAAATTAAATATTTATGCAGTTGTTACTTTCTAGACAAATTTTTCTCATTAATGTATGTTGTATTTAAGAGTGTTTGAGACACACTGATCTATGTATGTTTATACTCTCTCAGTTTATTGTATCTTATATTTTACAAATATACTATTAGTAACAATAGGTCAACAAATTTGAAATGACAAAAATCCTAAGGGGCTCAAGTATAATAAAAGTTATTTAGTTTTGCACGCTGATTTCAAATCTGTATATTATTTTTCAAGAAGAGTCCGACGGTTTTCGAGAAATCAGTCCCTACTTTTTGAGCACAAATTCAAGGTAGAGCTACAAAAGTAGTAGTAGCACTCAGAGGATCGCAATCCTTCTGGCCGCTACAACTTCTATCTATTGCAGTTATTTTTAGTAGCTCTACCGTGAGTTTTTGATATCTAGCGAATTTTTACTCGAAATTGAATGAAAATTTATACATTTAAGATGGACGATTTCTTCTTAGTTAAAGAGTCTTATCGAGCGCTTGATATTTTGTTCGAAAGCTGTGAGTCTCAGCTGCTCTTTAATGCATTCCTTATTTATCCATTTTATGCAAATATTCAAGGATTTATTTAAGTACAAATATTTTGTATGACTTTTTGGTCTACTCCCACTGCCTGTTCCCCTAGGAGTCCCTTTAGATCAATACAAAGACTGGATTTGGAATTTGCATTAAATACTTTAGGAAATCATTATTTTTTATTGCATATTGTATCCTTCTAGGTTTAAATTGAAGATGAAGTTGAAAAATGGGCCAAATTAGTTCACAAAATAGGATTCGATTTCTCAAAAAAACGTCAGATTCTCGAAATAAATAATTAGAGATTTGAAATCAGCGTGCAAAACTAAATAACTTTTATGATACTTATATCCCTTAGGATTTTTGACATTTCAAATTTGTTGACCTGTGTATTTAGCGGTATTTTTTTAAAATCATAACAAGACATCCATAATTCCATTGGTTTTTATCAAATACTTAAATATACACACTTTAAACAACTCAAATTCTGCAAATACATGTAAATACATAACTTACATATATCAAATGTATATCAACAGTTTTTTATAACATTTAGAGAATCAATAAATGTTGCAATGTGTACAAATATAAATTTATGGCCACTGAACTAAAAAATATATCAATTAATTTTTAAATTTAAATCTGCTCTAATAAGTTTTCAAGAAGTAGCAATGCTAAAATAATACTTATTCATTATGTATATTGTGTGTAGAGGATATTTTAAATAATTTAATAATGCATTGATTTTTTTTTACTCGCTAGCAAAATATAATTAATAAATTAGAAAGTTATAATCTTTTCGCAAAAACTAAAAAAAATGCTTGAAACCCTTCTCAGTCCGACAAAAATTCATTAGGAATTTTATTTTGACATTATTTGATGAAATAACAATATTTATTTATGATAAATGAGTTTTCTTGCATATGATAAAAAATATTTTTAATTCGTATATAAATACTTTTGGAGTTCATTTAATATTAAAGCATCTATTCATTTTATGTAATTATATTTTGATTCCCAAAAACTGGACTGTTTTTTATTCTTTAAAAGACGTCATAATCATCTGAACTTGGGATTCAACAAAGGGCCGAAAATCCCGTGAAGGACATTTTCTCCCTTTCAAAAGGCTGTTTTTCTAGATTAAGGGCTCCCAACCTGAGGTTTGCAGTTCCATAGGAAGTCGTGAGTACTTGTTTTGTGGGTTGCGTAGCAAATAATTACAGGACTTTCATTGAAAATAAAATAAAAATAAAACTGCTGACAATAGCTCCTTAATGTGGGTGTCCCTTGGATTACAAATTTTAAAGGGAACCACTGCTCCAGATCAAATATATATTATAACATGCTTAAAATTGATTGCTAAAGGAACATTGCTGATACAATGAGTTGTAGAAAAGGGGGCTTTTTTAAGTATTATAGCACTAAGACCCACATTTTCATATGGCCATTTTACAGTGACTACTTTTTAATGCCCTTTAAGCCACAATGCATGTAAAATTATTGAGTAAATAATATAAAGTGTGACATGGCAACATATAAATAATTATGTGTATTCGCAATATTTATTTTAAGTTCTTTGACATTATGATGTAGAATATTATCACCCTTGATTGTCAAAAGCAGCAGCTCTCAACTGATCTTGCGCTGAGACCCAAATTTCTGCAAAATCATTTTGGCGTGACTAATTTCTATTGCCGAAGTTGAAAGAGTCCTTCATTATTGATACAGAGATGAAAGTCATTTTTTTTATTAACTATTCGCAACTTACTTCAGTGTCACAACTCATACGCTGAGAGACACTGTTGTAGATCATTCAAAGGAAGAATCGTACTTTTTTCTAAATATATTTTATTGGTATTAGGTCTATACCAATGAAATGAGACTTTCAATTATTAAGCAATATATGTCGTTAGGAGTATTTTTAAACCTTTCCAATTGTCGTATTTTTTTGTCTATCATCTGGCAACAATATTCAGTTCATATATTGTTTGTTCGTACATAAAAATGTCGAATTTCGTGCCTTCAAACTACGATTTGCGGTCTTCGTTGATTTTCTGTCAATGTCATCATTTGAAGACAAACGCTTCTGAAGCACATCAAATGCTTTTAAAAGCTTACGGTGGACATGTTCTAAGTATCAATGGGTCATGCATTAAAAGAACAGCGCTTCAATTCTCACGGAGAAGCCAAAAAATGGCTCGATGATTGTTTTGCAGCCAAAGACGGTCACTTTTATTCGAGCAGCATCCACAAAATAGCCTGAGAGACGGGAAAAATGCGTCGCTAGCTATGGCTATTATTTGGAAGATTAAATTTGTGTACATTTTTTCACGATAAACATAAGAAATTGAAAAATAAAACTCATTTCAAAGGAAGAGACGATAATTGTCTTTAGTTAAAAAAACCAAGAAGAGTCATAATTTATTTTTACAAAGTTGGTCACGACTAGAATTATTCTTTAAGACTTTTACTATAAATCGTTTCTCACCCAATCATGAACTGAAACTCCTGTACTTAATCCAATCTAATTAAATATATTATTATTTTTAAGAAAATTCAAAAGTTAAGATGGGCGTAAAGATTAGTTTTGATAAGACCATCAAGTGATCATTTCATTTTTACCTCTTTGTTTTTCTACTGAGAGTTGATACTGAGAGAGACATAAAGATGGAGAATAGTAGGAGAAAATATTTATGAAACACACCATGTGGAAACTTAAACTCGTTTTGTAAAACATGGTTATTACATTTATTATTTGATTTTTTAACATAAATTTGACAGGAGAAAATCATAATTCTTTCATGATTCGTTAACCTGTTTTTGAGAAACATGAGTTCAAAAGGGGCTTTAAATGTGTAAATAAGTTATTTATGCAGAATATAAATAACAGAGTATTTTTAAGTGATGTCGTCATTGTCGGAGTAGGACATCTTGGGGGTATAAAGAACAAATATTTATAAGAATAAAAAACCTCTTTAACATTAATTTATTTAAGTATCCTTTTGTCTTAAGCTTTAATGGTATATTTTGAACCTAAACGTATATCCAGCCTTTCTTCAAGCCAAATTATAAACCAAGGGAAATAATAGACTACTGCTTTGTATTTAAATGCCGCAATGGGGGGGGGAGAAATAAAAGGACTTAAGCATTGATATTTCTATTTATATATTAATTAATTCTCAGGCCTTATTAACACTGGTCAAAGGTCAAAAGTCCTAAGGGGTATGAGTATATTAAAAGTTATTCAATTTTGCAAACTGATTTCAAAACTGTAATTATTTTTTTTCGACATCTCCTTTCATATAATTTCATATAATATTCAAGGAGTTATTTAATTACAAAGGATTTGGCCGACTTTAGGGCCTACTTCCGCAATCTACACCCTTAGGAGTCCTTATAGGTCAAAACAATGACGCAAAATGGAATTTGCATAAAAACAAACGCGAATTATTTATCTTTTAATAAACAAAATGAGTATTCTTCTAGGCTTAAATTGAAGTTGGAAAATGGACCAAATTAGCTCAAAAAGTAGGCTCAAATTTCTCAAAAACCATCCGACTCTCGAGAGAAAAATGTACAGTTTTGAAATCAAGTTGCAAAACTAAATAACTACTTTTATGTTACTTATACTCCTTTGGATTTTTAAAAGTTCAAATTTGTGAACAAATTGTAGTGAATAAGTTAATAGTTACTTTGACAAGGATCAGATACTTTTTTTCCAATTATCCTTGATCTCCGATCCGTAGTCCATCCAAAACAAAATGAATTATAAAATTTTAATCTTTTTCATATGGATTTTCAGTACCCATTATATAATTTAATTTTTTTTTTCAATTAAATTCTATTAAATACAAAACTATTTGGTTTTTTTCATTTTGAAAGCCATTTGATCAAGTTTCCTAAGGAATATCGTGGAAGTTTGTACAGTTTATTTAATATATAGTTATAACAATTATATACCCCCAACATGGCGGCATCACTTCATGTAGCAATCTGTAAGGAGATTCTTAAAAACACATCTTCTATTGGTATTGATGGATTTCCTTATTTAAATCAGATCTTACAGTTGATTGATTTATAATACATATTTTCATGTTATTTCACAATATTATAGATTATTTTTGATCAAATTTTACTTTTAAAATAAATTACATGATTCATATGGAACATTGTATCCCTATAAATGATGCAATACCTTGTATATATATTTTGTATATTTCAACTTTCATCTTTGTAAAAATATATTTTAAATGACCTCTTACTTAATTCCTATATCAATACGTGATTTATCATACTAGGGTGGAACACTTTTTATTTGATATTTTAGAATGGGTTGCTGCATTTATATGTTACATACAATATATAATAAGTATATCACGCTTAAAAAATTATGACTGACTCTTTCATAGAATCTGAATGAAACGTAGAGTTACATCTTTACGACAACAACAAACTATTTCTGTTACATCAAGGATAAAACATGATGATATAAAAATGAAATATTCAAAGTTAAAGGTCAGTGCAAAAAGTTAAGCCTTAACCTTTTTTCGTATGAAAAAGAACAAAAAAAGAAATAAATGCCAATCGAATATTTTGTCATTGAATTCGAAAACATATAAATACATACCTTCTTTCAAAATTTCTTTGTATATACACTAGGAAATTTTGTTTGGGCCATGACTATCTTAACTGATACCGAGAAGATATCAAGACTTTGGGAAGGCAAGAACAAGAGGATATCAAGACTTTGGGAAACCAAGACCAAGAGGATATCAAGACCTTGAGTAATCGATTCTATTTTGAGACCATGAGACAAAAATTTATCTTGTTTTTTAGAGTGAATAATTTTTCTTTTTAACTTAGTTCCTTTGGTCATGTTCTTCACACCAGGATCCAGACTTTCTATGGTCGGAACATCGACTTCAAGGAGTTGAAACTATGTCAAATCCATGACAAAATCAAGACTTTGAGGAGACAAGAACCAAAATCTCCCAAAATTGGAATCAAGTTTGGTCATAGTATCCATACTGATCTTGAGAAACACGTCACGACTAATTAATATGTAAATTTATTCTATAAGTTGCCATTGCCACCGTGTCCTAGCATGCCCTACACATATAAGGCGACTTTGAAGGCAAAACCGTTGTATCAACTCAATGAAAAATATTCAAATTAATATTAATGAAAAGAAAAGAAAAATTAACTCATTTTTGAACATGGAGCGTAACTTTGTGACATAGATATAAATTAATAGAATGATAATGCAAAGAGCCTATGAATAATGAAATAACGTGACAAATAAATGGAACCATGGAATGTATTGAGCTTGAATGCCAATTGTTCTTATCAAATACTCCATAATTGATGCATCCATGATAATATAGATCTTGAAATGGAAGAGTTTCAAATGTCATGACTCTTATATTAATTTACATGAGACGGCATTGGAAGTGGTGATGAAACATTCGAAAATCACGAGTTTGAAATAGACGATAGGGGATCAGAGAACTCTAGATAACTATAGCACTTCTTTGAAATGTTGATGATTCCCCGCCATGATGAGTTGGAGCCCCTCGGACTCGGAGAGACTCCGAAGGATCCCTTGATTTGGGTTAGAATACAAATAGATAAAGTTAGGATCGTGAATCGTATATTGAAGGAATCCATGGAATTGATTGCCTTATTTCACGTCACTGGTTACATTCTGCTCCTTCCCGAGCTGGAGTCAGAAGCATGGATGTGTCTCCCAAGACTTATTTTCTCTTCACCCCTACAGGGATGTCTCTCTTTCTAATTTCTCTTTTTATCTTCTTTCCCAAGTGCTCGTTGCTCCCTCTATCCTGAAAGGCCTACATTTTTTCATTCAAAATATTGGGACCCATCTTCTGAATGAGTGCCATAATCTAATGGATCCTCCAATTGAAAATATTATAACTTCAAATATAAGCCTTTAATCTCCATTTATTTAGTAAATGGCAAAAACAGAGTTACAGATTCATCAAGTATTGGTCAAGAAGGAGTCTGTACATTCAAGTGAAGGACTGGAGCCTGATTGGGAGCAAAGTTTTTTTTTTATCTGAATCATAATCAACATTTTCTTTTAAATTATATAATGGCAGGAATGCAAACTTTACTTCGTTGATGGAGTCAAAATAACCCTCTGATTTGAATATTAATTGACCTTAATATGCTAACCAACGGCACCCTGTGAATGTTGTTATAGATATCTACACATATGCAATAGTTATCAATAATTTTTCATTATGATTTATTTACGACCAAGATATACCATATCTTAATCTGTCAGCTGATCATGCTCATTTGATCAAAGTATTTCTTCCAATCTCTCAATTTACATATCATTGGAAACTATAGTTGTCAAACTATTTTGTTCACAAATGTAGTATTTTTTCAATTAACAGATTGTGATTAGAAGTAGAATTGATTCAAATATCCCAATAGCCTTAAATTAAAATATTGATTCATCGTCACATTGAAATTCAAATTGTGTTATAGGTAGATCATGACTCAAATTAGATAAAAAAGGGACTTATTATAGATGTATAGAATTTTATGAAAATCGATCTAATAGTACTGAATTTTGTATTCCATTTTATGAACTGTGTTTTTTTTTTATGAAGTAAAAAAGATAGAAATAAATATTTTACAAAACAAAAATAATTCATTTTTCTCTCTCTCTAATTTCTTTACCATTTATAATTTCAAACAGGATTGTATATATATATATATATGTACCTCACACATCATCACACATTGTCTGTAGAAAATTGATCAATCCTTCAAAAGTATTGAACTTATCATGTCTCAAATAAGATTATCATCACAGCACATCTACGGTATTTCATGATGGAATGAACACATATATTCTACTCTGATAATGTGGATGAATACGCATAACGTTTGTCAATGTATATAAGTTATGTATTTATATAGCAGCTAGATAAGGTGTTTTTGAATCGAGAGAAGAATGCTTTCGTCTGAGCTCCACGTTCATTATACATATAATATTGAAAATATCATATCATGTTCATATACAGGGCGTTCCAAAAGTAACCGAACCGCAAACTTAAATAAAAATTGTACATCAAAAACAACAAATTGAATAGATATATTTAGATTTTACAAATGTTCAAAATGTCAATTTACAACAACCCCATGTCATTTCTTCTTTTATGTCATTTTACGTTATCCCCTGTGTGGTTTTAGACCTATGTCATGCAAGAGTCAGTAGAGTGAGGTTTGAGAAATGTTCAGCTCCTTCGATGCCTGGACAATAGATTTTTTTAGGAGAATGAAGAAATGCAGCTGCCACTATATCCTTGTTTTCAGGTGAGCAGGCTGTTCTTGAACGACCTTCTTTAGGAGCATTTAACACACTTCCAGTTACTTCTTCAAATTTGGATACAAGATTGAACATTGTCAACTTTCTTCAACATGCTCTAATGTCCTTTCCTGCATTTTCAAGAATGAGGGTCCCGAAGTGCACGCTGAAAAAAAATCAAGTTTGCGGTTCGGTTACTTTTGGAACACCCTGTATATATATATATATATATATATATATATATAATCAACTTTCAAAATGTATACATGAGATGTCGCAAATACAATTAAATATTAGTATTATGTCAATTTATATTTTTTTATCTGACTTTAAAAAAAAAAAAACATCAAAATATTTTTACAGATGCAAAAATTATATCCTTTTTTTACACTCATATCGTGACACTTTGTAACATAATAAAGAGTAAATGATAAAGAAACTTCATTAAATCTATACATTTACAGATGTATTTTTGAGAGCTCAAAAGTAAAATCAAATCCTTGCGTATTGAAATTCTTTGAAGGCACACAGTTAGTTAGAAAGGGGTGTAGGATATCCATCAAAGTTCAACAATAGTCTATAGACGACTACGTACAAGCCTATTTATCCCGTCATTCTATTTTATTTATTTATTTTTTTTTAATAAAAAAAATTATATCAGACATACTATCAATATTAAAAATATTACATACATATATTAACATATTTTTACTCGCCTTATCTTATAATCAAAGGTTTCACTCCCCCCCTCCTCTTTAGAAAATGAAATAATCCAAGAATGAAACGTTTTTTGTTTTTTTTTTTAATCTAGGTACATACCTATGCGTATAGTTTTTTAAGCATCATATCAATCAAAGAGAATAAAATCTTACATATGTACATGGATATGAAATATTGTAATTATAGTTTGAAGAGGAAGAGATAATTAACTGCAGGTCTTCTACTTATTATTAATTATTATCATCATTTAATGCAGCCATACGAAGGAAACAAGAATTAATTGCTCGTCGTTTAGTTTTTAATGATTTTGAAGGCCTCTATAAATATTATATATATATATATATATATATATAACTTTTTATATGAGCTTTAAAGAACTTTTTATTATTAATATTTGAGTGCTTAAAATAAGGACATAAGATGTTCCCTTATTTTTTATTTTTTAGTAAAGAGTTTACTTTGAACAAAAAAATTATGTTGTATCAAATATTTTTTTTTTTTTGTAAATTGGTTGGATTAGGATTAATTTAGAGTCACTCTATTATGAGTAAGTGTGTATATTAAATGTTATTTTTAGCACTGTGTTTTTTTTTGCAGCTTATGGAGAATAAAATAGGGTAAACATATTTTGATCTTCTATACGAGAAGAATATCAGTATCGTTTTTTTATGGGTCGGGGTTAATATATAGAAATCAATAAATTTCATATTCTTTTTTTTTTTTCATTTTAAGAATGGTAAGAAATGGTATTTTTTTTTTAATATAATTTGTTATTCAATTTCTTGTCTTGACTATACAATAGATATACATTGAGTCATTTTTGCAAGGTTTGATATTTGTATAAACATATAGCATAAAACTTTTTGAATAGGACTGGCACTCAGAGACAAACTTGTTTGTTCAAAGAAAAAGATCCATAAAATAAGAGCTTTTTTCGATTTCACATAGTTTTTGGTGACATTAGTCACCAAAAAGTATGTCAAATTGGTCGATTGGTTTCTTTTTATACTCTGTCAAAAATATTAATATGAAACTGATTAAAGTACTTTTTAAACTTTTTAAGTTGTCATGGGATCAATATATTGAAATTTTGATCATAACTAATGGTTAGATATTTTGATAGATTTTTTTTTCAAATTCCATTCATGAAATGAATCAAAAGATAATGTGTAATTCTACAATAATTTATTATTGAAATGTTTTAATTTGTGTCTTCCTTTAATATTGATTATTGTACTTTGAACTTGTTGGGATTTTCTATATTTATAATTTATAGTTACTCATAAAACTAGACATTTAATGAGTTTAGAAAAAATTTATTGGATAGGATATATAAAAAAAGGTATGTCCTGTCAAAAAGGGCACGATGGGTTATCCTAGGTTAAAATTATTCAGCCACTTTTGATATATAATAATAGAGGGCAGTGAAACATTTAAATATATGAAGAGCAAGCTATACTTTTGAGGCATAATTTGTATGTTTGTACCGTCAAGGCTGGTTTTATACTATAGACACTGGAGGTAAGTTCCCAAGGCTTTGCAATTAAATAAAAAGAAATAACAGGCCCCACACAACTGATGTTAGGTACCCTTAACAGGATTCAAAATTTCGTATAGGCAAAAAAACAAACAAAAACAAAGTTCAAAGCTAAAATATGCATATCTATAAAGACGTAAAAACTAATTTGATATTAGTTGCTCCTGCCACCTCCACAAACAAGATGACAAAGATTTTTTGTGTAGCACGATACAATTGAATTAAAATAGTTCTCCCTAGAGCAGCGTTTCTCAACCTTTTTTCCCTTTCGGAACCCTCAAAATATATCCCATGTCTCACGGAACCCTAAACTATAAAAAAAGTCAAAATTCTGGTGACAAAATTTTACCACACTGTAGAAAAAGACTGAAAAGTGTAATAGCTTATATAATCTCATTTTTCTCGCGGAACCCTTAAAGACCGTCTGCGGAACCCTAGGGTTCCGCGGAACCCCGGTTGAGAAACGCTGCCCTAGAGAAATGGGGGAAAAGTTCCTTTCTTTGTGAATGTTGATGTCAGTTGGCTACGGGAAAGTTGTATTCTGTACTATTCATATATTTAATTATTTCAAAAGTTGTTCTTACTTTAAAAAAAAAAAAAATTACAGAAGACATATTTGGTAATTAGATATGTTTACATTACAAATGAGTTAGACTAAGGTCTTAATTACAGACTTTGCTCTAAAAAATATCTCAAAATATATATTTTATGAGCAATATTCTACCTTTTGAGTAACCTATATGAAAGGTGTAAATCTTTTCCTTGTGTGTATTTTAATAATAATACTTATTAGCAATCTATCATTTCAAAGATAAAAGGTAGTTTAGTCTTGTAACTAGTAGAGGTTGTGCAACAGTAAATCAAACCTATATAGCTTTTGGGATTTAAATTTAAAAGTTATTTTGTGTGGAATAAATTATCACAATTGAAATATTTTTCATCTTGGCTCAAACTTTTATACAAATCTTAGTCAATATCTAAAACAATTTCCTTGATTTACATACATATGTTGCAAGAAAAGTTAGAAATTGTAGAGAGTTTGCCATAGAAAGTTCGAATCCTGTTGTTTTTGGCAACAGAATAATCGAAAATTTTTATAAATGGTAATTCATTCATATGAAGTATAACGTACTAATAATCTTTTGCAAGAAATTTTTGCAATTTTTGTTCAATGAGCCTTATCACTCCACCGCGATATCCAGTGTCAATAGAGACAACGTCACTTCCGATTGCATAGAGTGAATTAACAGTGTTGGACTCAACAATGAGCTATTGTATGTAGCTTATTGACTATTTTGACTCCTGATATCGGAGTGAAATGATCAATATACAAAGAGTCGGGCTTTGAAATAACTTATGCTTCTAATTTATAAGGTATCAAAAAACATTTTATTCGTACGTCCATATAATTTAATAAACTGAAACCTATTTTTTTCTTTGTGTTTTTGAAGTATGTACATGTTTGCATTTGTTTTTCTGCCTGGGAGTAGACTTTTGAGATCAAATATACATATTCTGGTGTAGAATAAAAAGTACATTTCCATATGCAGTTGCAACTTGTACAGGCACATCAAATCATGTAAGCACTTCACTTTTTTTTTTTTTTTTTGTAACGAGCTGTTCATCGTGAATCGAAGAATCGTCTTAAATTACATTATCATCCAAATTTTGAACTTGCAAAATAGTTTTTGATCTCTCTTTCTTGAGTCTTTGTTTCTCTTTCTCAATTCATTTCATGCTTATTTCCTTTGATTAACCTTTGATGTCTATTCATTGTAATCAATATTTTTTTCTT
This sequence comes from Lepeophtheirus nordmannii, assembly GCA_963680855.1. Classification (NCBI taxonomy): domain Eukaryota; kingdom Metazoa; phylum Arthropoda; class Copepoda; order Siphonostomatoida; family Caligidae; genus Lepeophtheirus; species Lepeophtheirus nordmannii. The sequence continues at coordinate 28,683,947 of OY804521.1, forward strand.
TTTATCAACTCCATATCCTTTAGTAAGCTCTTTTTTGAACAATTGATCTACATATATGTAGAGAATGCAATTTTATCATTGAGAATCCTAATTAAAGGGGCATAAATAGGCCTGATTATGACAATATTGGCTTGATCTTGAAAAACCTCATAATATCAATAAAATGCATACATTTTAACAGAAATATAATAACATTCAGGGTTTTTATACGTACGTTTTAGACTTAAACTGATTACTAATCAAATCGTTTATTTTTGCTAATATGCAAAAAAAAAAAAAAAAATAATAATAATAATTAATAATATTTTTACTCTCATAGGGAACATGTAGATTGTCTTTTTCCTCAATTACATTTTATACTATTTTAAAATACTTCCAGTTCATACTCTCAACTTTGAACGGATGTAGAGTACCGGTGTTTGATGGAACATAAAAAATTCTCCAGGACATTTTTACCAATACTAAGCCATAAACTAAGTGATACATAGTAATTTTGAATTTGGTGCACTTTTCCAAGTAGCAAACACCTGGAATATACTAGAAAATACATCTCAGGATCCTTGTTTTCACGAGATTTCTAGGGATTTCCCACGTATGGGAATCCTGGATTTTATTATTTCATAATATAGGCTTCATTAAACTATATATAATATTATAGTTTATTAAAGTAAAGATTAAAATGCTTATTGAAGAATGATTCGGCTTAATTTTTGTCTGATAAATGATTGAGTATATACATACATTGATAATGAAGGGTGTTCCCAACAAGAAACATCAGAATGTTTTGAATATTATAACTTTACTGCAACAACATGTGTTCCTTGTCTCATTTTATAGTTACAGTAGTCGATGCATTGTCTACAAAATCTAATAAATTAATACATGGAAAAAGAAAATAGGGACTCGGAATTGATCTAAAAAACTCAACCATTATTTATGTGTTGAGTAAATGAGTTCTAAACTTTTCCATATCAGCACAAATGTTCCGTATTTGGGATCTAATTTGTGTTTCTGGAACAATTAAAATAATATGTACTTTTGACGTAAAGAGTACACATTTGATGTACGAGTTGAATTTTAGCTTACTAGCCGGGTCGAGCTCTTCATTTCCCAATAACACTAAATTACAGCTCCACCAAAAATTATCTTAACAAATTTTTTATGTATTTATGTATATTTATCACTAAAGTTATTATCCTTAGTTATAAATAAATACTAATCCCCAAAATTCCTTGTCTATATTTTAATTGAAATTATCTAAATTATAACAAATGAATATTTAATTGTTACGTAACATTCAAATAGAAGAACCATGTAATAATCATTATTTCTTTTTTAAATATAATAACATTTCCTTAAAAAACCAAACCCTATTATAAGCCAATTGAGAAAGGCACTCGCAAACTGTGCAAATGTAAATTCTAGGCGTTTTTCAAAAATCAATAAGTGGAACGGGACCGATATTAAGTCCCTTGGGCGCATTAACGACCAATTCATTCCTAGTCAACCATATTTTGTAAATTGAAAACCCCTACCACGACGAGCTTTTTTGTCCACTAACAATCTCGACTCTCAAGTGGGACAGAAAACATTTGAAAAAACTACTGGTAACTGCTACCCTTCCGTATTTTCCTTGTTGGCAACTTCCTAATATTGGGCAGAGTAATTATTTAGATATACTATACATTTATAAGTTCTACCAATGATATGCAAATCAATCGTTAATACTTATATAATATTCCTTGATTTAATATATTTTGTATATATCAAAATCATAAATAATAATAATATCCTTTTTGAGCTCATAACACGTAGAGTCAGCTGTTTTAAATCAGAAGAAATGTTAACTGATGAAAAACAGCTAAAGGGAGAATACAGTGTGTTTTTGTTTATTCTAAAATGCTCGTTTCTGCTAAGCTAATACAAGAATTGGGAATCCGACTCTTTGTCAAATTTTAAGTAAAATAAATTCAACATAATACATACATTTTGTAGGTACAAAATATTTTGACGTTTACACAACGAGCTTTTTTGTCCACTCACATCCTCGACTTATAAAAGGAAAAGGAAAAATTTAGAAAAACGACTGGTAGCTGCTACCCTTCTGTATTTTCCTTTCCTTAGTGCCAACATTTTAATATTGAGCAGAATTATTTATTTAGATATACTATATATTTATAAATTTTACTAATGACAAACCAATCGTTACTACTAGTAATATATTCAAAATTCAAAAAAAGGGCGCACAATCCTTGATTTAATAAATTCTTTTTATACATAAAAATCATAAATAATAATAATACCCTTTTTAAGTCCATAACACATAAGTCAGCTGCTTAAAAATCAAAAGAGTCAAATGATGAAAATCAGCTAAAGGGAGAATAGAGTGTGTTTTTGGTTTATCTCAAAAAGCTCGTCGATTTAGAGTCAGCTGATTTAAATCAGAAGAAGAGTCAACTGATGAAAAACAGCTGAAGGGAGAATACAGTGTGTTTTTGTTGTACATCCCAGAAAGCTCGCCGTGTACGGGATTGTTCGACTAGCCATTTGAATAGCCGGTTATGCTGTTACACTCGCTGTGTTGCTTTGCCACAAAACATGAATACGTACCATGGATATATTTAACTGCATGGTTACATGTACCACCCAAAGGTTTCAAAAAAATAAATGGTAATTGATGTTGTTACATATATATTGGTTTATTCAAAATTTCTTTTCAACGAGGATGATGTATACGTATATGAGTGTGTACTTATAATCTTTCCTTACCTCATTCAAAAAATGTTACTTGCTACACTTTTGATAATGAGGCAGATACGAGCATCAACAGTGTCAGTGTACATCATGCAATAAATATTATCCAACAACAACAACAACAACACCATCACCACAACAATATTATCTGCTACAAGCGTAATAATGTATTGTAGCATTTTCTTAATACGCGTTTGTATAGAAGAAGATTTGTACGTGGTTTTGTAACCTGTTTTAACCTTACACATATAAATTCAAGTATCTTTAGGCGGCGCTCGCGAGCTTTTTTTCGTATTTTCATTATGAAATAATAAGTAGAAGTATAGAATATCTATCTATGTGTGTAAGTAAGTATTGTGTATATACAGAAATCTGTAGTAAATTATTTTTTTAAAAAACGAAAAACAAAAAAAAATCTTTGGGCAAGCGAGATTTCAATGAAATTTTTTCTTATGTGTTTCAGTTGATGTTCAATATTTGACAAGGGGATAGGTGTGTACAAGTGAACTTTTTGATAAATGCATATATATATATATATAAATATTTATAAATAAATACCAATTATATAGAAGAAGATACCAATTAAGAAGAATGTGTTCAAAGGTTCTTGGATAGATACAAATTAAGGTAAAAGAAAGGATTGTTTTAACAATTTAAAAAAATGATATTCAGCTTTGCTAAATAAAAAACGCAATGAAATATGAAAACATTCAATAATTTTGATGTTTGATTCCTTATAAAATATAATTAATGCCTTAAATTTATTGATTTTTAATTAGTATATCTATGGATTTCTTTATTTAAAAAATTTCCTATACACAGCTATATATAGACAATTTTCAAATCTCTTATTTTTTTATATACATACAAATATAGAAATTAAACATATCTTTGATGCCTGATTTATAGGTATGTATATAAATTTAAAATTAACTTTTTTTGTGTGTTTAAACAAAGTTTTTTGATATGCAATATCTATATATATATATATATAAATAAATATTTATTTAAAGTTAAATAAAAAAAGAGCCTTTATACTAAGTTTCCCTTCATACATTTCGTTAGCTAATACAGTGGTGTTTATTGGGTTAGGAGATTTGCATCCGTTTTTCAATTAGGGGCTTTAAATGTTTCATATATATATATATATATATATATATTCATAAAACTACACGAATAGCTTATAAAAAACCCCGCCTGATAATGTTACTCCAAGTATTTTGCGGAATTAGACTGAATTAAAATTCACATTTATTCTACTTAAAAGTCCAATTTTATTGTTATTTTTATTTTCCCAACTTTAATCAGTTGGTTCTACTTTTAGATATAAGAATGTGTGTTTTTTTTATATTTATATATATTTTTTCACCTTATGACAGGGTAATTTTTGGCTTTAAATATATGTTGTATTTATACTTTTGTCTGGCACCTGACACTTACAAAAATAAATAGTAGGGATTTTGTGTACGTTCGTACTTAGTTACTTTGTTCCTTCATGTACGAATGTAAAAGAGTCAAATAATTCAAAGTAGGTATCAACAATGATAAACAATGATGTATTTAAATACGTATATTACAAATTGCTCAACATGGCTTTGAATGAAAGTATGTTCGTGTTAAATCATTTGACACATCATTCAAATACACAACAGAGTCTGTAAGGTATTTTATTTCTGCCTTTACATTTGTGTCAAACGAGTTTTTTTTCCAATATTCAGAAGGAGAAAATCCACTTTGCAGTAGTTTTTTTTGTCTTCATAAATATAACGGTCAAATTTATATTTCGGAGTCATTTACAGACCAATACCGCACGGTTTTTGCTAAAATGTCACTTTTATTTGAGAAATCAAAGAATTGTTGTATATCCAATAGAGCTATTGGATAATGTTAATACTGCACATGGAGCTCTGATATGGTCCCACAAAGAATGTTCATCTTTTTGATAGCCCCAGAGATTTATTTAGTGACACTTGGTTTTTTCCTATAATACAGTTGTAATTATTATTGGAGTCATTATTTAATTAATAATCGAAATAACCTATTAATACAAACGAGAAAAGATAATGTCTTCAAGAATAATATGATTGCAGTTCACACTCATTTTAGAAACATTTAAGATAAACTTGGTTTTTTGTTGACTTGACACGTATATTTAAATTAATGGGCTTTGTTTTTTTTTTTGTTTTTTTGGGAGGGGGTTTACTGTAAAAAACTGTTTGATGAAAATATTTGGAAAAGTGACAAATGTTTAATATTAGTTTGGCAAGACTATTATTAAAATCCATCATTCCTTAAAAAACAAAAAAAAAAAACTTTGTACCGACTCTCAAATTTAAAAAAAGTTAGAGGTCAAAGGTCTTATGACTAATGAAGAAACCATAATTCATGTACAATCAAATATTATGGTGCACAAGTTCTTTTTTTTTAAAAAAAATGCGATCAAAATAAGGGAAAAGGGAGTAAAAAACTAAAGGAATAAAATCTACTTTGAACACATTAACAATATGTATCTTAAATTTATATAGAAAATATAAACGAACATTAAATTTGTCACATTTCAAATAAACATTGCATAGTAAGATGCAGGAAATTTTTTTATAAATATAATATATGTAGAATCAAGTAAGTTAAGAAGAATGTGATCCTTGATTTGTATCTTATATTCATAATTCCAAATATGTTGCACAATATATCTTTTTTTAATATGTAAATCAAATTAATTAAAATTCCTCTTTTAACAAAATTTTAATTTATTTGCATCGCAAAAGTGAGCTATTTTTTTTTTGAGAGACAATTAATTACCTCACCTCTTGCCAAGAATTAATTGCATTAATAGTATACAAACTTAAACACATCTTACTATTTGTATAAGGTCTTCTTTTTTTTTAATCTAAATACCTTAAGAACCTTTATAACATGTAAAATGATTTAGTTTTTGCAAAGGTAGAAACCACAAAGACATGTATGTTGTTATTTCATCAAATCCTTTTTAAATTAGTATCATTTCAAATCCCTCCTTTTTTTTTTTGGTTAGTTGTGGTTGTTTCACATGCTAGACACACGTCATTAGTACTTAAATCCTTCCTAACTCCAATTCAAATAAGTCTTAATCTTAATGTCAAATCTTTTTCTTTTTTCTATTCTATATATATCATTGGTATATATCCATGCAAATTATATGTATACTTGTATAGAGCACCCATGAATAATCGCTAATTAAAATATAACGTAGAGAAAAGAGCCATAAGTTTACATATATTTATAATGCTTGAATTGCTTGACTCTAAGTATGTATATTATATAGTCAAAAAAAATAAATAGAGAAACATGAGAAGATTAGAAATGATTATTCCATTTACAAATGAGTGTGATAAAATGCTATGCACATGGTTAAATTCATTCGTGACGGCTTCAGATAAGACTTATAATAATATGTGATGCTTTAATAATGATGATTGATCATTTGGTTGCCATAAACAAGCGGTTAATTATAGTGGATATATGTGGGATGTACTGACATGCACATGTGGATTTTAATTTAACATATCCTTAGTATAGGCTTTAGTAAGCAAGCAGGTGTGATCTTACTCGGAATTCCTAAGGAACTCTGTTTCCCTCCTGTACATAAAATTTTCAAGGGACTGCAAATTGAAAACTTCATTTTGGCCAAACAATAACTAAAAGGAGCCAAGATCAAAAAAAATTTCTTTTTTGCAAAATGAAAATTATATATATATTTGTCAATCTGTTAGCTTAGGGGTGGTAATACTTACATATGTTTCCACCTGCCAGACCAGTAAATGAGTTACAGTAGAATCTATTATTAATTTGACCGCCTCACTACTCAAAATTGTCAAAATTCGATGTTGATTCGGAACCCCACGTTCCTTCTCTAACAAATTAGCGTTCAATTACGGGGTTTACCCACATAATCTTTACTAAACATATGTTTCAAGTCATTTGAAGACTTGCTAAAGTTTGTAGGCCTTTAAAAGGCTTAAAAAGTCATCATGAGAATATAAAGGACTCTCTACATCATTTTATTTCAAATGATTATCTTTAATTTATATACGCAGATAAATAATAATAATTAATTATTGTATTTAGCAAACACGTTTCATTACCATTGTAATATATAAAAATAACTATCAATGTCTAGCCAATATATATATTTTTTAGAGATCATGTATTTCAAAAGGATAGTCAGTGTGGTATTTGTGCTAATGAGTGGTTGTTGTTGTTGGTTGTTTTTTTTATTTTTTTGCACAAACTTAGTGTCTCACTTTCACCCCATTGAGTATGTGAAGATAACAAAAAAAAAAAAAAAAATACACCAGTTTTATAAGGGTAATAGAGAAAACTTTCTTTTTGTTTTTTTAAATAACTAACTTGGGTCATCAATAAATAACCGCTGTCTCAATGACTTGAGATGTTGTGATTTGTGTTTTAAGAAAGAAATGCTTAATTATATGGGTAGAACGATTTTTATGTAATTGTAATGATGTAAGAGCTTTGTAACTTTGTATTTTCCTCATTTTCATCTTGTTGCAAAGACAAATACTCGTTATTGAAGCCTCAAAGTTATCTTCTTTTCTTAGATGGCTATCCTTCCTTTTTATCTCGGAACCTTTCCTTATAAGAAAAATAATTAGTGAAATAAAAAGACTCTAAATCAAAATCAATAGGTAATCAATTGGTCCAATCCTTGCCAACTATGAAACCATTCTTCATTTAATATTAGAAAATGCTTCATCGTTAATAAGAGTCAATTCGAGTTCAGTTGAACATTTTTATATTTATGTACATTGAAAAGTAGACAAATTTGACAACTTAAAAAATAAATAAATAAAATTAATTTTGTAAACTAATACAATGACGTTTGTCTATTGAAATTATTCCCTATTGGTATCCTCCAAATCCCCCTCTCAAAAAGAAAATACTTGATCTTCACTTTCATTTTTATAATTTGGTAGGGATGGTTGGTATTTGAGTGTATTTTTGAGATTGCCTTTGCTAGAGAAATATATTCATATTCTTCAGGTCTTTGAGTGATTTTTATTCATCTTTATGTCTGCTCAATAACAAATAGAAATGATTAAAATGATCAAAATTATAATTGCTTTGAAAAAAAAGAAAGAAAAACTAAATTAAAATTTATTATCAATTCTTTATTTTATACAATTTTTTATAAATATATAACTCACTCATATTTGTTCAATTAAAACCCTTTGAGTAATATCATGATTCATCCATTTTGTCCAAGATTATCATGATATCCCCAATGAGGAATTTACTTCTTTACGGTTAGCTCTGTTATATAATCAGTGGGCATAAATGTACATATTTATCTATGTTGTTTATACCTAAAGGAGCGGCCATGTTGTATTTGTATTTGCCTTCAAGAAATATTATTTAATGGGGATAAATTTTAAAAGAAAACTCTTAGACTGATGCAAAAGAAAAAAAAACAAAAAAAAACTGTAATTGCATATTATATAATTATTATTCATGAGCATTATTGGCAGTTGTCTGAGAGTGATGATGAGTATGGATTTAAAGAGTTATTCAAGCCCAGGTCCATAAGTGAAGTTCAATTAACGTTTATTTTATTGTTAGTTATTTATGTTTCAAGGGACTCGGTGGAAATTTTGATGAGGAGTCTTCAATATTTTGCCGAGTTTCATTAAATCAAAAATATACCTAATTTTGTACAACTATGAAGTATCTTATGTAAGAAGATATTATCTACGTGTTTATCAAGTTCCATATTTGGAGCCTCAATACATCTTTCATGAAGATCTCTCTACCTATTTTTACTTGGAATATATTTTCATATTTCTAGGTATATAAATGTCATGTAAAAACTACTTCATTAAAGGAGTATAATATAAAAAAAATATCTTTAAACAAACTACGTTATTTCATAGTTTTTTTATAATTATTCTATAAAAGTAAATGTTATATGGTGTACATATTAAACTAATTTTATTTAGAATAAAGAGTGATTTTTAACAAATAAATGCTTGAATTTATTTGTGATCTTTAAAACTATGCAAATACATTTTGTCCTTGTTTATACACTCTGGTATGTATATATATATATATATAGTAATACAAAGTAGTGAAACAATACAATTTGTTTCGTCATTATTAACCTTTACTCTGACGGCAAATAATGTCCACAAAGAAAAGTACATAAATATTCAGCATATTTGACATTCATAAGTACTAATGAATGAATATGAATTTTATCACGTTTCATGTTGTTGAAGTTCCTTATTACTTATATTTTGATAATAATAATTAATTAATTGAGGTGATATCCTTACTCTTTAATATCTTATTCTCAAAAATAAATACCTAATAACAACTGTATCAAATAGCTTGATCCAAAAAATGAGTCATATTTTTTAGAAATTTATCTATTCTGGGGGATGGTGTCTGTTATTTGATCATTGGATCCTATTAACTCGAGGTTTTACTCCTTAGAGAGAAATTTCTCAGAGAAAATTGGCATTTAATTGTGTAAGGAAAAGTTACACACATGTTATTACTGAATCACTTGACATTAAGTTTTGAGTATAAATAATGACCTAAAAAGTACCAAAATGTTTTATATATATATATATATATATAAAATACATTATTCAAAACTGTATTTGGGGTCTTAAATGATGTTTTTGGAAGAGTCTATGATATGTCTCATATATTTTTATAAAAAGGAGCTGTTAACATACAACACCTAGAAGGGTATTACTTAGATGGCTGACAACTAGGTGTTTACTTATTTGAATAAGTATATATGTAATAACTATTGTAGAATTAACATTCTATTTATATATTGCCTCTATTCTTTCTAACAATATCTTTCCCATAAAGTAATTTTTCACAAAGTTACGGGTAAGACCTCGTGTAAAATTTTTGTTTTCTTTTGAAAATATATGATAAATAATTATTTGTACTTGATTATTTACTGTCTTATCCTGTAATTTCTTTGAGTACTAAAATTAAAAAATTGCTTTTTGGGGTATCTCGCTGAAAGATAATTTCTCTCTGGAAATGATGGAACCCCTGGTATGTAAAATCATTTTTGAACAAAATGATTTTGACAATTTTTATATTCATTTCTTGGCAAAGGATCTTTGCACAAAATTTGCATTTCTACCCATTTTTCAATGGCTTTAAGAACTTCAATTCTACTCTAATCTTTCCTCTGACTATTTGTCCAATCTGACAAATGAGTGGAAATGTACAAAGTTACATACTAAAATCCTATATGTAATAATAATAGTAATAATAATTTAATAATTAAGTGATGTCTTTGTACAACACCCATCTAAAAAAGATATATTTATATGAGAACCCATGTGACCTACCTTTGTTAAATTCATATTTTCTGGGAGGTAACGTAACGGTAAAAAAACACATACACCATATCAACAAATTACAATTATATATTAGGCTGGGTCATATAAATCCAACTGTACCTATGAGTAGGTAAATATTTTTTTATTTTGAATCACATTAAATAAAGGTTTCTACGCAAGGGGAATGAATGTGTTAATAGTATGAACGTAAATGGGTTAAAAAATTTGATGTCATAAGTGGTAGATAATTACTCAATGGTTTATACTTTCCTGGTCGCCAACTTTTTAATATTGGGCAGAGTTATTATTTAGATATACTAAGCATTTATAAATTCTTTCAATCTACAAATCAATCGTTAAATCTTGTTTATTATTCAATAATTCAAAAAAGGGCGCACATTCCTTGATTTAATATATTTTTCATACTACGTACCCTCGTTTATCGTGGGGGATACGTTCCAAAGATAACCCGCGATAGGTGAAATCCGCAAATTAGTTAGCTTCATTTTTTTTTGCAATAGTTAGTATCGGCCTCTTTGGCGCGTCTGGATGCCCCTTTGTCGGTAGAGAACGTTTCTTTGACATTGTAGGTTTTGTCACGGAGAAAAATTGCATACGTACATTTGGCAGAATGTACAGGAACGAAAATTGTTGGCATTGATCTAATGCCAAAACCAATATCAACTTTTTTCACTTCTAGAAAAACAGTAACGCCTCTGAGCCAATTAGAATTCACTGTAAAAAAAGCAGAGTGAAAAATTCCCCGAAGCAGCGATAAGTGAAGCTGTATATCAAAATCATACATAATAGCAATACCCTTAACAAGTTCATAACACGTAGAGTCAGCTGCTTTAAAACAGCAAAGTCAACTGATGAAAAACAGCTGAAAGGAGAATACATATAGTATTTTTGTTTTTCTCAAAAAGCTAGTCGTGACATAGACCGTTTGTTTTTTTCTAAACATTCCTACGTCATCATTTTATATTTCCCTATGACGTCAAATTTAATAATTATTTCCCTATCTATGAAGTAAATATTTTTTCTCTATCTCTTTTTGGAATATTGTATGATGATGTTCATACTCACATAATTATTATCATTTTTTGAACTGATATAAAACAAATAAAAATTATGACTCTTCAAAAATTTGATTAGTTCGTTCGATGAAGCAACGCCGAGACGGGATTGCCTGTGTTAATGTTTTGTAATCAAACACCTTTTTTGTTAGAAATTTCTTTCCAATAAGCAATTGAAATCCTATAATTCATTCTGTCCAATTTGATTTTATTCAATTGTTGAAATCATTTGTTAAGCATGAGAATCATTTTGAGAAGATGAAACCATCTTTAATACTTAATATATATTTAGAAATGGTGCTTAAAAATCCATGTATATATTATTTAAAATAATAATATTGATAATTATTAATTGATTGATTTGGGTTTTGAGAGATTCCTCACTAATTCTTTTTTCTTATTATATACTAACTACAATAATAATAATAATGATTGAATACTTATTATACAGAATGAAAACTATTAGAAAGAGTCCGTCAGGGACGCCGGAGGGCTTTAAATGTTGAGTGGGAGGGAGAAAGATAAGATGAGAGAAATTTTGAAAAGACATAGGTAATTTAATGTTATCTTTATTGTATCTTTAAACCTTTTAAAAGAGAGAGAGAAAGAGAGAGAAAAAAAACCCCTCAAAGTAATTGATAGGTTATCAATTCTTTGCCAACTGTGAGGTAATTCATCAATATTTGTAGGTTAGGAATTGTTCACAACTTTAAAAAAAAGTTGAGCCGCGTTCAGGAAGCTACAAAATAGATATGAGTATTTAGAAAATTCGACAGCTGACGAAAAAAATAACAGAATTTTAACAATATGTAATAATCACGACGAGTTTTTTTGTTCACTCGCAACCTCGACTCACAAAACAACTGGTTGCTACCCTTCTCTACTTTCCTTGTTGCCAACTCTTTTCAACATTGGGCAGAGTTGTTATTTAGGTATACTCTACATTTATAAATGTTATCAATATACAAATCAATCGTTAAATCTTGTTTATTATTCAATAATTCAAAAAAGGGCGCGCAATCTTTGATTTAATACACTTTTAATTTGTTAAAATCATAAATAGTAATAATAATACCCTTTTTGAGTTCATAGCACGTAGAGTCAGCTGCTTTAAATTAGAAGAGTCAACTGATGAAAAACAGCTAAATGGAGAGTACATAGTGTTTTTGTTCATCTCAAAAAGCTCGTCGTGAATGTTAGTGGAATGAGGTTCTACTAACATAAGGGTTTTTTATTTTTTTAACAAATCACTCTTCATTCATTTGATGTACAGCGTTTCTACTTTTGGAAGCTACAATTCAATAGTCAATAGTGTTTATAATTGAACTTATGTACTAAAGATTCAAAATTATATATCTATCATTTTCTTAACATAGTTATTGATGACCATTAATATAATTAATTAATTAATCGTTAAAATTCCTAAATTACTCACCATTGATTTGAAATGCTGCAAGTTTAATTCCTTTAAAAACATTTACTTTTGTATGTACTCTGAGTACTACAAAAAATAAGTAGATTTTAAGTCGAATAAAAGTGCTCATTGATGGCATTATTTATGACTGTTGTAAGTCAAATATATTTTGTATTAAACTACAGTTCCAATGTACTAAAGTTGTTTTTTTACGATATCATTCGTTTTTACATGTGTTAGTTTATAAATATTATGAAAGAGAGTTGATAATTATAATTTAATAATCAAGACATCAAAACGAATCCAGGAATTTCAAAAATAGGCACTTCAAAGGTTGGACTCTACTTTGATACAAAGGATTTTTTTTATCCATTTATTTTCCTGTCTCTGTTCCTCATCTTTTTGAATCTCTCCTTTAATTTTTTTTTTTAATTGCTCTTATGCAAATTGTAAAGTATAGTAATTACTTCATAGTTTTTATGACTTTAACCAATTATCCTTTAGGTCTTTAGTAAAATAAATGTCGCGCTTAATTGTGTATATGATGAGCTATCAATCTTTACTGATATTTATAAAGTTTTTATTTATTTAAACATATTTATAAATCCATTAAAATCTGTTAGGTGCAAAATGTTGCTTTAACAAATTTTAATATTAAAATACAGTTTTATTTTTATAAATGTTTCTGTACAAATATGTATATATAAATACATATAATTCAACCCTGTGTATACATATCAACAAAATATGAAAAAAATACCAATGATGGAATTATATATATATATACAATACTTTCTCCCGAGTTTTACTTTCTTTTTTTTTTTTTGATCTCAAAATAATTTCATTATCAACTTGACTTGTCATCATGCGAAAAAAGGATTTCATCCAAAACGAGGTTTATGTATGTATTTTTGTATCATATGTGCCGTCTATTTATAATATTTCTATATACTCAATCAAGTTTGAATTTGTTTAACTTTTCAAATAACTCTGGTCAACAGTCAAAAATCCTAAGGGGTATAAGTATAATAAAAGTTTATTCAGTTTTGCAAACTGATATCAAACGTGGGTTTTTTTTTCGAGAGTCCGATGATTTTTGAGAAATTGAACCCTACTTTTTTAGCTTTTTTGGCCCATTTTCCAACTTCAAATTCAATTTAAGCCCAGAAGGATACTTATTTGTGCATAAAAAACAATGGTTTGCTAGTGTATTAAATGCAAATTCCATTTCCAGTCTGTGTTTAAACCCAAAAGGACTCAGGAGTAGGCCCAAAAGTCGTCCAAAACGTTTGTACTTAAATAACTCCTTGAATATTACATGAAATTTATTAATAAGGAATGCATTAAAGAGCTGAGACCCAATGACTTACTTCAAACAAGATGTCAAGCACTCGATAAGACTCCTTAACTAAAAAGAAATCGTCCATCTAAATGTGTAAATTTAGATCCAATTTCGATCAAAAGTTAGCTGGATATCAAAGACTCACGATAAAGCTACTTAAGTAGAAATCAATACCTTAATAATAATAATAATAATAATCAGCCGGAAAAGAAAAATCACGAAAAACTAATATAAATGAGCATTGAACCTCCCCTTATGATTTGGTAAAAACCCATTAATTCCAATACATTATTTTGATGCCAAAAGTGTTTGTTATTTCATACTTGTCTGTTGTAGTCTATGGCAAAAAAAAAACCTTAGCTAAAAAGAAATCGAGCATCTAAATGTTTTCTAAATTTTCATTCAATTTCGAGGTAAAATTCGCTAGAAATCAAAGACTCACTCTAGAGCTACGAAAGTAGTAGCGCGAATAAGGGTTAAGAAATCAGATGAAATCCTTCTACATGCTACTACTTCAGTCTATTGAACTTGTTTTGCCAACTTCCTCTTATAGTAATTCTCGTGATGAATGTGACTTAAATGTACTATTAAATGGAAAAGTCATGTTTTGTATTTTTGAAACATAGGAATTATGTGTGTATATAAATATATATATATGTAAATCAATGTTGAACGTTTAGAAACACCCTATAATAATCTCTAAGTTGCAAAATAAACCTTTTCCTTTAGAGTCCCATGTCTAAAATATCCATCCAAAGTATAGAAGATTAAGCTTTGCTTAACTTTGTGCATATTTTTATATTGAACGTCTAGGTCATAAATCACAGTAAATATTTCATATTTACCTACATACTGATAAGTAATCTTCACTGGATGTTCATACATACCTACATTTATTTATTTATAAATATACATCATATGCTACTTTCCTATGATTGAGCCTCATTTTTATTGAGGAATGGACTGTGAATTTTTTTTTGTTTATTTTTTCAGATCTTGAATGGATTATTTATTAACTCATTTCATGCAATATTTGAGTAGCTATTTAAGTACAAACGTTTTTGCAACCTTTGGGTCTACTCCCGCCACCTATGCTCCCAGGAGTCTCCTTAGGCCAAAACAAAGACTGGAAATGAAATTTCCATTAAATACACTAGCAGATCATTATTTTTTAAACGACCAAAATGAGTGTTCTTCTAGGCTGGAATTGAAGCTAAAGTTGAAAAATGGGCCAAAATGCCGAAAAAAATTACAGATTTGAAATTATTGTGCAAAACTGAATAACTTTTATTATACTTATACCCCTTAGGATTTTTAAAAGTTCAAATTTGTTGACCTGTGTTATTTGAACTCACAAAATATTTTAAAAAATTTAAAAAAAGGCGCATAAGGCTTAATTTAATACATATATATATATAGATAAAAGTCATATATGCATAATAAAAAATGACTTAAAACTACAATATATGTAATACATTGCTACAAAGTTATCCTATGGCACACTTTTTGATCCATCCAGTTAAAAAGAAAATACAAATAGATATCTACATGTGTTTACACCAAAGCAAAAAAAAAAAATGCGAGTTGAATTAGGAGATATTTAGGAAGACAACACACTCTTGTATGTATGCATAAAAAGGTAATTGAAGTATTTATCTTCTTTCAATGCGTATATGACTATACATACATAAATACACAACTTTGACAATCAAAGCCGAATATAATACCAAAATAACACCATAGATACATACATAGAGCTTCCGGTCTCTCTTTCTTTTTTATCACTTCTTAAAATTCCATAGGTTTAATTGACGCGAAATACAAACATACAAATTTGGATATATCACTACATATATCTATATATATTTATTGTACCTTACTTGTATTTTAATCACACTGCGATCGACAGGTACATGTAAATAACAACTAACTACATACATGCATAATTTTTTTTTTAGAATATATGAGATACATTGATATTTGTATGTAAGCTAGAATACAGACCTGGGAATATTTTAAAGGGCGATGTGAATAGTGTATGGTTTATAACTACTACGATGAGGGCTTACTATCTCTCATTTATTTGTTATTATTTATAAAGACATCCGACTCAAAAATGTTTACATCATTATATAATTATTTTTATATGAGTAAAATAATGCTTTGGACAAAAGTAGTTTCAACTGACTATTTCCTTTGCACCTTAGCAAATATATATATATATATATATAACTATTAACAACCATTTAGAAACGTCAGTTTTATACAGGTATACTACAAATATCAAGTACATTTAGTATGAATCATTTGTAAGGTTGTCAGGTTATGAATTGTAGACTCACGGAGTGCATAAATACTTTAGATCATTATTATTATTAATAGTTTATTTTCATGATAAATTATTTGAACAGTTCACAATGATACTACATACATTATCTAAAATTTACTTGAGGTGTGCTCTTATACATATATTTTTTTCACGAGTCTCTGATGTACCTATGTACATCATCTCATCCATTCTCTCAATATTTCATGAATACAAATTTTCATCATTCATGAAACACTATTGTAAATAATTTATTCACATGAAAAAAAAGATTCATTCATTTTTTTTAGATTATTTAACCAATTTATTTGTGACGTAGGAATTTGTACAAGTTTCAGACTGTACAGTGTATACTTTAAATCTTGAGTAAGAGGACTGTTTCAGCACTAAGACTCGTAATTTTCCATAGTTATTTTACTCCAACCTAATTTTCTCAACCAAACAAGTTCCAGGATATATTTAGTTTGCCGTGATTTGTGTATTTTTGATGAGCTCTCCCACTTAGTAGAGGCACATTTTTGAATCGTGATCTACCAGTTGAGAAATACAAACAAATAGAGGAAGAAGAGCTGATAATTTATTTATTTTTGTACCAATTTCCAAGGTACAATGTACTGATTTAAATTCCATAGTCATGCTGGGAATGTTTATTTAGAGGGGTAAGCTTCTGGTGTTATCCCAGCCATTCATGTTTAGAATATATTTGATTGCGAGCACTCAATATTTCGTCTTTTCATACCTTTTACTACTGTTTTGAACGTGGATTGGGTGAAGCTCGAATAAGTGAATCTCTTGTGAATCTCTAAAACAATTATCTACTATTAATTAATTATTGAATAATAGTCAGAGAGTTGGCAAGACTAATACACATAACCAATTGATTCACTGGATTTTTTTTTCTTTTAACTTTAGAGGAAAGTTTATGAGGGATACATAAATTGAGATAGGAGTAGTCATTGACTTTCCTAATCACGACATTTACAAATTAGGTTGCATAGTCCTATGAGATCGATCACTCGTTTTTAATATGCAATGAACAACTAATAGAAAATCCCAATTATTACACTACATAGATCAGGGGTGTCAAACTCAATTCATATTGCGGGCCACATACGACCCCTTGGTAGACGTGTTGAGCACGACCAATAAAATTATAGCATACTTAGCTATAAACAACCAAAATATCATCTTGTCTTCCCTTTGCTTTGACTTGAAGAAGAACAAGGACATTGTTCAATTTAACTAAAAAATTATTGGACAACAGTTTTTTTCAAAACATTTCACAAAATTGCACAAGTTTTAAGTAACTATAGAATCGAAAATTATAATAGTAAACTTTACAACAAATTATATGAGACTTATGTAGGAAGACTAACATGCTCCCCCTAGCGGATAATTCATGAATTACATTTAATTAAAAAATTAATCCATGTCTTTTATGTATTTTTTCCAATTTCAAATATTCTTGCGGGCCTGATTGAACACCCTTGCGAGCCGGTTCCGTCCAGAAGATCGTATGTTTGATACCCCTGACATAGATGAATAGTACCTAAATAAATCCCATAGATAGTATTCATACAATTGAATTTTAAAATAGTTAAAAGCTTCTCAGTCTTTAAGTAAGAATAAATATTTAGAATAGATACAAGAGTACATGTGTAATGCTATTAAATAACAGTCTGGATATGATCTATGTTTTTTTTTGTTTTTTTGAAGTATCCAAGGAACTATTACAAAACACAATAAATTATTATAAAAGGGTCCAAGTCACACACAAACACATCATTCCCAGGGAAACAAATTGTGTGTGTGTATTTATATTTGTTGAACAATAACGCTAGGTAAATACCTACAAACCATTTCCTGTACGTTTAATTCTATAAAGCATTATCTAAATAGTTGACTATCATATTTGTACAAATTTATTTGAGGTGTTAATTCTTTTAAACATTAACAATTATATTAAAGTAAAATACAATTTGTTATAAGCACAAAAGCACATTTAATAGGCACAAAAATAATAACTCATGAAACAAATTTTGGGTAAATTTGTAAATAAATACTATGAATATAAATCAAACAATGACGTAATAATCTATTGTATTTAATGGTTATAGAAAAATAAGTATGTAGCAATAGGGGTCTGTACAATTACTGCCCTATTTGAACAATTTTTAAACATAATATACATCCACACAAAAGCGAATTTATTATACCATATTGAAAAATCCATGCCAATTAAATGAAAATAATTTTTGTACGACTCAAAGGCTACGCAACATTCACATGCATAGATAGCCACCATATTTTTGTAAGGCCTTATTGACTTATTTTATAGGGTTTTGTATGTCTGTGCATATAAACTTTTTTTGCATTGTGTTATTGTATGTGACAAAAGGAAAGGAAGTGAAATTTTGATCAATGTTGTTCCTTTGTATGTTTATTTAGCGTCAAATTTGAAGCTGAAGCTAATTGAGATAACGTCTAGAGGTTTATTTAAGTGCAAGTTTGTAAATTTAAATACACAATAAGTGGGGACAGAGAGTGAGTATTGAAGGAACATCCTGTCCACTGGATTATTATTTTATAAAGTAAATATTTGTCGAAAGAAATCAGGTTTAAAAGATATTATTTCATAAGAAATTTAGTCTCTGTAATACGCCCTGCATTGTGGGTCAGTTGACACTTGAAATTCAGATAATGGTATGGAGATAAACAACATGTTATGGGACCATATTGGACTCAATTTGATTATTGATTCTGAAAGAAAAAAAAAAAGCTCTTTCTTATGAGAAAATAATTTAGAGTAAATTTGTAGATTGTTAAAATCAGCTGTTGATGTTATTTTTTTTACACTGCCTAACCATCGGTAATAGTTGGTAAAAAGTTCATCACTAGGCAGGAGGGAATGGAAAATGGATCTGAAATGATCTAATCAATTGATGTGTTGATTAGAGTCATACAAACCATGTATTAAGGGTGAAGCTTCCTATTTATAATTTCATAGTCTTTCTCTCATCCATGTTTTTTGTGTAACAATTTGCACATCCTGTTATTTGATTACAAAGTTAGAAAATAAATAAAAAAAAACTATGCATTTGCATATTTTCATAGACACAAAAACATATACATATTTGTACATTGAAAGTAAACTCAATGAGAATAATTTATGTTTATTCGTTTCATAATTCCACCATTACAATACTTCTTCATTTGATGAGCATTGCATGAAAGGACATGAAAAAAACTACAAAAATAAAATATCATGAAGGAACTCATGAAAAAGCTTTCTCATGAGAAAAAGAAAGCTCTTAGTTGCATATTTTGATGATGTCATAAGAAAGTAAAAAAAAAAAGAAAGAATTGACGTCAGAGATATTCATTTAAAAAAATAAATAGATAAAGATGATAACGTATTAGCAAAGCACTTGGGGATAGCAAAATGATGAGTATTATTATATCAAATTACATACATATCTTTTATATTCACTATTGGAAAATGGATTTAAAATATAAATACGTCATAAAACATAGGAAACAGTTAGAGAACCATTTAGTCTCACTAAACAAAAAGAATAGGGGTATTAAAATCCTTTAAAAACTCTAAGAGATAAAATAAAATGAGATTATGCTCTAATTAAGAATCGACCGATATATCGGTGAACCGATTAAATAGATAAACTATAGGCAGTTTTATATTTATAAGTAATCGACCCAAGTTCCCAACTATTACTAATATTTTATTTTCAAAATACAAAAAAACAATTAAAACCATTTTTTTTTATCAAAAAGAAATGAGATTATAAGTTAATTAAAAACACAAACATGATCTATGTTGCCCTATTTTAAAAGTCTTTTCATCCTTAATTAATATTCTTGACTCTAATATAAGCTCTATGCAGTTTTAGGAATACATATAACATCACTTTTAGTTGTGATATGTTATTCAAAAGCTCATAAAGTGGAATAAATCCTTTTTGTGATCCCACAGAAGCCATCAATAAAATAGATTCACAATTGTAAAATTATTTTAGGATTTTTGTACATGTCAAATCCTTAGCTGAGGACTGATTTGTTTCACAAAGGTGATGAAGAAAGTAATACATATCCCAAAATGGCCATATTTGGCGGGTTTTTTAAAGTTATTTTTTCTTGGATATCGAAGATTAATTTCTAAAAATATTGAGCAATCCATCCGTTATCCGTTTTTTAACCCACAAATACTTGGTACTACACACTCAAGAAGGAAAGAAAAAATCCTTGTCCGTCTAGCCAAGGTTTTAATACTCATGAATCAACATTATTTATATTGAAGATATTTGGGTTATTTTATTAAATTACATGAAAAACAGCTCTGATGCATGGGAAAAAGTGTATTTCTATCAATATACCAGTGCAAAATAATAATAATAATAACAAAAAGTGACCTCAATCATTGATGCCTTTACAAAGTAATGCAAGCAAAAAAAAAACCTTTTTCATTCAATAAATAATGTGCCGCTTTTTTATTTTGTTTGTTTCTAAGAACAACGTACTAGACTTTAAAATGCATTTTTGAGGTCTTTATATATATAATCTTTATAAGAAAATATTCAATATCATTTTTTATCATTATTCTATTTTTTCTACTGGGGATTTTCTATTTTATGATTATTGTTATTTATTTATTTTATTATCATTTAAATGTTCATTAAAAATGGGGAAAGTTGAAAAAAACAAAACAAAAAAACTAATAAACATGATGCAATTATTTTTTTATATTTCATTTTGTGTATGTATTAAGCATAAAAAAAACAATAACAGAGGGATATTTATTTTACACTTGTGAAAAACTTTTTTTATTATTATTTATTTTTGTCATGAAGAGATGCAAATCCTTCAAATGGAATTTTAAAAAAAGACCAAAAAACTAAATTATTTTCTATGAATCCGTTGAAGGGATTTTATAAAAGTACGTTTATAAAAGAGACAAAAGAAATATTTTTTCTCAAATTAATTACATGAGAGTAACATTTCGTTAGTCACTCCTCCCCACACACTGTTTATGACACAAAGTTCATTATTTGTTCTTTTGAATAATTTTTAATTGGAGTAATTATGTATTTTCATAAGGCATAATAGAGGAACGTTTTCATTCCATCTCGGTAGATGGAGGGATCATTAAAGCAATTATATTTCATCATGTGAGCGGAGTTTCAATGTAATTTACATTGAACATTGAAAGGTATTCAAATTCAATAAAAATAATATAGAAACGCCTTAAAATCAAATTGATTGTAGGACAGTGTAATTAATAATATTAGAATCATGATACAATAAAGTATTTTATTGTTCTTTATGTGTCTACAAACTAATAGATCAAAGTATCTGGTGTATATCTGGTGTATGTATTTATGCTTTCATATGAATAAAAGTTTACGTTCTTCAATAGCTTATCGCGTCTTGGAGATTATTTATATCACATTTCTACATGGAAAAGGGCTTTTACATGAGTAAAAAAAGGAAAAAAATATATGAAGATTTATTTCTATGCTTATTTAAAATAGTTTTTTGATACAAAAATTCATTTAATTCGTAAGAAGTTTATAATTTATTTATTTCAATATACAGTAATAAATAATATACTTGCAATTTTTTTTAGTCGACATCCTAATGATTTTAAAGTTATTGTGAGGTAGGGGAATATCTCCATAGATTAAACATATATTTACATATCAAAGTGTTACTAGATTTTTGACATATGGTAATAGACTATCAAAGATTTACTTTGATTTGATTTGTATTTAAAAATCATTTGTATTCAGTTATAAAAGTCAAATAAATCAAAATTTCCCGCTTAATCTCATTTCAATTTTTAATTTAATGATATGTTCGTTCCAAGAATTCTTTTTTTTTTATTTGATTTTTTCCTATCGCATTTATTTCAGTGTAGCAAAAAAATACTTTTTCCAAATTTTTTGATAATACGTATATATGAATACAATTTGACTTTGTTTGACTTGTATTTTACTTCGTCAAAAATTTGGTTACAGAGCTTAACATAAAACTAACTTGGTTCAATAAACAAGTGCATTGAATAATTTAGTAAAATCTACAAAGTATGTTACTTTTTATTTACTTTGTTCAAATGTTTGTAAGGCTTCCTTAGATTTTAGTTACTATTATTACCTATGAAAAACCCTCTATTCACAAAGAACCTTTCCTTGTATCCCTCAATCTTTTCTACAAAAAGAAAAGTTGAAAAAAAAAGGCCTTTAAAAGTTTGTAGGTAGCCAATACTTAAATTTATATCAAGAAATTGCTCACAGTTTAACAGCAACTAAACTCAAATTAAACGAATTAATCACCTTCAATATACTTTTAAGGGGCAAGAAAATTATAAATAACCAGCTGACTCAAAAAAAAAAAAAAAAATACAGAAGTTTTCAATTGTTTTAATAATTAGATACCAAAGTCATAAAAGATCTTATTAATATTTCCACAACAGATGTAACCAGACCACTCCTCAAAATGACAAAAGACTAGCAATTTTTCTTTTAAACTCTGCAAATTTTAATGGAGATCTGAACTTAAATAACTCATTGAGTGGAATGGGTTTGAAATACTCATACAAAAGGTGGATTCTTGAGTAGGTGGATAATTCCATTTTCTTGACTTTTACTTGCAAAAAATGATTGAATAATTGAGAGTGTTATTAATCTTATTCTACAATTTTTATTATATGAAAAATATTCTCACAAATAATGAGGCTCTCTGAAAAAACCCTCAGTGAGATGAACGGTTCAATTTTATATAGAATTTTCATAGCTAATTAAATGTAATTATCTGTTTCTACATATTCATTTAAAACGCTCTCAAGATACTAACTCAACTCAAACATTCTAAAATGAGGTCAATTTTGTTCTTATTTATGCACATATTCAAATATTTTTTTCTCATGTACCTACCTATTCTTGTAAAAAAACAAAAACAACATATTTACAACTCATATTATTATTATTATTATGGAATTTTATTTTCTCAAAATGCACTTAATATTAGATAATAAACTACTTATGTTAATTGAAAAACTAATAAAAACATTATTCTGTTGCTTATATTGAGTATAATAATTACATTGACGACTCTTAATAAAAATGCAATTCGTTTATAAATATGTTGAATATTAGATAAATTTTTAACAGATGTTTATTTTTAGGTAGGTATGTTAATTTATTTTTATTTTTATGTGGAAACCTAGAATTATGAGTAATGCTCTATAGAGAAAAAAATTAAATTAACTACAGTTTAGAAAAAAAAAAAACAAACAAAGAAAAAAAAACCAAGAACTAAGGTACTAAAAAAGCTATGACGTCAAATGTATTAATTATTAAAACTTAGTTGAAGTTAGTTGCATCGTAGAAAAGGATTTAAAATTAGGTAAATATATATATATATATATACTCATAAAATTTTTTTGGGTGTTAAAAAACCGATTAACTTGTTGATTTTTTCCTTTTCCAATTATTCTATGAAACTCCTGCAAAAATAACATCTCACAAGCCATAATATAAGGCCATTAACAGCAAACGAATTCTGTATCAGAGCATCTTCCAATTGTGGATTTAGTTTTATTTTATTAGTGGTTTATACATAGGATATCATGCAAGTGTTTAGTTATTGAATACTAAAGAACAGTTGAAAGTGTGATATCAGAGTATTAATTAACCCCTTCCAACCTAAAGGACACCAGTGTTCCAATAATTTAAAATTCGCTAATGCACTCCAAACGATTTTTGTTTTATTTTGTTGTATGATAACTAATATGTCAAGCTACTATTTATACTTCATAGTTAGTCATAAAAAAAATTGATTTGAATATTTTTCAAGGTACTGAAAGTTACGGTTTTTACACATGCAAAAAAAATCATGTTATAACCAAAATAACTTTTTTGTTTTTCAAGGAAATCATTTGTTAGTATATACTTAAAGAATTATAAGTTTAAAATATCTTTTAGTTCTAGCTCATACCTTAGAAATTATTCTAGTCCAAGTTCTTTGGAACACAAGTTTTCCCTTTGTGTGAGAAGGGAGTTTTTTTTAATTATTATATATCAACAGAAATTGCTTCATAAAATATCACCTGTAAAATGTACATAGCATATAATATATATTTTTAATTTAAGATTTTTTAATTTTTTTTATCAAGTAGAACATAGGAATAAAGAATAAATATACTACAAAGCTTAAAATAAATACGAAAAAAGTACTGATAAATTATGTATTTGTAAGGATAAAAAAATTCCCATAACACCCAAAGGGACAATTGACTGCACTGGCCATGTTTCAGCCGTCAATGGTTGAGTAATTAACTCATTTTTTTGTTATCGTTGTTTTATTTTTTTTTTAAAAGAGTTCTTTTTTTTCTACATCAATAAAATATCAGTAGTAAAAATCAACTACTTTGGCGAATTATTAATTAACATAAAACTACCTAAAATCCGTAGATTTGATCGACTCAACTATTTATCGTTCGAGTTCTAATTAGAACATTTAATTACCTTTCTTTGGAAAATATTACTAACAAGTTATGATCCCCTAGAAAAAAAATATAATTGTTTGTAAAAGTTGTAGACAACTTTTTCTATCAAACTGTTAGATAGCTTGAAGTAAATCTTGCATAATAATAAATACACATAAATCTTTTGTAAGCTGCAAGGCAATATGTTATATTATTAATTAAAAAACTTTAATTAGCAATTAAAGTTTCTATAAATCCCATCTCGATTATGAAGAGATGATCATAATCGTTATTTGTATTTCTTGTTTCCATGTTACTCCAAATGATCAATTTGTATGGACACATATGTACAACAAAATATAAATTTATATTCGAACTGTATGTTCTTTAATTTCTAGTTTGAACTATCTTTGGTCATTAGAAGTTTTGTATGTAATTGTATCTTTATAAATAAAGGATTTACAGCGAATATATTTTTTGCCTTCATAGAGTCCCCTACTCCACAAGTTTTTATTTAATAGTGAACATAGACTGAGATGGAATTTTGAAATGATCAATTGTGAAAAATAGGATGACACGAGTAAATTATTTTAGCTCATTACAAAAATTAAGAGTGATTTGTCCTACCTATTAATAGACATATTGTATTTATCAAACTTACCTTCAAAAAACAAAGTGAAAAAAGAAGAAGATTAAAATCAGCTGATAGTTGGCCATTCACATCATTCTATCATCCAACTGTTGGACTATTATATTTCAATAAAAAATGTTTTCATTTCATAGCAGAGTCACGCAGATTGATCCTTACAACAAGAGTAAGAGGGAAGTGTAGACAAATTAGAAAAGAAAAACAGCTGACAAACATTAGAGTGAAATGTAGCATGTTTGAAGATACTTAAGCTGTACAATATAAGGTCCTGTGTTTCTTATTAAGAAATAATTGAAGTTACATATATTGCCTCATTTTATTTTGTTTGATGCAATTCCACCAATTGAGACACACAAAAATGAGAGTTCCTCTTTATCCCTTTCAATATTATTTTTGCTAGATACATATTCTTTAAAAAAACAAAAAAAACATATTTTCTAATATCTTTTTGTATGAGAAAGCAAATGCATTCGTTTATTATTAATCTATTTACTCAAATGCACTCTCTTTTCAACAATTGCAGACTATACGTTAAGTAGTAAGTACATTAAAAATGTAAGGCTTTTTTTTTTTTCTTCCGTAAAAAAGTAGTTTATTTCAATATTTCATTGTTCGTACAAAATTATTTTAAAATATACATATATATTAGAGCATAATTCTACAAACATGAAAATGCACCACAATATACTCCATTGTCAGCTGTTTTAAGTATTTTTCCCTTAATTGTGTTTAAAATAATGATCCTGGGAAAGTTAAATATTGTGAAATTTAACTAATTTATTATATATTTTAAGAAGAAAAATTATACCTTTTCAAGTTCAATATGGGAATAAGAAAGTTCAATATGGGAATAAAAAGTTCAATATGGGAATAAAAAAGTTCAATATGAGAATAAAAAAGTTCAATATGGGAATAAACGTAAAGATTGATTTTGTACAAAGCTTACTTTCCTATCAGTCTCAAAATTTACCAATCTTGTTTATGGACGAGACTCACTTTAGTCTTCATATTTCAAGATCAATGGGTCGTTCACCACGTAGAAGCAGATGCTTTAAATTTGCAACAACCTCTAAAAGGGTCAATGTTCATTTTATTTTGGATGTATTGGTCCCTTGGGACTACTTGTTCATCATGAAGTGAAACGAGGATGTTTCAAAAAGGATACAGCAATGGAGAGGGTGATTGAATGCTTAAGAAAAGCAAAGGATGTACATATATGGAGGGCCAGTAGACCTTGGTGTTGATAATTATGCTCCGGCTCACTCCAAGATTGAAGATCTTTTAAATGAAGAAAAGTCTTCAATTCACAAAATTATAAGATTTGGGCTTTACAGTCTTACTAGTCTCAATCTTTTCAATTTTATATTTTCATTAATTATAAAATTTATTATTATGTATGTTAAATTTCCAGAATATTGTTTTTTATTATTTATTCCCAAATTGAACTTGCTTATTCTCACATTGAACTTGAAAATGTATAGATTTTATGGTAGTCTTACCCACAAATTTGTAAAATGTGAAAAAAAGGGTCACTTTTTAATAAAGAATTGTACACATAATAATCACTATTAGTTATTATATTTACAATATTTAATATATACACTTATATTTGCTTAAATAAGTATATACCTACTTGTCAAGATTCTGGGTAATATATGTATAAGACACTTCTAGGAATAGCAAACCCTTTTATTAATATATAAGATACATCATCCTACTTCAAAAACATTAATTAAGCCCCACAATACATACAAGAATAATAAAAAATGTCTTTTATTAAAAAAATAAAAGAATCATAATTAAAAATTGTAAACATTTTAGTAGTTCGTTGAACATCATTTTGTGTCGAATCACAAAATTTCCTTTAAACTCACTTTCAAGTCAATCAACAATACGTATTTAACTTTTCATATAATTGATTACATAGTTAAAGATCACATAGTGCATAATTGGGAATTTATCGTAGGTGTAAAACATGAGTCATTTTTGAAATTTTTATCTCTCTTTTGGAAGGAAAGATGCATGCAGAAAATATTATTCTGTATAAAAACAATTATATGTGATTATAGAACATAACTCTTTACATGTTTATTTATGAGTCATATATAAAAATGTTCATATATATAGGGAAATGTCTGCTGAAAAGCTATTGAAGGTATTGCAGTGGACTGCAACTCCTGGCCCATGAGAGGTCTTTATCTGCTTCTTTAACAATATAAAATCATCTATTATTCTTTTCTTTCATTAGGCCACCAGAATGATTTATATATATTTATATATATATACTTAAATGCATATTTTTTATAGACAAAGGGGCTTAAGAAAATATATTCGTATCAAATTTCATACATGCATAAGATAGCTTAGTGCTGATTATTTATCAAACATTAAGGTGATAGATGGACTTGCAGAGAAGGGGTGATGATGATAAGTAACTTTGCAAATATAATCACCGTAGATCCTATTTAGAGATATCTACATAGTCCAATCTGTGTATTACAGTTATACGTAAACGTAGTTTTGATAGCTTTCAAAAAGAAAAATTGAAAAAAATAAGCTTTAATAAATGACACTGGTCAACAGTCAAAAGTCCTATAAGTATAAGTATAATAAAAGATATTCAGTTTTGCACGCTGATTTCAAATCTGTAAATTTTTATTTTTTCGAGAGTCTGACGGTTTTCGAGAAATCGAAACCTACTTTTGTGCATTTTTAGCCCATTTTCCAACTTCAACTTCAATTTAAGCCCAGAAGAATTCGCATTTTGTGCATTAAAAAATAATGATCCGCTAGTGTTTATAGTGCAAATCTCATTTCCAGTCTTTGTTTTGACTGAAAGGAACTCCTAGGGATATAGGGGACGGGAGTAGGCCCAAAAGTAGGCCAAAACGTTTGTACTTAAACAACTCCTTGAATATTACAATAAATGGATGAATAAGGAATGCATTCTAGAGTTGAGACCCACAGCTTTCAAATGAGATGTCAAGCGCTCGATAAGAATCCTTAATTAAGAAGAAATCGTCCATCTAAATGAGTAAATTTCTATTCAATTTCGAGTAAAGATTCGCTAGAAATCTAAGACTCATGGTAACGCTACTTAAGTAGTAAGGCGCAGAAGGATTTCAGCTGGTTTCTTAATTCTTCTACCCGTAGCTACAATAATTCAAGCTATAATAACAAGTATGAGGAAATTTACTTTGTTAAGTCATTATAATTAATATTGATGCACTAAATTATCTAATAATAATTGATTGCGGCAAGATAAACCTATTTTGATGTAAAGAAAGTGGGCGGATGTTCATGAGTTGTTGTTTTTAGAGTGCTACAATGGGTTTGACCCTTCTCGAAGATCAACATAGTTAATTAGGACCTCTTAGTTGACCAAGTTTGTCGTCAACCCCTGCTCCATATAATGAATTTATATAAAAATAAATATTTCAAGCAACATATTTTTGTATTACCCAATAAGAAAATTTTTACACTTCACTTAAAAACTTATTTATGGCTTTCTTTGCTTCTTTTGATGGTTACACGTGATGGTATTTATTATCTCTACAACTACAACTACTACTATTACTACCTTCATTCCAAGGTAAGTAATAAGTCTAAAGTAAAGGTTCACTAAAGAAATAATAAAACTACTCTACTATATATATATATATGAATGTATTGAAAAGGCAAAAAAAAGAACAAAAAAAAAGTTATGAGTCAAAAATGCAATTTGAACTTTTTCCTTTTCTTTTACGACTTCTAATGGCTCCCATAAAAACCACCCATTTCAAGATTGGTTTTTTTTTTTTCCTTCACAAAAAGATAATTTTCGACAGGTTATAGGTAGATAGATGCACCCATACATGCTTTGTTTCATGTTTAAAAATATAGTTTTAAACCCAAGATACAAATACATATGTACATTGATTAGAATCTAGCCGAGCCCAGTACTTATACAGTTGCTTAAGTATAATTTATTTTGAAGAAGTGAAGTAAAGTCTACGGAATTCAAGTAGTAAATGTTTACCTTGTATATATATATATATATATATACTTATTGGGCCATATGACACTTGCTAAAATATCTCAATAAATAATGCTCATACGATCATTATTCTAAAAGAGGGGTCACATACTCGCGGCCTGCGGACTCACCGTGGTTCCCAGGTTATTATAATTAAGAAATAAATAATAATAAATATTAATTAATATTGATTAATAATTAATTAATATGAAAGATGAATGTTAGTGTGGCCCACAAAATTGAACTACTAAATTGAATAACTTGCTATTAATACAGGCATTTCAAACTGAATTCAAAAAAATAAATAATTTCTCACATCAGCCAGCCGGTCAGTCAGTTATTTAATATGTTTTTGGTTTAAAAATAAAGGTATTTGAGATGAACATAGGGATATTTTATAAGAGCTTTTCTATAGAAAATCCAGATGCGGTCAAGCCTCACCCAGGCTCTGCCTCCAGCAGCCCCCAGGTGAATCTCGTGGGCTGCAAGTATGCGACTAATGATCGTATGAACATCATTTATTGAGATATTTTAGCAAGTGTGATATGGCCCAATAATATGTATTGAGACCTCTGGTCTAAAAGGACCTACAAATAAGTAATTTATTTTAATGAAACTAAAATGTAAAAAAATATCTACAAAAGTCTTTGATTCGAGTTAATTATAAGTTATGCTTTAATTTGTGATTAGCGTAGATGTAATTACAACAACTATTCAAAGGTGAACTTTTAGAGTCACCAAAAAGACTAAAGGAAAAACAAACATTACAGTCTATTTACATTCTAATTAATTTTTAAAGGATCGCTCAAACTCTGACAGAAATCCCAAGACAAATAGTTTGAACTTTAGAAAATTTATTTATTTAGGGAATCAATTGAATTTGTATGAACTCCACAGAGGGATAGCTTGTATTACAATAATAAAGTATTCCTACGTTGTTGGAGTTGTTGTTGGTGAGACTTATTCCTGTCAGATATTTGAACATGAAAAGAAACATAATTACATTGTAAAACCATTAATTACATATACACACGCGTCTCCTATGTCCGGGTCATTTGTTATAATCGTTAGCCCTGATCCCCTTACATACACGATACAATTTACAAATTTATAGATCTAAACAAAATCATGGGTGAGTCAATTATAGACCCTTTGAAAATAATTGATAATAATAGTTAATCAGTCAACATTTGCCAACGAATACCGATTTATTAATATCTAAAAAATAACCAAACTTTTAAAAACTACTTTATTTTGTTTTGTGTGTTTTACCATTGTTTAATCATTGCACTAAACATATAGATTTTCAACTTATTATTTGAGATATCTTACATATAATTGTTTTATTTAAAATAAATGCATCAATAGAATAACTTATTGATAGGCTAAGTTTATACCATTGGCAATAACTGAAAAGGAGTTATGAAGAATACAAAACTATATTCAAACTTTTCCTTCCATTGAGTATGGAATCTATTGTGAATAGTAACAAGATATATATCTGTATATCCTCTAATGGTGTACCAATACCATAGTGATACTAAAATACAGACGCATTTGAAATACAATACAATACGAAATTGCTATTGGAAAAACTATTCTTTGAATCATTACGTCATAAAAATATTTGGTGCAATTATGACATAACAAAAAATTAAAAAAATAAATAAACTTGGCTCTATAAAAGGGTCATCCATCAAATTTCTAAGCTATTAACCCTTACACACACAATGGGAGTAAAAAAAAAAAACGGGGCCACTTTAGCATAATTTTACGAATTGACACTTTGCATAGTTATTTATTTATTTGTGTGTGTGTGTGTGTATAGATAAATTGCAATAATTTTAAATTTCCAGAAATTTATCATCTGGGTCTGTATTTCGCGATCATTGTGAAAATCATACCACCACAGTGGGATGCCATCTTGACGATCAAATTTAATACATCAATTCCTATACTTTGATTGAGTTCCTCTGCAAAAAAAAAAGAAGAAGATAAAGTACTATGTGTTGTAAAAAAACATTTATAAATTTATAGAATCTTCTTCTTTTCCACTCACAACCAGAAGTATGTATTAGAGAACATTTTGAATGAAAAATGATTGAGCACACTGAATAAATAAATAGAACATTCCATGATTCACTAAAATAGACTTGAATATTAGTTATAAAATGACAACTTTCAATTGTCAAAAATGTAATATAAAAAAAAATGCCTTGCATTCACGACAAGGTAATTGAAACATAAAGTTATCAAATGATACCCAACGTGTGAAACTTAAATATTAAGACTATACATATGTAAACTATGTGAACTTTCTTTAACGATCTTTTTTGCTTTATGTTTTGAGTAGGTAGAAAAGGTATCAGAATACCATGTCAACACTAATATCTACATAGGAATTAATATATGTAGATAAGTCATGATTTTACAACTCATTATTACACAATAGCATGGAGGGTCAATTTGAAATAAATCTGCCGAAATAAAACTGCTACTAAAAAAGAAATTAGAGTCTGGTCTATAAGAGTTATTGCATAAAATATCATTTTACTTTTAAATGTGTCATAATTAACTATTCAATTCCTTTATTCAAAAAGTACCATGAGTTGAAATGATATTTTCCTATCAAATCCTCATTTTCGCACACCACAATATCAATATAATTGAAAAATGGCTTCTAAGTAAGTCTTAGTAAACCTCTTATTGAAGAATATACCTATAAAAATATGCTCTTGTATGATAATTAGTGGATATTGAACTTCTTTTGAGCAACAGGTCATAAAGAGCTTTAGTAAAATGTGTTCATTTTTTTTTGCTATGGCCCCATATAGATAAAAAGGGTGCCAATGTTAATTGTCAGTGTTGAGTAATAACACGTAGTATATACATATTACTGTAATGAATACTTAAACAACAAGGAAGAGAAGTCTCTCGAAACCTCTAGTCACGTCTACATAATAATAGTATATGCTAAGAGATTCAAAAACAATTTGATACTTTGTGGTGTGTGGTATTTTTAATGTAAGTGTTGAAAACATAGAATTAATAAACATGGGTAAGGTTTTTGTTGCCCTATGAATATTGTTTGATTAGTCATTGATGACTGTGTTATTATTAATTGAACAAATAGTATAATTAAATATATTATTTTACAAAGTAATAACTTTTGTCAAAAAAAAATGAAGTATTTGTTGTCTAAATGAGTTATTTTATCATGTCGTTTTGTAAAAAAAAAAAGAAAAGACTTTTTCGTCAACAACTTGCAGAATAAATAATTGACAAAAATAATCAGTTCCTCATTCAATTTCTCCATTTGAAATAAATATTTCACTTAATGTATCACTCATCCAAGAAAAAATAAAAAAATAATATTAATATAACTTTTCCTTCTATGCAATAAGTAATGTTATAACGATATTGCTTAGTAATTGAGTCATGGTAAGTTACTTATTGCATAGCATTAAGTAAAATCTATATATATATATATATATATATAAAATCAAAATGCATTGCATAATTTATTTATTCAAAAATTCGCAAATAAATGTATTTTTGAAAAATACTTAAATATGAATAGAGCAAATATATATGTGTGGGAGTGAAGCAAGTCATTTTGAAGTAAAGCACACATTATTATACATTTATTTTTATGAATCTTCATAAATAAATTAAGAATATGATATTTTAGTATAAAGCTGCATACACTTGGATTATAAGTAACATACCGATTAGGCATGTGAAATTAAAGGCATATATGTACATCTAGAAATTAAACCATGTGAGCCCTATCTAACCCTTTGAGAAAAACTTCTTTATAGTATATATTAATTCATGGGATAATTTGTGGGGTTTTGTTTCATTTAATTTTTTTGGCAAAGGAGGGTTAATTAAATTTTTCTTTAATGTAACTGTGACAGGAGATATATCTTCAAACAAATCATGATATGCTCACAGAAATAAAGGAGCCGAATGTAATAAAGTTTTGTATGTTTTTTTTTTATTATCATGGAACCAACATTAGGGTGTACATACATACATTTAAAAGGACATTTGTCGTGCATGTATTCAGGCTTGTATAATTAATTTTCTTTTTTTTTCAAATTGTTATGTTGTAAATTGAATATTATACTATGCTGTGAGTCACAAGGAGCCCTTTGGGATGTACAAAAATACTTAGTATATGTACTCTCCTTTCAGCTGTTTTTCATCAGTTGACTTTTCTTCTGATTTAAAGCAGCTGACAGTACGTGTTATGAGCTTAAAAGGGGTATTATTATTATTATTTATAATTTGAATATATAAAAAGTATGTTAAATCAAAGATTGCGCGCCCTTTTTTTGAATTTTTGAATATTAAGCAAGTATTAACGATTGATTTGTATAAGTATTGGTAGACTTTATAAATGTTTATAGCATATGTAAATAATAACTCTGCCCAGTATTAAAAAGTTGGCAACAAGGAAAATACAGAAGGGACGCAGCTACCAGCTGTTTTTCCTAATTTGTCATTTCCCTTTTGAGAATCGAGGTTGCGAGTGCACAAAAAGACTCGTCGTGAGTATCCCTTGTTGCTTTTCTTTAAAGAGACTGAGAATAGTTGCAAGATTTTTTACGCTTGACTCAATAACTGTGAGTAGGCTTGAGTTTTGACCATAGATGTATCAAGTTTGTTATCGATTGAGTATACATATATCTACATATAGATTATACGGGCTCAAAGTTTTTTTCATATTAATTATTAAATGTGTCATTCAAACAATGTTGCAAATGTCCCCAAACTCGTTCTGAGTAATAATAATTAACTAAACTTATCAAGATGTTGAATTAATTAATTACCAAAGAAATATTCATATAAAAAATGTATTACTTTTTTTGTCAAAAACCCTCATTATTTTATAAAGTTATGGTGTGAATTTCAAGACTTTTGATGTTTGAGAAACAAAATTTATTATAAACGTTCCCAGTCTTTTCTATAGTCTGTGACATCATATTGAAATTTCTAGATTTACCAATTTAGTTATTACAAAATTGTTAAATAATTTTAAGTAAGACGACTTTTTTTTACTCAAACTTATGATAAAAACAATTCAAGTTCCCTTTAAGGCATTGGAAGCGTTCATAACTTTATCAGGTATAATATTTTCATTACAAAAAATTCTGGATTTGATCAATTTCTTTAAAGTTAGTTGCAGAAATGGTCGTCAAAACATTACACATATGTTCATTATCCACTTCTGATAGTAATGAATTTAATCAGTGCTTAAATTATAATTAAACAAAGATATTTTAAGGAATTAAAACACATTTTAAAATGTACATTTTTAAATTGTAGTTTATTATTTCAATTTGATATAAATAGGTCAAAATCTTAGGAAGAAGTTTTTAATAAACAAACATTCGAAAGAAAACTATGCAAATTTTGTTATTCGGAGCATTAATAGTAATGCTAATTCCACATAAATAAACGATAATCATGTTTTATCAAGGTGTATAATAATTTATATGTATTGTCATTAAACAGAAATCCCTTTAGTAAGTCATAATAATGCTAGCCTCAGGAAAAATAATTATAGCATATACTGTCGTTCATATATTCGTTTGATTGAATTTATGTGCATTGATGGTGTCAACTCGTAATAAGAATTTGGGTTCATTAAACGCTCTTATATCTAGGGTGAAATTTCTGTACATTTTTCAAATATTTTTTTTCTTCATTATTTCAAAGATTTATTTATTTATCTATCTATATATATATATACATAATTAAATTAATACCTGTGCCATTTGTGTTCACACTAATATTTCCCACGTTCGTCAACTAACTTTATTGTTAGTTATAGCATAAATATAACATTATATTTGCTGAATATAAAAATCGTGATAGGTCGAATATATGATAATAATTATATTAAAGTCATAAATTCTACGTCAACACATATTTTGTGTGTGCAATTAAGTCGATTCGCATATTATTTTGTCATTTGTGTGATATACATATTGATGTAAGTATTTCAATTGTTATTTAACTCCGATTTGAGTATATTTTTTGCTTATAAATGATTGATAGGGTGAATTTTTTTGGATCGCGGAAGAAGTATATTTATTCAAATTATTACAAGTTATAAAATATTTTTATACAGCATCCAATTACACTATTTAATCGATAAATTGAATAGCTTCAATGAAAAAAATATGAACCTTAATTAATAGGATTGTATCAATCCTTAAATCGGTCTCGTTCTCAAAACAATCACCGTTTTGTCCTGTCTTTGTTATCAATTCCTGAAAATGGTTTCAAATTTTATAGCATCATCGTCAAAGTATCACTTTTACATAAACAAACTACTTATGTAAGTTTATTAATCGAATTTCTTTAAGTAAATCTTTAAGCCTTTTTTACCGTTCTACCAATCTGGGGTTAATATAAACCAAATTCATAATTATAATTAACCATTATTCTTAATTAAAGCTTTTTGGAATAATTTTTTTTCCTATAATCGATGGATGATTATACCTCCAAGATGGCCGAGTGATGTTCATTTCTTAATGATGTTACTGACTTGTTTTTGTAATTGAATATAGTTTGTTCCATGGAACAAACTTTTTGTGTCTTAGACGAACGTGTCCTTAAAATTTAGAACGGAATTGGAGGAGATGTCAAAATTTGTGGACTGATAATTTCAGGGCTGTAATTATGGACTGTCTGAGGAGTTTGTAGACATAAATATAACAGGTGTTTACACGCATGTAGAACATTTTTATTGATCATATCATTTGTGAATTACAGATAATTCGAATACAAAATATATCTCTCTTATTCATTTGGCGGGCGTCTCCTTTTAGTGTGCTACATTTATGCACTGTAGTCATGTATAGGAATGTAAATAATATGCAAATCGGGCTTGTAATAAAAAAGTGGAGTTGGCTCTTCAAACAGTTCTATTTGTTTTCCAAAGCTGTTATCATTTTTCCAATATTACTGAGGGGAGAACATCTACCTGATAGTACAGATCTCACATGAAGGAATACATGCATTAAGGTTAATAAAGCAAATAAAATGTCCAACAAAAAGGGCTCAAGTCCTCGTATAATTATTATTAGTTAAAAATATATAATTTCCTCACATTAATTTCAGTTCATTTTCTGCCTCTCATCTATGGTATTATTTATTGTTGTATATATAATGGAGAATAACAGCTTGTAGCTCAGTAAAACGTCATGACAGCTCAAGCTGCTTTCCTCTCAACATTCATCAAATTGTCAGAGTTACAACCAGGTTGATTTTCTCTTTTTTTTTCTTACAAGCCCGATTTGCATATTATTTACATTACTAGTCATGTAGTAATACACTGTCTCACTTGATAATTACGTGTTAGTTATAGTATGTTCTTAATATGTTTTTTACACAGTTCATCTATCATAGTGATGTATCAATATGACCTTCAAACTATTAATAAAATTCCTCTGCAAAAGTTATATCCTTATTTTCAAATTTTGTAGAGAAGAAGACTAGACAGAAGCAACTAATGATATCCGTACGTATAATAGTGAAAATAATTACATGCATTGTACATATCTTTATATGTTTTCACTCCGGAAATAAGCTTATAAAAATGAAAGGAAATGTATAGCAAAGTTTATAATACTGATTTGAATCATAATGAAGATGAAGAATATTTCCGTGTTTTTCTTCATTCCTAAATGAAAAAAGATTACATTTATTAGATAACTTTTTTTTTTCTCATAGTTAAAAATTTCTATTTATTTATCACAATGTTAGAATAGTAAAGTATTTCAGGATTTTTTTTTTTGATAAAGAAAGAAAAACATTCTTCAATACAATGAAAAATAAAAAGTTTACTTTTTTGTAAATTAAAACTTATGAAAAAAAAAAAAAAGTTTTGTTTTTATTTATTTTAAAAAGATCTTTATTAATTGAATTATTTGTATTAATTAAAAAGGAAAAACTATTTGAATTCCCCATTGCTGTTAATGTAAAGTAATATGAAATATTGTAAATGTTAAAAAAATAATGCAAATTAGTTCTTAGACAAAAGAAATTTTACACACACTTTTTACTTTTATTTAATGCAAAAAAAAAAAAAGTTGAAAAATTATAGCTAATAATTTAATTAATCAAAAATAAGGCATCATTTTTTGAATACTTATGATAATGTTTGTTATTATAACCTTGTATTTACAGAGAGGAATGTAAACTTAGTTTGTTAATTAAATTATGAATTAGATATAATTAGTTGATCAATTTACGAGATATTAAAAAACTTTATAAATAAACACAGCAAGAGAATGGCTGTTATAATCATTTACAAATATTCCTTGAGTTAAGTACGATGAACCATTATATAGAATTACTATCTTTGGTAATTGTGACTGGGTAGCAAATGAGCAGTGAGGCTACCTTGAAAGGTAGAGCACAATTTTGACTATTGCCTATATAGGGAATAATAATTCAGGGGCCCAATTGAAGAAAAAATATGATCAAAATTCGTCTTTTATAAAAATACGAAGAAAATTCAAACTATTCCATTAAAAATTAAGTAAAATTTGGCAAAATTTGTAAATTTTCTATCTATATGCTGTAATATTTACACATAATCTTCTTCTGTATGTGAGCCAGGCTGCCATTGGAGTCCATGTAGATCTTAACCCCTATTTGTAATTGCTCTCATGATGTCGTGACTAAAATTTTATTTTAAATCCTGATTCTTCATTTTTGTCTAATTTATTTTTTGTACATACAAATAATTTTTCAAGAGAAACAAAAGTTAACTAAAGTTTGTAAGTAAATTCTAATTTTTAATCATCCTACAAATTTGATCTATAGTATTGCATACAAAAAAAGAGTTAATGTACTCCTATACTCATTCTTATAAAACTTATTTACAACAACAATGACATTGCATAAATTGTCTTCTATCTGTTTGGATCCATACACTCCCATATAAGGTCCTTTTGATCTCCTCAATTGATATGGATTTTGCATAGAAATAAATAAATTAACAAAGAGTAATATTTTGAAAACATTTTTACTAATTGTATTTTATAGATTTTAACTAATCATTAAAATATTAAATTCACAATCCCAAAATTGAAAAATTTTTGGGATTGTGAAATCACAAATCACGAGAGTGATTTGTGATTTATTGGAAAAAAAAATACATAATTTTTGATGACTCTCCTTGTTTTCATATCTGTTACGTCATCAAACATTCTTTGATGTTTTACATGTAAAAATTTATGTGAAGGAACTGTAACGTACTCCTACATAACAGGCCATGATGAATATATTGATGCATTTCTCCTGCCTGTTTTTCTATACTACATAATATATATTATAACTCAAAGGAGTTTTTATGGAAACTTGTAGGCATTTCTTGCGTAGCATATTTACTTACGTAACAATTGAGTCTATAACCAAAATGTATATATGTATCTGTACTATCTCTGCAGAAACATACTTCTCAATACAACAAATTGTACTTATGAATATAAAATATAGAAGTTGATATTTTAAATTAATTATCATTCCGTGTAACACACACTAGAACTCCCAGAATGCGTTCCTTACTAGAACAACCATTGTTATCAATTTAACGCCCTATAATCTGGTACATAAGTGCATATTGTATTACAATCAAAGCTACTATTTAAAATCACTTTTATGATTGAACAGTTATGTGTAGTCTTCCAGACAAAATATATTTGTTTCATTACTTTTGAACCACATTTTTGCTATCATTTTCAATATAAAACAAAATACAGATTCTGTCAAAACATTTCTCTTAAAACTCTTAAAATTAATTGCTCTCTGGACTGCAGCTATGATTCGGAATGTAAATAATATGCAAAATACCGCGTGCGAGATTTTGTGGAGTTGCTTCTTCGAACAGTACTTTTTGTTTTCCAAAGCTGTTATCATTATTCCTTTATTACTACTGAGGGGAGAACATCTACCTGATGGTAAAGATCTCGCATGAAGGAATACATGCATTAAGGTTAATAAAGCAAATAAAATGTACAAACAAAAAGGGCTCAAGTCCTTGTATAGTTATTATTAGTTAAAAATATATAATTTCCTGACATTAATTTGAGTTAATTTTCTGGCTCTCATCTGTGGTATACATACATAATGTTGTTATTTATTATTATGTCTTCATTTGTATATATAAAGGAGAATAGCAGCTTGCAGCTCAGTAAAACGTCATGACAGCTCAAGCTGCTTCCCTCTCAACATTCATCAAATTGTCAGAGTTACAACTAGGTTGATTTTCTCTTTTTTTGATTCATACAAGCCCGATTTGCATATTATTTACATTCCTAGCTATGATCATGTTCCACCTTTGTTTTCCTCTGATAAACAGAAATATATTAATTATAAAGCAATGGTTGTATTGTAAAAAAAATACTTAAAAATGCAATAGTATCAATTTTAAGTATAATAGTAGATCTAATTATGACTCATGAATAAGAACCGTCAAAATGACGTTTTTTGGTAGCTGTAGGTAAATTTCATTGCAACTATTTTACGGTTTAGGATTCTTAATAAGTGACTAAATAAAAGTGAAAAACAAAATGATTGATGAAGTGTTAAGAATCTATAACTTACATAAGTCAAAACTATAGTTAAAAAATACTTGTGTTAATTATTCAAATATTTCAAATACATTGTCTAAGACAATTCTCATAAATTTACTCTATAAAAATGGACTAACGAATCCTATATAATAATTAATTATTTGTATAAATTTGGGTTAAAAAAAGACATGAAAATTCAATTTTACTCAATACAGCCTCTAGTAACATCATTGATTTGGTTCAATCGCACTCATTTGAGAAATAATAAAGATTTGTAGAGACTCAAACTCTACTTAAGGATATTTTCATGGGGTATACATAATTTTTCTGACGTTCCATGTGAAGTCTATTAATATACTAAATATATTTCTAGTAAAGACTTTAGGATAAAATCTTTTAATTTGATGGTGAGTGTATTTATACTAGATATGTATGTAAATCATTTATGTAAGAAGCTGGAGTTGATATATGTAATTCAATTTAATTTTTAATTAAATTGTCACTTACCGGCATTTGAGCATGATTCACTTTGAAATCCGAGTAAGACTTTTATGAAATCTTTAAATAAATTTACTATATAAATGTATATATATATATACATATATTTTAAATTAAGCACATACCCACGTTTCATTGACTTGAAGACTCCTGAGAAGCATAATTTTTACTCATTTTAAGCTTTAGTGAAGAGAAAAAAGCCCCTGTTAAATAAGAATATTAATACTTCAATCAATTCCAACCCAAGTCACGTTGATATCCTACTTTTTTCTCTTTTAAATATGACACTAATCAAAAGTCAAAAATCCTAAAGGGTATAAGTATAATAAAAGTAACTTTTTTTTTGCCAAGGGTTTTCGAAAAATCAGACCATTTTTTTTGTTCTAATTTGGCCCATATTCCAACTTCAACTTCAATTTAAGCCTGGAAGAATACTCATTTTCTCCATTAAAAAATAATGATCCACCTGTGTAACTAATGTAGATTCCAATTCTGGTCTTGGTTTTGACCTAAGGGGAATCATAGGGGCGTGGGTTGCGGGAGTAGGCCCAAAAGTTGGCCAACTTGTTTTTACTTATATAACTACTCGAATAGTATATGAATGCATACAAGAGCTAAGACCCACAGCTTTCAAACGAGGTGTCAAGAGCCCAATAAGGGCCCTTAATCAAGAAAAAATCGTTCATCTAAATATTGTGTAAATTTTAGTTCAATTTCGATCAAAAAACTCACGGTAGAGCTATTAAAGTAGTAGAAATCCACTGAAATCCTTCTGATTGCTATTACTGAAGTTTTTTTTTAGTAGTTTTAGTGTGGGTTTTTGATTTCGAGTGGTTTTTTTTGGATTTATACATTTAGATGGACGATATCTTTTTGATTAAAATTGTTGATCTGTGTAATTGTTGTTTTACATAGTTGAACCTATAAAATAGACATCTTATGTAAATTTTAAAAGCAAGTTTAAACTATAATGTTAGATTATTGTTTA
This sequence comes from Lepeophtheirus nordmannii, assembly GCA_963680855.1. Classification (NCBI taxonomy): domain Eukaryota; kingdom Metazoa; phylum Arthropoda; class Copepoda; order Siphonostomatoida; family Caligidae; genus Lepeophtheirus; species Lepeophtheirus nordmannii. The sequence goes on from OY804521.1 coordinate 28,725,474, forward strand.
TGTAGGAGAATAAATTTTAAAATTTGTGAGGATATCAATCATCTAAAAATGATCAATTGCTGGCTAAAAATACATGTCTTTTTTTCCATATTCTTTAAATAACTATTATCAAACTTTGTCAATCATTTTTTTATGATTGCTCCAGTGGAACATATTTGAGTTCACTAGGGCAATAACTCCAATCTATATATATATTTATATTATACAAATACTACTGCTGTTATTGCCAAAAATAACAATAGATTGGTTATTAATCATTTTTCTGGGTCAATATTAACTTTCTTGTTTTTACGGTCCATGTATTATTGACCCACTCTCCTATGTGAACATGTATATCAAACAAATACAAATACTGACATAGACAGAAAATTGAATATAAAAGATTATAAAGCCATAATTTGCCAATTTTTTATTCATTCCAATGACGATACTAATAAATAATTTCCTTATTATTATTATTAAAAAATTAAACATTCAAAATGTCTAGCAAATGTAAATATTAAATTAACTATGTACACATAGAGAAAACAAATATTTTTTTCTTCTTCTTTCTTCATTATCTTTCATAATTAGTATCATATTGTGTTTTGTTTGAATGTTGTTGTTATTGTTGGTTTTTTCTACCCAAAGGGAATTAAATAAAGGAATTATTTCATTAAACTATATGAGTTTTGATGAGAAGTCTGTACATATATGTATACAAACAAACTCTTGAATAAATCATATTACGTAGTTTGCTCATTTATTAAATCAAGAAATAGTATCAATTTCCTTGGAAAATACATTCCTTGGAATGATATCGTAAATAAAAATGAAGAAAAAGTTGAAATTTACCTTTTTTCAACAACAACTTTTGATTAAACTTATTGAATATGTTTATATTCTAAGATTTGTATTATTTTTTTTTTAGTTGAATATAATTAAATGTTTTATAATAAGATTGAATCAAACACCAATTTTATGATATATGTATATCAATAAAGACACAAAATAATCCATTGAGCAGTTTTTTCCAATCAACGAATCGTTACTCAAAAGTGGATGATGTCTATTGAAGTAAATATTCCAAAGCTAGGGCCGACAAAATGTAGATTGATCTCTAAAGAAAATACTTTATTTTGGATTTACTTGAAGAGCAATAAAAACGAATTAAGGAAAAGTAACCATGGGGATCTTTGTACTAGACCAATTGAGCCGTATATCTCTGTTTTTCATACAAATTCAATAATTATACTGGTCAACAGTCAAAAATCCTAAGGGGTATAAGTAAATTAAAAGCTATTCAGTTTTGTACACTGATTTCAAATCTGTAATTTTTTTTTTTTTCGAGAGTCCGACAGTTTTCAAAAATCGGACGTAGAGTTTCTAAGCTAATTTGGCCCATTTTTCAACTTTAGCTTCAATTCCAGCCTAGAAGAATACTCATTTTGGTCGTTTAAAAAATAATGATCTGCTTGTGTATTTAATGCAAATTTCATTTCCAGTTTTTGTTTTGACCTAAGGAGACTCCTGGGAGCATAGGTGGCGGGAGTAGACCCAAAGGTTGCAAAAACGTTTGTACTTAAATATCTACTCAAATATTGCATGAAATGAGTTAATAAATAATGCATTCAAGATCTGAAAACCATAGTTTTCAAACAAAAAAAAAATTCACAGTCCATTCCTCAATAAAAATGAGGCTCAATCATAGGAAAGTAGCATATGGTGTATATTTATAAATAAATAAATGTAGGTATGTATAAACATCTAGTGAAGATTACTTATCAGTATGTAGGTAAATATGAAATATTTACTGTGATTTATGACCTAGACGTTCAATATAAAAATGTGCACAAAGTTAAGCAAAGCTTAATCTTCTATACTTTGGATGGATATTTTAGACAAGGAATTCTAAAAGAAACGGTTTATTTTGCAACTTAGAGATTATTATAGGGTGTTTCTAAACGTTCAACATTGATTTACATATATATATATATACATAATTCCTATGTTTCAAAAATACAAAACATGACTTTTCCATTTAATAGTATATTTAAGTCACATTCATCACGAGAATTACTATAAGAGGAAGTTGGCAAAACAAGTTCAATAGACTGAAGTAGTAGCGTGTAGAAGGTTTTCAGCTGATTTCTTAACCCTTATTCGTGCTATTACTTTAGTAGCTCTAGAGTGAGTCTTTGATTTCTTGCGAATTTTACCTCAAAATTGAATGAAAATTTAGAAAACATTTAGATGGTCGATTTCTTTTTAGTTAAGGTTTTTTTTTTTGCCATAGACTACAACAGACAAGTATGAAATAACAAACACTTTTTGCATTAAAATAATGTATTGGAATTAATGGGTTTTTACCGAATCATAAAGGGAGGTTCAATGCTCATTTATAATTAGTTTTTCGTGATTTTTCTTTTCCGCCTGATTATTATTATTATTATTATTAAGGTATTGATTTCTACTTTTTTCAGGGAACTCACTCTGGGTGTTTTGAAGTTAGTGTAGAAATATATGAGGAAATTGTATCGTGTAGCGTATATCAAAAGGTTTCATACGTATATATGTATAATACGTAGTATACGTAGCTACAGTTTTTGATGCTACAAACTTTGATATTCAAAGCCACAAATAAAATATATGTGAGTGTCTATTTTATTTCCATTAGAATATTAAAATTATGTGTTATATATGGATGCCAGAGCAGGGCCAAGTTGCGTGATTTACCTGTCATTAATATGTGTCGTCTTTTTTTTTTTTTTTTGTACAATTTCATCTCCTCCAATGAATTGAATTGATTATGTCTCTCCCTGCATGTCTCCTGAATGAATAAATGTGTCAAGTCAACAAGAAAGGAAATTTGTTTTCAAAAATTGAAACTGAGTAAATCCACTTTGCAGTTTTTTACTTCATAAATATAACAGCCAAATATTTCAGAGACATTTTAAGACCTATACCGCCCGGTTTTTGCTAAAATGTCCCTTTATATCGAGAAACAACCAAGGATTACTGTTTAGCCAATGAAAGAACGTCCATTTTTTTCATAGCCCAGAGATTTATTTTGTTGCAGTTGGCTAAGACCAGTTTATTTGTTTATAAACTATAAAGAATTAACTAAAGAATTAATTAATTCTCCCTTCAGCTGATTTTCATTATTTGACTCTTTTGATTTAAAGCAGCTGACCATACGTGCTATGGGCTGAAAAAGGGTATTAATATTTTTTATGATTTTGATGCATAAAAAATATATTAAATCAAGGATTGCGCGCCCTTTTTTGAATTTTGAATATATTACAAGTAGTAACGATTGGTTTGTGATTGGTAAAGTTTATAAATATTTAGTATATCTAAATAATAAATTCTGCAAGTGGGCAACAAGGAAGATACAAAAGGGTAGCTACCATATTTTTTTCCAAAATTTTCCTTTCCCTTTTGTCAGTCGAGGTTGCGAGTGAACAAAAAAGCTCGACGTGCACAGTCTTGATGACTTGATTACATTACATTATAAATTACAGGCAAAAGTCAACTATTAAATATACTCCAATCATCTGACAACATGTTTCATGACGAATCAAAGATTATCTTTAGAAAAAACAAACCATTATTTATTCATATTTAAAAAGTCATCAAATCTTATATATATATATATGGATAGAATAGGATTGTGTAATTGACAAACAAGATAGATTATAGTTTTATGACGATGCTAAAACATTCTTTTATAGTTCTTTTAAAAACACACTTAATTTCGCATGGCTGTGATCCATTACATTTCCTTTTTAAAAGCTTAGCGACGACTCAAACAATGAATGAAATAATATATACACACAATAAGCTACGGTGTAGGAAAAAACTCATGCTAACTCAATTGACTGTTTACCCAACATCAATATTCGTAGCTTACTTCTTTACACAAAATGCGTAGCATTTTCTTTGATAATTTTATATGTACGTACATACCTTCTATAACATTAAATTATAAGGCATTGTAAATATGCTCGTACTATAGTGGTTGCTTCAGGCTCATCGCATATCGTTTTTGATAGTGAGGAGGAGGAGGCTAGTCATTGATGTAAAAAGACTACTACTAGGGTGGCCCATGAAGATGAAGTAACATATTTGATATTGATAAACTTCATACTAATTTCTTGTAAATTATATATATATATAAAAGGTGGGTGGTCCCTCTTAGCCGATCCCTGGCAATTCCTGATGCTCAGAGGCTAAGTTACATATATATATATATATAAGTTGGATCAAAGATACGTTGTTTATTTTTCAAATAATATTATTTTCAGTCAATTGTCCAAGTTATAGTCTTAATCAATTTATGAGTATAGAGACACTCATTCATAATTACTGTGTATTTAAATAAATACACTCGTGAACAAATTTGAACTTTCAAAAATCCAAAGGGGTACTATAAGTAAATTAAAAGTTATTCAGTTTTGCAGGCTGATTTCAAATCTGTATTTTTCTGAGAGTCCGACGGTTTTTGAGAAATCAGACCTTACTTTTTGTGATAATTTGGCCACTTTTCCAACTTCAATTTAAGTCTAAAAGGATATCCATTTTGTGCATTAACCGCTCGTGTATTTAATGGAAATTACATTTATGACTCTTAAGACTCTCGAAACAAAAAAAATTAGAGATTTGAAATCAGCGTGCAAAACTAAATAACTTTTATTATACTTATACACCTTAGGATTTTTGACTGTTGACCAGTGTTATTATTATAAATGTAAAATTTGCTTAAGAATGGCTTTACTTGTTGTAACAATGTCAGGTCCATCCGAGTAGTATCCTTAAAAACTCACATCAATTCATGTATTTCAAGCAACGAACAATCTTATATCAGTCTACATGGAAATTGTCGAATTTTCCGTTGTCGACGTAGAGTTTCATAAAATCCTTTGTCAAAATTTGAACAAAATCCTACGCTTAAAAAGGTTAAAAAAGTTTAAATAGCGATTTTGAAATGATAGATGAGGGAAGCATTATTTTGTCATAGTGTAAACACATATGTAAAAATCATACGGTATTTACTGTTCTTAAAACATACATATGTACATACACACACAACCATTAAATGACTCAAATTATCATACTTTTAAGCAATGGAAGAGCCACCTCTGTATTGTTTAAATGTTATTTTATTTTATATATCATCCCAAGCAATTATTTCGACAAGCCCATAATGTTCAGTAGAGTAACAACAACAATAATACATCATCATGAATATTTAAAAAAAATAATAATTATTCAAAATGATTCTACTTGAATTTATATATACATATGTGTACCTATGTAAACCCATAAGTTGTTCCCTGGCATGTGGGATATTTTATCATCTGCACAAAAGTTACATATAGCATTTTAACCCTGCGTAAGGAGGAGGGTTTTATACTCCTCTTGATATATATATATACGTACTATGAGGCCCACAGATACATTTTGAAAGATCAATTTATTCTCTCAATAATAGAACCTTGAAAAACCTACTCAAAACTGTTGAATATTTGTAAGTAGTTAATTATGTAATTTACATAGTACGGTCCTTTATGGGAGGATCTGTACTATGTACATTAATTATGTAGAAGAAAAAGGAAAAATTGTTGACATGAATCTATTTTTTTTGAAATGATGTCTATTCTTTGTTAAATATTTGAGAAAGAAACATTCTCAAATGAGTCTTAAATAATTAATTAATCATCGCCTAATCATTTGTAGTTACATTTTTCCGTTAAAAATCCAAAATACATTTATCAAATAAAATTATAATATTTTCTTTGTATTAATGCTAATACAAATTCTTTTTCTCGCAAGAGCAGTCATAAATTCATTGTTCGATATTTTTTTTCCTATTTTTAGTGAGATTGTAAAATTGTAGACGGAATGCTTTTGAGCTCTGGGGGAAGTAGGGTTGCAAAGCTACAAGGGTTCACCCTTTTAGTGTTGCACACTTCCCGGAATCTAATTATCGATTAAATCATTTCATTTTTATATTGCTCTTTGTACAAATCACCACGTTATATATTTATTGAACGCGCAACCTCCAAACAGAGATACAGTTATTCTTTATAAGAGTAAATTTGAAGCATTTTCTTCAATTGTCTCAATTGTTAAATATAAGGATTCGTGAGGTATCTCGGAATGATAAGCTTATAATATTCTCTCAACCCTGGAAATAAATCCACAAACGCCTAATAAGTTGATCAAAAAAGACAATGTGTTTCCTCTTGACTAATATATGTATAAGAGACTGCCACGTTGTAAAAAAAAAAAACTTTGCCCTCTACTATCAAAGAGATCCAAAGCCCCGTCCCTACATATACATGTGCCATCAATAACTTCAAAAGCAGTTTACTCATCTTAAACATAAACAGAATGAGGTCCACTTAAAATTAAAAATTATGTCTAATACTTTACTTTCAAACAGCATTTAAACGGGAATTCATTTCGAGCGCATCATTTCAAAATCAAATATTTCAACTGCTAATTCACCTATATGTACATTGGCACAAAGAGTTATGCCCATTTTGCTTGAGTGTTTTATAGGTATAAGACACTGGAAATTACGGATTTTGAAAGTGAAGTGCTCGAAACTCAAATATTTAAAACATTTGAACTTTGTGATCAGTTGATAACTTATTAGGGGTAATTTTATGTTGACTGTTTGGACTCCACACCACCCCTTTGATTTTGATTAAAATTGAGTATATTAATAATTTTTTGCTTGCAAATGGAGAATAATCCTTTCCCTGTCATCTAGTTTTATGAGTGTTTTTCAAAGTACGAAAAGCTCTTTTTCTACGAACTAATTAAAGAGCTTAGAACTTTAAAAATTTGATTAGACCTCATTTTTGACACAGGTAGGAAAAACAATACTTTGGAAAGGGGTCATTCAATTAATATAAAAGTCTTTACATCATATAAAAATGTACAAAATTTCAACATCTTCTGGGGAAGTTGCTATCATCCAAAGTTGATCATTATCATTTTTTGCCAAATGATATCATTTCAAGTTAGAATGATTAGCAATAAATTAATTTAGCTCTTGATCCAATACCTCAAAAAACCAATTTGAGTCATCAACTTTTTTTGTTGAAAAAAAAACAAAAAAACAATATGTATCCCAATTATTTCCTTTTAATAAAATTTCCATTCTTCATCATTAATTATATCATTTGGCAAATGTATTTTTTCGTTTAAAAAAAAATGAAATGCAGATCTTCAACCTAAAATAAAAAGACCTTTGAAAAGTAATACATACATAATAATTATCTCAATAGTACAATTTTGAACTGATTACATAGGCCTTTGACCCTAGCAAGTTAATAAACAAAAATACATATGACAGTGTGTATAATTTCCCTAGATGCACTTAGGTTCCTATGAATTACAACCTCTACAAATAATTAATTAATTCTATTAATGAATATATAATTTTATGTACCTCTCAAGAGTTACATCATCTGAAGGAGGGAGTGTCACGATCAAATTGATACGTTTTGTTATTGCTGTTTTAATACTTGGACCTTTTAAAAAAAAAGTCTTTTTAATTTTGTATGAAAAAAACAAAAACAAAAGAAAAAATGAAAAAACTTGTAGGCATCATTAAAAATTATTTAGAAGTGAGTAAGGAATCATGTAATCACGAAATCATTTTCAAAAGATACCTATATATATATATATGTATATAAGTGCATAGAATAATATACGAACACATCTAAGTATGTATTTTCAAAAAGAAAACTTTCAATTTTTTTTGTTTTTTTTAGGCGGATGAGAGAAGCAAAACAATAAATCATTTATCTTGGAATTGTATTCGTATACATACCTTTAAATATATGTACATACATATATATATATATATATAAACCATTTACTATGAAATAAGCAAATCCACTTTTATCTTCAATGCATGCTTCATTCAAAATTATGTATATTTTGTATAAATCAGACAAATGTAGTTAATAGTATGAGTTCTCAAAGCCTTGATATGTCATACAAAAAAACAAAAAAACCATTTCACTGCCTTATTTTTTGTTAAATCAATAAAAATATGAGGGTTTTTTTTCCTTGTCAATAGCTCAGCTCAGGTATTTGTGTAAACATCTTTTTTTTCCGTTGCATCCATTTTGTTTTTCTATTATAAATTGTCTTGAGGCTGTTATTCTTTTTTCCCTATGTATGTATAATTTTAATTAAAATACTTTTTTTTTTTTAAAAAAAAAAATAATATTTGTGTGTTTATAATTTTTTATTTATAATGTGTCTCTATATACACACATTTTTTTTGTGATCCCAGGGATTTCTTGAGGATTTACAGTGGTGATAAATTCGTAAGAAATCTTGCATTTAATTAATTATTATTTCATTATGTAATTTTCTTTGGGCTTTTTTTAACAAATAAATAACTTAAAATTAGAATACTCAACTAATGTCACAAATTACTCATAATCAACTATTTTTATATAAAATAATAATAGTACTTTTTCATATGTACATTATATATATATATATATATATATATATATATATATATATATATATATTAAGTTTGACACACAAAAATGAATTTAATAAAATTTCAAAATTAACTTTTTTTAAGTACAATTTTATTTCAACAAATTGAATTGTACTGTTTCACCCTGAGCATATATGAACATTACTAAAATACACCTCTCCTTTCAAAGGGCTGGATGCTCAGTAGCTTATACAAATAATATTGGAAAAAGTATTTATTATATTTTCATTAAGTTGTACACCACTTTTACAAATTACACCTAAAAATGGTCTTACCTAGTTTTAAAACTAAAATTTAACTAGAAAACATTAGATAAATGATTCTTAATAATACATCATAGTGGATCAATTAGTCCAAAGACATATGTAAGATCCAAAAATAATTCATTTCAAAATGGCTTTATTAAAGGATGAGGATTGGTTTTTGTACAGTATTAAGACTAAAAGGAGTTTTTTTGGGGGGATAACGAATATAATTCTATTGCAACAATAAATTATTATTTTTCGAAGAAATATGAATTTGATTATAATATTTTGAACAGAGAATTTTTCGGAACGTTTTTATCGTTAAAATTATGATATCCATACAGAAATTGATGATAAGAATATGTAGATTTATGAATTTAATTAATGATGTTGAAACTCAATGGTCCGATGTGTCAATTTTGTATTCCATTTGGCCATTTTTGTTAACCAATTTGAATGGATATTTTGGCTAAGACCTCAATATTATACAATGGACTGAAATGTAAACCTTTTTAAACCTTTGATTGATTTTTTATTTGATAATATACTGCTTTTTAGTATTTATCAATACACTGGCAAGGAATTAGGACCTTTTTTGCATAGGTACAATCTAATTGGTCAAAGGCTTTGTTGTCAAATAGACATATAATTAACATTATCAAAGTAAAGGGTTCAAAGTTAAAGTACATAATATGTTAGAATGTGGTTTGAAATTCAAATGCTTACTAGATATAAATGAAAAAATTAGATTATTTCCAATTATTGTAACTGTTTTTTTGTTTTTTCAAAAAGACAATAATTCAACTCTTTATTTTTGTCTAAGGAAATTATAATTGCCATTATAAATCAGCCAAGTGGATGATGCATTTTCTCATCTTTTAATATTTGTTTGATTATTATTATCATTATGTCTTGAATCTGTAAGAATTAATATTGATCGACGTGAGAGAGCAAATTTTGTTTTGTATAGGATCAGATATATCAAATAAACACGTTAACAACACGCTCTATTCTAAATTTGTATGCACATAATCTGAGGAATGAGGAAAATTATATTTCGAGCACTGAGAATCACATAAGATATTAAAAATTACATGCCAATTAATCTATTAGTATTTTAAATACCGTTTATTTCGGCGATTAAGACGACCCTTAAACTCAAAAAATCACCCTTAAAAATTGTGGATCGTCTTATATGTACAACCGATATAAAAGTCAGACCTTATATTATGATATATGATAAACTCATACAAATTTCCTTTAACTTTGTACTTCATCTTACCTGACGGTCGCCTTATACACCGAAATGTACAAAGCTATTGAAAAGTAAATCCATGCCTAATTGAAAAAGAACACACTTTGATTTGTTTTATTGATTCATAATTTCCAAATATATATATTGAAATATTTGATTTAATTTGTAATGTTTAATGTGTCTTTTCATTTTTATAAAAGGAAAAAAAAATATTTATATATTTATCGATGAAAATTATATTTTACAATATTTAAATGTGTTTATATATATATACAAATAACAAATTAGGTGTAGATATTGGAGTCTACACCTTCTCTAAAGGTGATAAAGCTCTATGGTTTATCTTTTGCTCCTTGGTTTAAGGGATTGAAACATTTTAATCTGATCTTTTTTAGCCATAGCTAAAAAAAAACCCTACATATACTAGTTAAGAATGATAAAAAGGGATCTTAAATACAAAATACACATTGAAAAAAGGATTAAAGTAGATGGGTACTCTTTCTAACAAGAGTAAAATGTATTTAATTCTACTTTAAGTAAAACGGTTCTTGTAAGACTCAACATTCATATTTCAGTAACAGTGTATTGTCATATTTTTAAATGTTTGTAGAATGAAAAACATTCAGAGCAGACTGATTGCTCACAATCTTAACCAGAATTATTAGGTTTTAACTAATTATTTCATTTTTATTTGTCCCATTTAAAAAATATTGTTTAGTGTACAGCAAAAACCATGGGTTGTAGGACTAAGTTTGAAGTCTGCTAGACACTCATTACTTAGCTTGTTGTAATTTTTTAGCTGATCTCTCACTGCAATTAATCTACATAAAACATAATATATGACTTTTAATATTGCTCGTTAGATGATAGGAAATTTTGTAAGAAAATTAGACTCGTTAGAATGGAAATTAATCATTTATCAGTTATTTTTCTTCTTGAAAGGATAATTAATGAATTTAGTTATATTGTGTTAAAAAAGAATGTTTAAAAAAAGAATAAAAACATCTCTAGAATTCCCTTTCTTCTATGTATAATAGATAATTAATTAAATAAATAATAAAATATTTGTCTGTGCTTGTATGCAAGTGATGAGTCAATGAATTTACAATATTTACAAATTAAATCCATAATTATTTTTGTTAAATAATGAACATTTAATACATATTCCTAGGTTTTATATATATATATATATATATATACAGTTGTCTATGGAAAATCATAATTAAACGTAATTACCCAAACTTTTTCTTTTATTTCTTTTGATGATTAATACATGCAAAAAAAAAAAGAAAAGAAGAAAAAAAAAAGTTGTGTCTCAATGCATGAAGCTATGTACGAACATGCTCAAAAAATTATGACCACAAAAAGAATTAAGAACTTTCATTGTTTTTTTTTTTTTTAGTAGCTTTACATATATTATATATATATATGTATGTATATACAATATACAAACATACCTAATATAACTTTTTCTTGTGAATGCAGCAAATAATTATATAATATATATGGATAATATATGTATACTTCTCATTGAATTTCTCATTTCATTTAATAATAATTAATTATTAATTGCAAAAAGAAAAAAACCCAAAAAACAGTTGTAATAATAATAATAATAATACATCTTTTCTTATGAGGTTAATTACCACACCTGGCTCTAATCAACTTTGTTTGCCTAAATGTAATTTATTTTATATTAACTTTATTCAGCTAGTAGACTAGAGAAATGCTGTTCTGTGTGTGCACTAATCAATCTACTTTCATGACAATATAAGTTAAAAGAGTAAATTTGATGCTGGAAAACATTCATAAAATGGAATAGTCATGGAATACATTGAATGGTGTCATGGGATGTTGTTATGATATGCCATGATGTCGGCCATCTTGGCTGAGATGTATGAACAAGCACAAATGCTATGATTGGCCATGTTGTCGACCATCTTGGCCGAGATGTAGGAACAGGCACAAATTTTACTCAGAGTAAAAGACTTTATTGCCTTCAAATGTGGGATAAAAGGGACTTAATGCCCTATATTTGAAAGTCAATATGGTACTGATGAACATAAGGTACTTGAATCTGTACCGTTCATCACAAATTTATTATTATCTTTATCATATGTATATCAGAAATTGTGGTAAAAAATTAACTTCACACCATTTTACAAACATCTACTTATGTGTGGTCAATAAGTTACTTTTGCCAGGGGCTAGATATTTGGCTAATGCTAAAAGTCTAGCCTTTTTATTTGATTTACTTGCCTAATAATTTAATTTGATTCAAATAAAACTGTTTCTCTTTAGTATCAAGTTTTATTCTCAAGTCTTGTCAATTTTTTTTTTTTATTTTTAAAGCAATTTGATGATGTTTTCTTTGAAATTTTTTCAAAAATTTCTCCATTTAATAAATGTATCAACTTTATGTCCGGAACATGGCACTGCTTTGCACTTTATGAGCAATCTGCGATGTCAGTGAAAATGGATTATACTACATACTCTTATTAGCTATATGGAATTTTCGTTCTTTCTTTCTTTTTTGTGTCCCAATTGAGTCATAAAAGAGATTTTTTTTTAATCCTAAAACTTTTCCAAGAATTTATTTAGATAAATTTAAACCTTGGCAACGAAATTAATAAAAAAAATAATACATATCCTGAAACTAAAAACACATGACCTTTACTAAATAATGGGTTGTTTTTCTTTGAAATTAAGATTTATTTAATTTTATGTTCTTATATATTAATATGTATTTTTATTACTGTTGTTTTTTTTTGCCAATGATCAAATTAATCAAAGAGAAATACTTTAATTTTGAATAGCATTTAAAAGGCATTTCATTTTTTAAAAAAAATTATCTTCAAAGTCAATTATGTCGAATACATATTACAACAAGGTATACAGACGCAAGGAATTTAACTGCTTCAGTGCAATCTAATTTGGTTCAAGCCTTTGTTGTTTTAAAGGTCTACTGCAAATAATTCTTTTTTAAAGTGAAATTTTCGAAATTTAAGGAGTAACAAGATAAAAACGCACTTTTATCAAACATAAATATATATATATATATATATATATTAAATTATAAATATGAATTAAATTATCTATTTTCACATATTTAAAAATTTAAAGTAGTTGATATAACTCAAATACAGTCATACCTGGTCTAACGATCACCTGCTTTAAGCGTGTCATTTAATACTATATTAAGGGCTGCAATAAACAAAAGATGTATGGATGTATACATATGGATTTATTTCCCTCACTTTTCCTTCTCTTTCGCTCTATTTAAGAGGGAATATGACAATTTTAGCATAAAAAGTGTGATACATATTCAAAATTTAACCAATTTGTAATCAATGGAAGAAAAATTAGTATGTTAAAAACTATCATTTAATTAAAATCACAGATGACACATATGTACGTTGCTAATCTGTTTGAACAAACAGAAACTCTAGATTTTTTTATTAATGCTATTGAAAATTATTATTCATTTTGTTGTTATATAAATGTATTATATGATACTATTAATAAATTAAAGTTAATTTTATTCTAATTTTGGTTATATTTTGTAAAAAATATAAATTATAAATACCTACAATTACGTTATTAGTTACATTGTATTTTGCAGTACTTTTAGCCATATTTCTCTCACCGTAGTTTAAAAAAAAAAGCAAATTTGGTTTAAGTGGTTACCTGCACTAAGCGGTCACTTTTTCAGTGTCTCCTGACTGGCTGCATAATACAGGTTTGGCTGTATAAGTTAAATCCAAGTAGTAGAAATTTTTGGTTTTTGAAAGGGGATGTTGCTTTAATTTGTATTCGATTGTATTCTGTAATATATATAAGAGCATTGTTGTCAAGGGTTCTATCCCATACACACAGACCTCTCAATTCATAAACACTGATTCCACATTCTCACTGCAAGGGGCCTTTACTTTGAAAATTGCTATTTTCCATATCTTGGAACATATCTTCTCTCTCTCTTTCCTACCTTTTTCTTAATCCAATGACCCTCCAACTATGGACTAATCCAAATCAAATTCAGTCAAAAAGTTATTTACTTTAAATAAAAGTTCAGACTTACAGCTATCAAATGATATAATTCTACACTTTCCTCTTGATTTATTCTCCTAGGAGTTAAAAGTCCCTGAAGAAACTTGTCTTACTCAAACAAACATTTCTCCAAATTAGAAACATCATGGAAAAATGATCAGAAAGGCTTTGGACTCTTTATATACGAGGCTTTGAAGTATATAAAAAACGTTATTATCAATCGTACTAAGCTTTAAAAATTAATTTAAAAAACATTTCGGTTATTAAAAATACGGAAAAAATAAAATAAAATTAAGGTTTTTCCTTAAAGATTCAGAGACTGATGAGGGAGAAGAAAGAACTCAGTTCATATTCATAATCAGGGGGCTTCAATTTTGATCATGTTCAGATCGATCTCTGGACACAAAAAAAAAAAAAAAAGATTTGATTCTGTTGACATATTAGTGCATAGATATGATGATATAGTTTTGACATGTAGCAGAATTTTATAAGTATCATTAGCAAGTCTTCAAAATATCATATCTATCCCATGCTTGGAGAAAAAATTAGATCAAATGAGTCACCTTCTTTTCAAGTATATATAAGAAAGTACAAAAGAAAAATCTAGGCACTTAGTTTCATCATTGGACGGAGGGGTCAAGTTGTGTTCAACTTTGAAAAAAAAAAGAGAAATCTTAACCTTTTTAAATTATACAGACAACATTTCACATTACTATTATTTTTTTTTCATGCACCGTTCTCCTTAAAATTTATTAATATATATTTGTAGTTGCAATAAGAGAAATATACATATATATATATATATGTAGGCATTATTTATCCATTACATACCTGTGGTGTGGGAGAAAGTCCCACTATTGCAAGTCAAAAGTCATTGCTATCGAGTTTTGAGTCGAGTCTTTGCTCACAAGTTTTGAAATATTTTGATGGAGTCCTCAGATGATTTATTTGCTAATCATTTCCAGTACAAAAATGGTCTCAAAGCCAGTAGTCAAGTCTCGAGTCCTAGCTTTATAAATAGGCCGATTCAAGTCTCGATTTTTAAGAGTATGAACTCGAGTTCAATTAGAGTACAAGTCCCCCCACCTCGTGTGTACATATATTATTATACGACTTGTTGGTTGTTTTTTATTATTATTCTTATAAGGTTTGTCATGTCTATAAAAAAAAATATGGATACATTACGATTATATGTAGATAATGATTTATAATAGCGTAACTCAGTCTCAGCATGAGTTTGTTACCGAGTATGCATGTATCTATTACTCTAAGAGAGTTAGTCACTTATTGATTTATCTAATTTATATATATAAATAATGTAATGATATTTCACAACTTTTTTTTTATGGACTTGGATTTGACAGTTATTAATTGTATTTAAGATATCCTTTTAAGATGCATTTTTATTTCCCTAATTTGGTTGTGAATTTATAGGAATGAAGAGGCGGAGATTGCATTTCTAAACGAGGTGGGGGGAGGGGAGAATCAAAGCTGGTTTTTAGAATATGTGATCCTTGAGGGTAACGATAACTTACAATTGATCTTAATCACGTTTTTTTTTAAGCTGATTTTGATATCTTTTATATGAAACATATTTATATAAATAATTGTTTATTGTGGCTATTCTGGAAGAATAAAAGGCTGAATCTTATTTTATTTTTCCTTCTTTTCTTCGTTGATTGGTTTTTTTTGGTTGAGATTTTAGAAAATGAATTTTGCTTTTCAGTAGAATAAACTTTTCTATTCGTTTATATATATATATATTATATAAAGTTTAACGTTACACAAGGTTAACTTTTTTTTTAACTTATTAGAGAAAATGATTTTGATTTTTGAGTGCAGAGACTCGGGCACTTGACTCCCGGCCCTTATTTTTTTCCCTAAAAACTGGCTCTTGGGGAGACTATTCCTGCAATATAAAGGTATGTAGTTTGACTTAATATATCTCTACGGCCCTTACCCCTCGAAGGGTATACATAAAATCTTGGGGAGGGTATATCTTCCCCCGTACTCAGTGCCTTATGTCTCATTTACATAGGTTATTTGAGTTCTTTCTTTAAAAAAGGTGATGAAAGGAGTGTTATTTTTTGTATTAATTAATTAATTTATTCTACACGAATTCATAAACTTTTTTTTGACTCGAATAGAGGTTTTTTTTTTCCCTTTGAATATTGATATTTTGATGAAAAAATTGAAAATATTGTCAAACAATTTGTTACAAAAAGGGCGCAATTCTAGAAATGATATTGTTGTTTTCTGTTCACTATGATAATCGAATATGCTTTGGACTTGATTCATAACAATAAAGAGACGCAATCCTATGAAAAAAAAACACAATTATACATTAAGAGTTTTTTGTTCGAATTGTTCAAAAAATGAAATGAACATTTCATTTTTTTAAACAAGAGCTCTACATGACACCATAAATATAAGTTACATAATTTCCTCATTTGTTTTATTGTAACTTTCGAATTTTTATACTAACATAGTCTGCCTTTTGCTGCCACTCTTACATTAATAAATCACTGGTGGTTGTTGTTTTTTGCAGTAATAATAATTGTTATTTTATTATTTATATAAATATTTGATGGAAAAAACCTCATTTTTTTTTAAATTGCAAAAGGAGGAAAAACAAATAATGATACCCTAATTTTGTTTACCTGTAATGTATAAAGAAAATCAATTAAATGTCGAGATAATGGAATCTACCAGCTCTTTGCTCTATCTAACGTATTTTTATAAGTCAAATCAAATATGAAAGAATAATGGCAAGCTTTTTTAGAGGATGTGCAAATAAAAATATCAATTGTGGAGGAATTAGACATGACTCAACGATGCATTTTTCTTTGATTGAACACCTTGGAAACTTATTCTTACATATCCTTGCATATATAATATATACATGTACAGATTATATATGCAAAAATAAGAAAATGTTTATAAAATTTAAAACTTTTGAATCTTAAGGAAATATTTTGATAATTATTACACAGGTCAACAAGTTTGAAATATCAAAAATCCTAAGGGGTATAAGTATAGTAAAAGTTATTCAGTTTTGCAAACTAATTTCAAATCTGTAGTTTTTTTTTCGGTAGTCTAACGGTTTATGAGAAATCGAGCCCTACTTTTTGAGCTAATTTGGCTAAAGGGACTCCTGGGGGCGTAGGGGATGGGAGCAGGCCCAAAAATTGGCCAAAACGTTTGCACTTAAATAACTCCTTGAATATTACATGATATGGATTAATAAGGAATCCATTAAAGAGCTGAGACCCACATCTCTCAAACGAGATGTCAAGCACTCGATATGAATCCTTAACTAAGAATAAATCGTCTATCTAAACACTTATTTTCATTCAACCTCGAGCAAAAACCCACTAGAAACCTATGACTCACGGTAGAGTGACTAAATTAGTAGCGCGCAAAAGGATTTCAGCTGATTTTACAATCCTTCTGCGCGCTACTACTGCAGTCTACTTCATTTGTTTGTTTTTTAGTAGCTCTACCGTGAGTCTTTGATTTCTAGAGAATTATTAAGATCTGAAATCTAATAAAAAGAGAGAGAGAGAAACATATTTGATCAATGGAAGTCCTTTAATTTGTCAGTCCTAGTTTGATATCCAAATCCACAGAAGTAATTCACCATTTTTTAAACTCTTAAAGAAACTATTAGTCTTTAGTTTTTTAAAATTTGACTGTTTAAATCTCTCTCCCCCCCCCCCCCCAAGATGGCCGATTTCCACAATCGTAACACATGTATATGTACTCTTGTGAAAGAAGTAAGTTTATTTTTGTTCAAAACACTGTCTTTTATGCATATTAAGCCATTGAAGGCAATGATTCACAAAAGAAAAAAAAAATTGCAGGACTTAAAAATAGTGACAATGATTTTGTAATCAACACAAGAGATTCATGTTCTCATTAAAAGTCTCATGTGTCTATAATAATGTAATTTAAAAAAAATCAGTTGTTTCATCAGCTAAATGAAAAGAGTCAAAGCGTGAGACGGGACTTATCAATTTATATTATCTACGCAAAGTGTAATTAACTTTGTCTTATGCTATTATTGTCCATACAGTGTTAATATACACAAGTTGGTATTGCTTTATCTTAATGACAATCTCTTCATTGCAAGAGAGAGAGAGAGACAAACAAATGAATAAATAAATATGATAAAAACAATTTTTCCTACATTCATAGTGAACCTTAAAAACACTATCTTTAAGAGGCTTTAAGAGTACTTTTGTAATAATAAGCTCATGAAATATCTGGTTTTATGAAGAATGAATATACTCTAAGGTTGAAAATCAACTTAAAAAAAATAACAGTAAACCTAAAATTACAGACAAACCAAGTTTGCATTTTTTTTTATTATGTGGGCTTTTTAGATTATTATTATTAATAATGATATTTTGTCAAATATATGAATTAAATTTGCCTATACGAAGAACATTTTACAACCCATGGTTGTTTTGAAAAAAATACTAATATATCATTGTGCAATTTCCAAAAACGTCAGGGTAAAGTTGAATTCCCAACAGGGCGTACATAGAGTGTAAATTTTAAGTTGGAGTCATGAATGACCTGTCAAACAGTATAATTGTATCATTTACATATGACACAAATTATAATTTGAATAGGATTGGCTAATCACTGAATTTGATTATTTAATTAGAGTAAGCAACGTCGATTGGTGACATTAATGTTTTGTAAACAAAAAAAGCAATTGATACAAAAAAATTGATTAAAAAAACACCCTGTAACTCCCTCAAATTGACAATTAAGTGCTCTTCTTTTGTAGCTTTTTTTAGTTTGTTTTTAAAATCAAAATTAATGCATGAACTACTGAACCATAAAATTTTAAAGGGTTATACAAATGATTGAATACTTTCTTTATAAGTCATAATTTATAGAGTTTCATCTGTCTCTCGTCTGTCTGAGACGTGAAATCTCCAAAAATGAATGTAACTGATTTTCTGCATGTGATCATCCCTTTTGGAAATTTGCAAAGAGCGTCTGTCTGCTAAAGTTTCTTGTTAACTCTATTCTATACTCTTGGCTCTCTATAAAGAGACTCTAGCCCAATATTTGAGATATTTAGCCTCAAAAAAGGGTGTCTTTAGACCTTGATAAATAATTACGAAATTCATTTTGGTATTTAATTAAATTTGGAATGTAAATTGAATTGATTGTTTAATCATGTATTGGAGGTGATAAATAGATTTTTGAAATTGATTTCTGAATGTGCCGCAAAAGGAACAAGGTATTCTTAGTTCAAATATATGTATGTACTTAAAACTATTTTCATCTGAATAGTAGTCTCATTTTATGAAATTGTCTAGTTAATTTTTCATTTTTTTTCCTGATCCCTTTAGTTAAAACGATTTTTTGCTATTATAAAATACTAAAGTAATTTTGTAATACTGAGTGAACCATTATTCAGTAGTATCTAATAAACAATCCTTGAAAATACTTCTACCCAGACCTTTATTAAAGGAATTTTGCTTCAAATAAAGACTAAATTTTTCTAATTTAAAAAAAATCACAAAATTTTGAATTTTCTCATGTACTTATGTACAAAATATGTTCTATACGAGCAGATAAATAACAAATAAGATAGAGACAAATTGCTCTGGATAATCAAATTACAATTTAATGAGTATATCATATAAATACAAACGTGTATAATGTTTATCTACCCTCAAAATACAAACAGCTGCAAATTAAAAGAAAAAATTACTTGATTAAAGATATAACAAATAACATTGAAGCATATAAACGGATTCAATGTGTTGTTACACTCTGTACCCAGAATTTCTGAATATAATAAATAAGCTTTTGAAATAAATTTAGTCACGCTCTGCCTTTGTTATAAAGCTTACTTCATCATCATATTCAATTTCTATTACTATGAGGGAAAAAAAATCAGTATTGGAAAATGCTAGGAATTTGCCTATTAAGTTTAGTTTATAACAACAATATTAAAAAGAGGTCAGGCTCCAGGAAGAAGCGGATTTTTTCTATATTTAAATACATACATACAAACAATTGCATTTTGATATAAATGTTGACCATGTAGTTAGTTAGAACTGTTTTACTGTATGCAAAGCACTGTATTTGCAACACTTATATTATCGATATAAGCCTAATACATATACATACTTCTGAAATTATATAGTATCGGGGTCTGAACCCTGGATCCAAAAAAATAAAATAAGTAGTTATGTGACTGAATTATTGAGTTTATAGCATAATTGTTTCGGCTATTATAACCCTAATTATAAGCTAATTATATTTAAAATTATGCCAAATTTGATTGTAGCACTCGTTACGTCATAGTAGTTTTCAGCAGGTTTTTTATTTATAAAATTGTTCAGGCGTGGTGAGGATTTAATTGGTAAATTATATATTTACTTGAAAAAAAAAATTGAATAATGATCAAAAGTTTAAGGGTTCATTTTAGAAATGAGTTCAATTTATGTATCATTTGCTCTCAGACTGCATAGAAAGGTCATTGGATTTGATTGTCTACTATGGACAAAAAGTAGAATCATTTCACAAAATAAAATCTCTTTATATCTTAAAGTATAAAGGAATGATATTGAAATATGGATACAGTGTCAGGGAACCGAGTCGGAAGTCTATGCCCCACTTCGCAGCTGTGTTTAACATATTCGTCATAAATTACAATTACAATCTTGATATGTATATTTAAGGGCTTTATATCCAAGAATCAATCCTTTTGATTCGATTGAATGTACATATGTATGAAAATATCTTGAGAAAAGTGACCCACAATATATGTAAATACTAAATAAAATAGAACACAATTGGTATTTTCGCAGTTTTTTTATCAAAATAACTAATTTGTAATGTGTATGATCTCTATACTTTTGTTAAATTGACCTTTGTTCATGAGTGGATCTTGTAATAATGTATGTACGTACATACATACATAGTGTTATAATCATTGTAACTATTAACGAAAAAGAAAGTAAACTTTCATTTTATTTGATTACATTAAATAATGAGCATGCAGTTGTATATGAGGAATATTATTTATTTAGTCTTATATAATCCAAACTACATTCTTTTTCTCCTTTAGTCCTTAAATTACAATTAGTTGGGTATACTTACCTAGAATGCAAATATTGATCAAACAATTATTGCAATGAATGCTTGAGTAAAGGAAATATCGATTTCCAATTAATTCATTTTCTTCATTATTATTCGAGGATTTCATAAGGATTATGTTAGAATTTAAAAAGAATGGATCAAAATGGAGGAGGCTTAGGAAAAATAATTATCATTGAGATATTGAAGAGCCAAGTATTTCAATTGAATGAAAACAAGAGGCACTTTGAGAATGATGATAAAAGAGCCTTCATAGGCTAATATGTACTATGAGTGAAACGAATTTGTATGTAAGGATTAAATAGGTGATGATGAAAAAACTCTGAGACATGCATCAATCACTTGATGTAAGGTGTTTTTTTTTTTTTTTTTGTGAGCCATACATAGATAATGATTAATCAAAGAAGATTCTTACCAATTCTTAGATATGATGCACACACAAAAAATACATTTTCCCTTCTGTACAGTCCCAATTTGGGATAAATATTGCCTTTTTTTTTTTTTTTTTTCATTGCTCATCTCCTAGGAACAATAAAAAAACTAACCTTGCCAAAATTGAAGCCTCTCAAATCTCATATTTGACATGGATTTGGTACTGTTGATAAGCTATGATTACACTCTTTTAGTTATACATAGAGATGTAAAAATGTGGTAAATCCTGGCTGGCTTAATTTCCTTCTTCATTTTTTTAAAGTAAAAAAATTGAAATCGTGTCAGCTGATGATACAGCATAACTGAAGCTATGTATAACTATATGCGCAACACATATAAATTATAGTATTAATGAAATTCTATTTTGTCAGTTGACACATCTAAAAAAAAAGCCGTTTCAGCTGACGATATTGAGACAAAAATTGATCTATTTTAGGAGATATGTTATCTCTCAGAGTTTCCATACTTAATATGAAATGCTTTAAAGTGTGATTTGCACTCAAAACCTTTCAGTCATCTTATGAGAGTTCATGGCTTTTATCCATGAACTAAGTGTATGCACACTCAAATATTACAAAAATACAACTGTATGCATACAAAGAAGAGAAGTAGTTGAAAATTATCATTTTCCTATCTTGCAAAAATTAATTTCTTTTGAATATTGATGCGTAACGACGAGAGGTTCTTCATTTGTATTTCGTATGTATTATAGATTATTTCTATGATTATTTAAATATAATTGCATATTTATTATATTAAGAACAAAATATGTTTTTAAATAAATTAGTTTTTATGTTATCTGCCCAAAAAATCCTTTGCAAGATATTTGTAATATATATATATATATAAAAATAATATCTCTTTATAATTTCAGATCCATCATTATGATACGACGATTCTACTGCTGCAAGATTCGAAGTGCAGTTCTTGCCATCGGATTTACTCTTTTACTTATTGAGACTGCCTCAGTTTTAGTTACATTTTGGGTCATGAGTAATGTGGAGAGCGTTTCGGACTCTGTCGTAAATTGGCTTCGGGTACGACGGAACAAATTTGATCTGGAGGAACTAGAGATTATCAAAGGGAAAATGTATTTTGTTGAGGTAGTAATAATTTAACGTCTCACTTATTTTTACTAACTAATTTAAATATATATTTGTCTTCTTTTTACAGAGATACTTGGACTTTCTTGCATTCCCAGCAACGTTTCATATACTCCTCATGGTCTCAAATCTTCTACTCCTCTCTGGAGCAGTTTTTTCAAATCGAATTTTGTTAATTCCTTGGATCATTATGTACATACTTAAAATCCTCATCATTTTTGGACTTCTCTTATTCTTCCTCATTAAACTTCCTTCGTATATTTTTAAAGTAAATCATTATTAAATATAATTACAGACATAAATATTTAATTTAAACATATGTAGTTAACCCTCATTTATGATGATAATATTTCATGCAGAAATTCTAATATAAAGAAAAAAAAAACCTTGGCCTGACATAATTTATCTCTATGTGGGCGGATTTATATAACTAAACATTTTAAGTATTTTTTAACTATGTAAATATATATTAAAATGACTCAATATCAACGTCTACTAAATAGATGTCACAAGTCAACATTTTTTTTTTTTGATTTTTAGCCCTTTATATTGCTTGAATGATTCTCATTAGGTTTGAAAATCCCATTTTATATTTAAAGGAGTTTATAAATAGTCAAACTATTTAGAGAGAATAATTCGAGGTGAGAAATTTAAATACTTATTAACAAAGAGAACATTGAATGAATATTGTTATTTATTTTAGGCCCCATTTTTTACTCTCCTTATTTTGAACTTCAAACCAAGTACTCGTGAATAATATCCAAGGGGATTGCAGCCCTTATTAATTGCTAAAAAACTAATTTCATATATGTATACAATTAGCTTGCCTTTAAAACTGTCATAGAAAATGAGAATTGTATCCTACTAGAACTATTTCGAAAAAGTTTTGTTGACTTGTGTAATTAATTATTGTGTAAAGTCAATTATAGTTTTACGTTTGTCTTTTAAAAACTAATCAATTTTAGTTTGAAAAACCATCTGATTTTTAGGACTTTATAAGTTATTTATTATATATATATATATATATATCCAATGTAATTAAAATACATTTTTTTTCTCCCCAGGTTATAATTTTTCTCATCCTATGTCCATTTATTATCATTTTTGGATTCATACTATTTGTAATCCGGAGTTTCTATATTTTACTACGGGACTTGAAGCTCAAGGAAGCTATGGCCAAGGTCTACAAAAATTCAGAGGCTGTAAGACTATTGTTATAACATGAAACATGCATTACATTCCATCCACTCTCTAGGGCTCTTCAAGTTTTAAACCTCCGGTCATCATACAACGCCCCTCTTGGGCCATACGACCCCCACCCTCTCTCTGGGATGCGGACTATCTTCGTCAATTAGATCCACGATTTAATGCAAGCACGCGATCGGGACGCTATCCACCTGATTCAAGAGCCTCCTCGCATAAAAAGTCATCTATTTTTAAGGAATCTGATTGTGAGTCATGCTCCGTTGAGTCATCCTCGATTGCTACAGTAGGTAAAGATGATCTTCATTCAGTTATGACTCTATCAGACAAATATAGACTTCAAGAAGAGATCCAAGTCCTTCCACCCATTATTTCAACAGAGTCTAGTTTTGATGCCATGTCTTTTGGTGAAGAGGAGAGTGACACTACTGATAGACTAAAATGATTTCCTATTACAATTTAAAAAAGATACTTGGGGTTTGATTTTTTTTTTGTTGCCATTATTATTATTTGGCTTTGAATCTAATGAACTGACTATTATTTCTAATAAGTTTTTTTGTTGTTAACTGAGTGTTGTAACGTATTATTAGCATTTAATCTACCATAGATTTATAAAATAAATATCGTACTTTTTACCCTCAGGAAACATTAGCTGATTGCTTTGCATATAATGTATAATCTATATCAAAAAAAGAAGAACATGATTTGCTAATTTCATAATGAATTTTCCTCATATGTTAATCTCAAATTTTATATACATACGAAGATATATTTTGTACATAGTTTTTTTATACATAAGTCAACTAACATCATTAGTGAAGATAATATTACATATATATTTTAAACGAGCTTTTTATCTATGCATTTCTATAATTTCATTAATAAAATTGTATTTTCAATGTATGTACTTTTCAATATTTAACGTTGAGCACAGAGTTGGCATTCGAGGCGGGTGGGGCTATATCCTTCCCTCAGATTTTCAATTGGTACAATTTGTCTTTTACAAGTTATAGCCTTATCGTGATGGATATTGGATGTTTGTTAAAAATCAACCTTCAAATGCAGTAAAAAGGATCCCCTTAAATTCCAAAGGAGGATCAATCCAGCCACTGAATAAATGTTTTATCACCTTGCACAGATATGATGTCTCCAATAATTATTTTTATATTTTTTTCACTATCAAAATTCAGATAGTTCATAAATGAAACTAATCTTGACTTCTCAGCGCTCTACCAGTTGAGAAACACTGGTATTGGGCAAATTTATCTTTAAAATACGTAAATATTGCACACTAAAAAAATGGCGTTTTATTTTATTGGTGGACATATATTTGAGATTTAAGCAAGTTTTTGTTTATTGGACAATAAATGACCAATTAAATTTCAAAAAAATCATGAAAATTATAAAAATTAAAAGTAATTACATGTAATGTCTTAAGTTACATTGAATGTCAGGGCCAGAAATACTATTTTGTAGGGCAAAAGTTAACGGTAATGAACGATACACTTTAGCAAATTATGTAGCAATAATACTTAAATTTAATATTTCTAACATTTAAAATCATAAATTCATCCCTCTGAATTAACTGTACGGTCTGAGGTACCTTTTTTTTTTTTTTCAAGATCTTTTCAATATTTTCCAATATGATTTGAAAAAATTATGTGATGTACAGGAATCGTAAACGTCTTGTATTTACAAACGTATTTCTCACCACATAAATAGTCATGTCTATGACAAAATTTTAATTCGGAATATTTTTAGTGACGGATTTCATTCAAAAAAACAAAAAAAAAAAAAAAACTCTATCCATGGAACAGTCTTAACACGACTTCATGTCGAAAAATTATTAAAGACCTCTAATGTGACAAAGTCTTCATTTTTGTTGTATGCACAGAATGAGCTTAGTTAGAAGATAATTCAATATACAACAAATGTATTGAAAGTTCTCTGGGATTTAAAATTGTATTTTGGGGGTGGATTTGATGGTTCCAGAACAGAGTTTGTCAAAAAATACCAAAACGTCAATCATGAAAATGAGAATTTGAATATAGATGATATATATTTGAGGGCATTTGGATCCGACAAGAAAGAAATTAGATCTAAATCTGAAATAGATGCAGTAAATAAGACAATGATAACCCCTGGAAAGAAACTTCTTCTTTTTTTTTTCACGACCTTCAAAAGATCACATTAATTTACTTAAATAATATATGAAAAACAACATATTATATTATTATTGTTCTTTAATAAATAAATTAAGTTATCTACTAGAGCAATATACCTCCACATATCTTTTTAAATTGCATTAAAATATGCAAATATCCTTGCATATATTGTATTTTTCAGCAAAGTATCCTCATACGAAATTTAATATGGAATGATAGGAAATGGCTATGCAATTTTATTTGCTATACCATTGGCTCCTATAATTATAATGTATTAGTCAATATATATTTTCCCTGTTTAGGGGCCTATAAGACTAGGAATGTAAAAAATATGCAAATGGGGGTGTAAAACAAAAAGTAAGAGAAAATCAACAACCTGGCCACTCTGACAATTTGATGAATGTTGAGAGAGAAGCAGCTTGAGCTGTCATGACATTTGACTGACCTACAAGCTGCTATTCTCCTCTATATACATATACAAATGAAGACATCAATACGTAATAAATAATAACAGAAAATTAACTGAAATTAATGTCAGGAAATTATATTTTTTTAACTAATAATAAGACGAGGACTTGAGCCCTTGTTGTTTACATTTTATTTGCTTTATTAACCTTAATGCATCTATTCCTTCATGTGAAATCGATCTTTACTATCAAGTAGGTATTGTTCTCCCCTCAGTAATAAAGGAAAAATGATAACAGCTTTGAAAAACAAAAAGTGCTGTTCAAAGAGCCAACTCCACAAAGTTATTTACATTCCTATCTAAGACTCTTTTAGTTTTTATGTTAGTTTAGTTTAGAGCCCTCATAAAATTAACTTGCTCAGTCAATTAAAATTGACATTTATAAAAAAATAAATATTCAAGGGAAACTATTGAATGACACTCGTTGTTTAAATATATTTCTTTTAAATGAGTTTCCCACCCGAATATGTCAAGGATTTACAATTTAAAATAGGAATCTTGGCTCCAAGGAAAGAGAATACTTTTTCAAGGTAGAAAATTTGATTGGGCTCCTGAAATAGGAAACTCTTAAATGGTGAATATTTCACAATATACACATTTGTAATCAATGAAAGTAACACAATTGTTTTTCTCGTACCTCTTCCAATAAAATGTGAAAAAAAAACGAAGACAAAAAACCGGAAATGGAGAAGATTGAAAATACTTCAGTCAAAAAAAAACAAAAAACCAGTGTCATACAGTTGATTGACACAATATTTTGCCTCTCTCACACAAACAAATTGCTCCAATATTTTTCATGCTTAATATTACTTACAAGGTCTTATATATTTTTTTTGAACATAAATGAATTCAAATAAACCAAAGTAATCAAAACAAATTTCGAAAAATCATTTTGAAAAGTAAAAATATCGTGGGTGGTAAATTAATTATCCTACTTGTCATCAAACACATCTAATTTCATTGGACTTTTGTCCTCGTTAAATTCATCAAATGGAAATTTCATCCGTGGACATTTCATTCCATTAAATTATAAATTCATTATACAAATACGCTCAGCTTAATTTCAAATTGTAAATAATAATAATAATTGTTGAATTGAGTTGAAGGTGTCTGGTAAATGGATTTATAGTTCAATTACTAAATTTATTCGTCTATTAAAAAAAATATATTTTTAAATTTCATAAAGATCTAATTATTAATACGCTATTGATATATAATACAATGAAAATTAAAAATTTATACATAAAATGATAAATATCTCAGTTAATTATTATTGGAGCCTTTAATTCCGTATTTCAACCAAATGAACATAGTATTTCCAAAACATCAAAAGACCCTTGTATAATTTGGTGGTTTGATCAGAGGATTTTTACATCCAGGACTTAGAGTTAAAAAAGAGCAGAGTAATTTAAACATGAGTTAACTTTTAATTTATTACAAGTAAAAATAGCTTCATTTCATCAATACTAAAGGTAGATGACTCATAATTACATACAACTTTTCATGCAAATAATAATTTCATGATTTGAAATCTGGCGTTTTCCTTCCTTATGAATCCTTTTTTTTTAAAGGCATCGTGGGGAAAGCGAAATTTTGTTTATTTTTCATACAAAAGGATTGAATTATTTTACCAAAAGAGTGACAAATATATATTTAAGAGGAGTTAGTTCTCTGCTAATTGTTTTATATAGTATTTTTAATGCTGACACTTCATCAAAATCAGTAGCACAATCCTCAACTATTACCTTTTTAATATTTATTTAAGTATACTTAAGGCTTAAACAAATTTGAAGAACAAGAGTTTGAAGTTCTAAAGCCACTCAAAAACATAGAAAAGCTGTATTTATTGGATTGACATGGACAAGTTTTCAAATATAATAATTTTAATAGAGAATTGTTCACATCTGGGCAAAAACTGATTTTTGTTAAATCTGTTCCAATGTTTTATATACTTATAAAACTTTGAGTTTTTTTCTGTACTCACAACCTCGACTCTCAAAAAAGAAAGGAAAAATTTGTAAAAAACATATGGGAGCTACCCTTCTGCATTTTCCTTGTTGCCAACTCTTTTTAATTTTGGGCCGAGTTATTATTTAAATATACTATAAATTGATAAATTCTACCAATATATAAATCAATATTTAATACTTGTTTATTATTCACAAATTCAAAAAAAGGCACGTAATCCTTGATTTAATATATTTTTTATTTATAAAAATCATAAATAATAATAATACCCCCTTTGTGCTCATAACAAGTAGAGTCAGCTGCCTCAAAATTAGAAGAGTGTACCTATGAAAAACAGCTGAAGGGGTAATACATAGTCTTTTTGCTTAGTTTAAAAAGTTGGTCATATTCAAACACAAGAGAAAATCAACAGCTGACTAAACAAACAAACAAACAAACATAGGAGCTGTGGACCTTTTAAAAGTACGATTGTCTAAGGTAATGAATTTATATTTATGGATATCAGTCAATCAGTCAATATAAAAAATATTATCTAAGAAAAAAGTTTTTTCTGCGGTTGTTGATGAATCTATTTGTGAATTTAAACAATGCCCTTTATCTTTGAAAAAGTTACTATTATTGACTGACATGGATAGAGGAAAAAAAAAGGTGCACTTTTCCATATAAATTTTTAATGTAGTACTTCAATATCCAAAAACCAATAAAGAAGAGAACTTTTGAAATTAGGTATGTACTTATTTTCTCCACTTCACGAAAATGCAATTTAATTTTTTTTTTCTTTGTTAAAGACATGATGATATGCAAACTATTGCACAATTTAACCATCCACTACTATACATTATATATATATATATAAATGATACTCCAATATCTGTTCCCATTATTTCAATACATATTATTTATTGATTATGAATTATGATAAAGCGTTTTTTACATGCTTAATTGTATGTATGTCTGAATGTACCTACGAAAATATGTTTAAGGAGAGCATATTGATGGGAAAATAAAATATGCATCTTGTGAAAAACTGAAGGGAACAATGAGAAATTCAAGAATGAAAAATTGAATATATGTATATATAATTGCATTTTAATTGTATTTCAAGAAAATTGAATGGCAATTAATATAAAGTAATGTAAATAATTTCTCGTTAAATTGTATTATTAATAATAGGGGGTAATTTATGTACAGAGTATGTGTGTTCCATAGGTTTTTCCTTTTTTATGAAAATACATACTGTATATACATATATATATATATATGTACGCTGTCGATCCGGTTGATTTATCAGTCCTTATTCGTGCAATGGGTATTGAAAGATATAAAAAGGTTTTTTGTTCGTTTGTTTGTTTTTTGTTCCTGAATAGAGGTGAGGCACATATATTATATATTGTATTAATCCCATGGAACAACATACTCAATGAAAAAGACAAAAAACTTAAGGTGCAGAGATATATATTTTTGTATAAAGGACGTTGAATAGATAATATTGAGGCTACATAATGAAATGAATGGATAAGTGGTCAAAGAGGGCTCTCATGAGGATCTTATATCCTTACAAATGATACACCTCAAATTGTATATTAACCATTTTGTAAAAGCAATAAAATTATGTTTTAAACACATGAATTCAATTTCCAATCGTGGCAGAAGGAATTGACGGCATTTTAGCCAAAGAAAAGTTTTGGTAAATTGACCAAGGGACTAGTTAAAATTCATATTCCTTTATTTAAAAAAAAAAATAATAGTTGAATTTTGGTTAATTGTATAAAATAATTCAAGAGTTGGAGGTCCAGTTCAAAATTACAGATTTTAAAAAACGATAAATTATAAATGTTAGTGGATATTCAAGGTCATACTACAATATACATATATGTATTCTAATTACAAAGGACAAAGTGATGATCGTAAATGTTTCTTTTTCATTTTATCATTAAGGACACGTAGTTCTATAGGAAATGTTATTTGATGTCCCCTTTTTAGATAGTTGCGGCACATATTATGTAGTCTCAATCAGGGGACGCCTGGCCCCTGCGTGTTGTGAGTTGAGTAGGGCAGTTGACATACTTTGCCGTCCAATATTTTTTTAATAATGGATATTGTATTTTAACTAAGCCCTTGGTCAATTTGCCAAAACTTTGCTTTGGCTAAAGTGCCGTCATGTCCTTCAGTACATAATATGTTGAATGAGAAGCAAATTAAAAAAGAAAGAACAGATTGACTAAGCGGAGGAGAGCATAGGGTCTTTATAAGTGCCCCTAATAAAGCGGCACTTAGAGCTATTTCCTATGTATTGCCTCCACTCTCCCCTGAAGAACTCTCGCACCCCCAGTTTGAAAACCACAGCTTTAACCCTCGTATTATCCTCAAATATTACTAACACATTTTACCCTGGGGTCAATTTGACCCCAGGTATATTTGCCTCCAGAAAATTGTTGACCAAGTTTTTGTGTCAGGCACTTTGTTTATTTGTTGAATACATAAATAACCCCTTGATAATGAAACCTATCAGTGAGTTTACCTGCCCTCTAGCGCCACCATCAGGCAAAACTTTTAAATTTGAATTAATTTATCTTGAAAGTATTACTAACACATTTTACCCTTGGGGTCAATTTGACCCCAGGTATATTTGCCTCCAGAAAATGATTTACAGAATATTGTTTCCCCCCATTATGTATCAACTCTGCACCAGCAGGTGTGAGGATGTTAGGTCACACACACAGACAGACAAGTTTTACACAGCTAAAACAGCTTGGGGTCAAATTGACCCCAGAGGAACACCGATGCGTGGAATATGCGTTCAGCACATTGAAAAAATATGATCATGATAATTTTACGCTTAATCAGTTGTCCCCATCAAATTAGGAAAAGACATGAAATATGGAGCAAAAAAAAAAAAAAAGAAGCAACTATTGTTTTTTGAATGATAAATATTGATTGGGGTCAAATTGACCCCAAGGATAATAGGAGGGTTAGAGGATTCAGATATATTATCTTCATTTTCATTGATCATTACATTCGTTAACTGTGTAGAGCCCCCTGCACATAAGCGCAGAAACAGAGGGAAGGGGCCCTAAACAATAAATATGAAAAGTTGAGTGCATTTGGTAACATGACGTCATTTTTATAAAACTGACCCTTACTTAGAATTGGTTTCGAGCGGTCTGCTTCTGCTCAAAGTTTTGACTCCGGCAAAAGAGACTTAAAATACAATGACTTATTTCTTAACGGTTGTATTTTTTTATTTTTTGTATCAGACATGATATGATGTACATATATTTCTTTCTTTTTTTTTTCTTTAAAATGACATCATACAAAGAAACTATGGATATCTCTGTAAGAGTTTAGATCTGATAAATCACAATTTCTATTGTTTCCCTTTATCTACCACCTTCGTACTAAGAGTATTATTTTGAAACACACTCCTCTTTGTGACAGACATTCTATTTATTTTCAAATAACAAGGCTAGTCAAACTTGACATTTCATTATTCATCATTTGCTGCATGCTACTAAATTGATGGTGATGTGTGGCGTTTACTCTTATATATATATATATTGCCATAGATGTATCGTTTATAACAACCTTTTTCATAGTGTCATTTCAAGGAGGCATAATTTTCCTGGATGCTTTGTTAAAGTGAAAGAGCGTCAGTGCAGTTGGATCATGGGTTTCTATTTTTGAGGTACATATAGAGCAGATCCTTTGTTCTAAGACGTCATGGTTCGAGAAACAATGTCATACAAAATACTTGCTACTAATGTGGAGTATAACCACTTTGCCACTCTTCCGTGAAGTTGATTCAAATATCACTTTCTCATATCCTTCAATATGTTGTGTTCTTAATGAAATCAACTCTTAAAATATAAATAATCAGAAGTGGCACAGAGTAAATACAATACTTGTGCTGAATCATTGGTATTCGTCGATAGGTTCATGAATAATATACACTTTTTATTTATTTAATCTATTGTATTGCATATCAATTCGTGCATTCGATTTGTGATTCAATAGAAAATTGCAATCAATTATATTATTTATGCAGTGATTATTTTATCAATTGGTCCCATCTACAGATGGGTTTGACCCATTTTAGGGTAATTAGATTGTTTTTCCATCAGCAGATGGGCGAAAATAAAATCGCTCTTCCTGTTTAACCGCGGGATCTGGATAGCAAGTTAAAAACCATCTCCGCCACTTCTAAAAAACCCCTATCGAGTTATCTATACCCTAAATCAACGGGTTATCGAGTATACATATATTTGGGACCACAAGGCAAACTAAATAGCACTCCTGCCGCTTCAAGATCCTTAAAGTACCCCCCCCCCCCTAATGCTCCAAACTACTACACACCAGGTCCACGGGTTGTATAGGGCAACAACTGGCCTTCAAAGTTTGTTAAAAACTACCACTAGTGCTTTCAAGTACTTAATATAACACTCAACACATGTATATTTTACAATACATTTTTAAAATGTGGCAGCTTCAACGGCCCTTATCTATATTTTACAGCTTTTTCTGATTTTTTCAAAAACTTAAAACATAAATGTACTTCTGATGATGATGACAATTATCCCGTGAGCAAACACCTTATTAATTCCATCTGTTTTGATACATTGTATGTAATTATTCCTTCCTTACAGACGTGTCGTTATGAATTACCTACTGAAAAGACTTGCTTTATCTTCCAAGCAAATGTGACACTATTATTATAGCTGGCTTCAAATGTACCATTTCTTTCATACAACAACAAATTAAAAAATTACTTGTGAATAGAATAATAAAATTTCTTAAGTGTAACTATTTGTGATAATACAAAGGAAACGAGACATTCTATTCTGTCTCCAAATATTTATAACAAAAAAAAATATTTAACAAACTTATGGTTTAAAAATTGTTAATTTAGTTTGTTAAAATGAGTAAGACCTTGAATTGATCTAGAAAAAAGATATAGTGGAAGGAATAAGAAAATGACAATAAAAAAGTATCTACATACTTAATTGTCTTTAAAAATTCATGAATAGCAACAAGATTGTTCATAAATGTACATATCTACGAAACGAATATGTTCAAAATAATGAACTGTTCTTCATAAATATTAATTATTATTATTCCTACTTGCATGTATGAGAAGAAATAGGGAACAAAATTTTAATAATAAATGAATAAGTGAGTAATAAAAACTTTTAATTCAGTGTTTGTTCAATTGGAAAAGTTTTTAGACATAAATTCATTTTCACTGCAGCATGCTTTGTTATATTATTGAGTAAGAAATATATGCAATACCATTATGTATGTAATAGAACCGTTACTTTTACAAATAAAAATTTACTTTTGCTCTTAAATAATGACCAAGTAACGAAAGAGTAAATTGCCCAATGGTAGTAGATATATATATATATATATTAGGGAATATGAAGTGTAAGGTGACGTTTGTACTGGAGTATGCCACAATATTTAGGATTTATTTTATGATTACTTTTAATGTTAGTTTGAAATACTAATATTAGATTATGAAACAACTCACATAGGATTACTTTTCGCATAAGAAGGACTACAACAATACTTATAAACAAGTCAAGTTAAACTCACTTAATTCCCATCTTGTATAATTAATTACTATGCTAAAAAATTGTAAAAAGTTCATGCTGAAAGCTGCAAGTTTCCTAGTTTAACGTATATACTCTAGGTAGCAGCAGCTATAAAGGTTATTAGCAAGCAGTGATCCCAATACATGCTGGTAAACTTTTGTGTGTGAATGAAGCATCATAGACATGAAGAGTTCAACACAAAGAGTGGGATCTGATGTTGTAATATGAATCAAAGGCCCATTCGTACCCTTAAATCTTGTTGTATGAATATTATTCAACCTTAAGATTTTAGTGAGTATAATTAATCATCATTTATCTATTCAATAATAGATTTGTATACAAGTTTTGAACTTTTTTTTTATAAATAGTGAAGACTCTTCTGATATACCTACGTAAATTTAAAATAAAAATAAAAATTCATGAAAACACATCATTCTACCTTAGTTAGGGCCGGAGTAAGCTCTTTAAAAGGAGAGCAAAGAGACATTATGTACGTAAGTTAAATATTTAAATATTTTCCTTTTTCAAGAAAAGGTTGAGGTATAGAAAGACAGTTGCTATGTAGATTTGTGTCAATATTTTCAAATATTGAAAATATAGAGAAAATCCACTTTTAAGAGGTTTTTTTAATTCATAAATATAACGGCCAAATATTTGGGAGTCAGTTTAAGACCTATACCGCACGGTTTTTGCTAAAATGCCACTTTTAATCGAGAAACCAAGGATTGTTGCCTATCCAATAGAGTAATCGGATAAGTGTACCAACTGCACATGGAGCTTGATATGGTCCCTGAAAGAACGTCCATCTTTTTCATAGCCCCAGGGATTTATTTAGTTGGCGTTGGCTACAACCAGTTCATCTTTTTAATAACTATTAAGAATCAACTTAATCTGCTATCATGCTCACCATGAACCATAGTAATAGTAACTAATACATAGTCAGAAATACCAGTTGTTTTTATTCTTGATTGTGGCCCGTATTTTTTTTCTATAATTAAGTAGCAATTATTAGTGCAGTCATTATTTAATTAATCGAAATAACCTATATATACAAACGAAAGAAAGAGAATGTCTTCAAGAATAATATGAGTGCAATTCACACTCATTTTTGAAATAAGTCAGAACAACTTGGTTTCTTGTCGAGTTGACACACATTTGCTGAGTGTTCATTTTTTTTTTTTTTTAACACAAGTCCCTTATCAAAATCAATAGTCCTTTCGAAATCAAATTTATTTGTATATGTATATGAAAAATGTATATTTTAATAACATTATTTAAAAATTAAATCTCTTATTATCCCTATTTTTTAAACATGATAGTATGTTAGTTAACTCACTAATCTTTTATATAAATATATGTACTTACATATATGTACATAATATATACTTATAAAGTATCACATTCAAATTCTGAAAAAGTGCTCAGGCACAAAAAAAAAAGAAAAAAAAAAAGAATATTTAGATCAATTTTGTTTTTATTACGAATAATAATTATGGAATTGAATGTTATTTAGACTCATAATTACTTACATGAAATACAATGAGTTCATTATTTAAACGAGTACAATAATAATAAAAAAATCAATTGTCACTAAAGAAGGCTGAGAACGAAAAGAAAAAAAAAACAAAAGTTTGAATTAAATGATACAAATAAGGAGATAAAATTCAAAATGATTACGCGGCACATTGTTTAAAAATGTACAAAAAAACAAAGTTATATTTTTGGATTACAAATGATTGAGTTTTGATTGCTCTTATATCGTAAAAATTCAACTATATAATATTATATAATTTATACAATATTTTTGTTTTCAAAAAGAAGTTAAGAGAAAAAGAGAAAATTTTATTAAAATGTTTTTGAGCATATTTATTGAGAAATTTTTTTTTTGAATATTTTTTTTTTTTTTGTTAAATATAAAAGTTCAACCCAATTTTACACTAACTATATATTCGATTTACATATATTGTAAATCCGGATTTTCCCCTAGGGAAAAATGAATGACTTAAATATTGAAATGAAATGAAATTGACTTTAAATAAATATAATAATTAAATGCATCAACCAATGGGAATTTAAAAACAACAAGAGCAAATGAATATTTATATTTGAGAATCTCATTCGTTCTCCATTCGAAAATGAAAATGCTTTGTTATCGTTTCTACTCCGTGTCAGACCTTTTCCGTGATAATTTGAGTCGAGAGACTCATAGTAATCCCCATCTGGTGGATTTGAATCATTTTTGGATTCATCTTCAATTCGCCGATGGTTTCGAGTGAAGGAGGAATGCTGCGAGTCAGGATCAGAGGATGAGGAAAATTTGTATTTATTATCTCCATTTGAGTCTGATGAATGGAACTGAAGCTCTTTTTTCGTTGTAATAATGCTAGCCTTCGTTGTTTCCAATTGGATTTCTGTAAAGGCGGAAATAGTTAGTACATACATGGGCCGTTTTTGTAAGCGTTTTGGGGTGGTGAGGTACTAGAAAAAAACAACAACTATAGGATGTTCCAAAGAAATATATTATTAGTTATATAATATTAGGTCTAGTAAAATGAAATCCATTATTTTTGCATGAAATTGAAGGCTATATTTAGCAGAGCAGTTCCAAAGGTTTTTTTTCCTATATGTAGTAGCTCCTGGGCAATCGAAGCAGTGCTTACATAACGGTCAGACTCGACGATTTCCATTATTTTATCGGCATTTTCGACAATTGACCTTTCACAGCGTGGTGAGTCTTTGACATCAAAATTACCGGAACGAAATCGACAAAAACAAAATTGTGCGCATGATTGGCTCTTACAGTATGTATAAGGACCATACACACTATTCACATTTTCAGCTGCCTGACTAGTATTTTCGCCTTTATCGAAGAAAAATTGTAGACTATAGCTAGGAAAGTAAATAATATGCGAAACGCCGCGTGCGAGATTTTGTGGAGTTGGCTCTTCGAACAACAGGTCTTTTTGTTTTCCAAAGCTGTTATCATTTTTCCTTTATTACTGATGGGAGAACATCTACCTGATAGTAAAGATCTTGCATGAAGCAATACAGGCATTAGGGTTAATAAAGCAAATAATATGTAACCAAAAAGGGCTCAAGTCCTCGTATAATTATTAGTTAAAAAAATATAATTTCCTGACATTAATTTCAGTTAATTTTCTTCCTCTCATCTATGTTATTATTTATTGTTGTATATATAATGGAGAATAGCAGCTTGTAGCTCAGTAAAACGTCATGACAGCTCAAGCTGCTTCACTCTCAACATTCATCAAATTGTCAGAGTTACCAGGTTGGTTTTCTCTTTCTTTGATTCCTATAAGCCCGATTTGCATATTATTTACATTCCTAGCAATCACAAACTTGCTCTAAAAGCTTATTTAGTACGAAATCTCGTTTTTTTAACGGCATCTAGCGTAATATAATTGCACATATACAACGCGAGATACAGATTACTACAGCCATCTATTGGCAAAGTAATGGATTTCTTTTTACTGGACCTAATATTAACTAATTTCAAATTTCTTGTAAATTTAAAAGAAATGAGGCCTCTGATCTCCCCAGTTGCCACGCCCCGTAAATGACATTCATAATTCCTCATACCGTAGAGCTTAATGGTTTCTTCGCTTTGACCAATTGTGTTCTTTGAAACACATTTAAACTCACTGAAATCCGATTTTTCGAGTTTTTTGATAATAAGTGTAGAGGTTGTACGATAGGAGTTTTGATCCTTTTCGACTATTCGATATTTTGAGTTTGGAACAATCATGGCTCCTGAAAAAAAAATAAAAAATGATGAGGTTGTTGTTTTTTATATCCCTCCTAAAATTTGACATCATTTACCTTTATGATTGGTCCAAAAAGTAATGGGTTTTGGAGAGGCTTCAATCGTGCAACTTAATGATATTTCAGTCATGAGAGGAGCTCCAATGAGCTGATTCGTTACCTCCAACTGGGGTTGAACTATAAAGATATTTTTTTGGTAAAAAAAAAAACACAAATTAAATTATAAAGTTAGTGACAAATCCAGATAAGAGTAACTCCTCAGCTACAGCTAAAATATCGCTCTTATCTGGAGTACATAGACAAATTCCTTTTGTTAATAACTTAAAATAAATTCGTGATCTGGGCAATGAAATAAGACAATTTTTTGATAACTTCAAGGCATATTTTATTCATATAGTTTCTTATTTTCTTTGTTTTTTTGTTTAGGAAGATTGATTATATATATATATATATTAATTTTTTTCAATTTCATAATATACAGTGTGATTGTCAAGTTCATTATATTATACAAATCATCTTTAAGATTCCAATATTGTAATAATTATAGTGTCAAATGAAGGTAATCGAAAAATGAGTAAAAAAAAGGAAGAAGCTCATAAAGCATTTGTATGTTTCCATTTTTGAATTTTCGAGAATTTTATACAGCAAAAAATTACATTTAAAAGTATTTAGATGGTTCAACATCATGCAAAGTTTATGTCATGTAATTTATGGAGTAAAAAAAAAATGTTTTTAAGGGAACTTATTTGGATTGACTGTTTATGTACCCACATGTTTATCCTGAAAAATTTAGATTATTTCATATCCGAGAATTATTCTACATAATAATTTAAAAAGTTTCCATAGAATATATGGGGTTGTGTAATCAATTATATGGAATATATATACGTAATGTTTAAAATACCCTTTAAAAATACTTTAACTTAAGCTTACTGAATAGACAGTTGCTTTTTTTAATATATAATAAGTATATATACAATTCAATATATTAATATTCTCTAAACATGTATTATATATAGTTAAATATTAATAAAAGCCGCAACAATTTTATTTTAATTAACCACACAACCTCCTATATTAATTATAATCTATGAATCAAATTTATATATAACTAAACATTGTCAACTAGTAAATAAAATAATTTTAACTCTAGTTTTTTCTGAGTTTCATCATTTTTCTGGTGAAAAAATTACATTTTAAAATGAATTTAGAGCACTTGAACAGTATTCGCACTCTTTATATTTTCAAATGATGGATAGGATCTATATAGAAAAAATATAATAAAACAAAAGACGTACGTTAGCTTCTATGTTCAATACAAAATTTAATCATACAAAGTTCCGTGCTTATACTAGAAGGGTTTATTGAAACTATCCACTTCATACAACATTCTTTCAATATTTTTTTTTTTTTTTAAATCTGACAGGATAAAGGATATATTGATTTTATCGAATTTTTCTATATTTTTTAAACTTCATTACAAGGGATATATGTACATATATATATATATAAATATTCTTTCAAATCAAATCGATTTATGCACTCCTTTCAATATAATATTAAAAAGGTCAAAGTTATTTTCGCCTAAAGGTCCATTGATATAAATATTATTATTATTATTATTATTTTTAATTATTGGGAAAAAAAAGTTCACATTATAAAAATAATAATTTTATTATTATATTCAATTTATATGTCCAAGGGCTAAAAAGTGTGCATACACACAACGTGGTATCTACTCGTATCCATGTATAAAAAATAATATAATAGTCATAAAGAAAGAAAAAAAAATATTTAAGCCTCTCTTTAAAACAAAAAAACAAAAATAAAAACTTCGTTGCTAAGACATTTATTAATTGAATGTGCATTTCTGTATTCTTTAACTTCATTTTATAATGCTAAAAACTTTCCTTATTAATGAGTATATAGGTTCATTTATATTAAACGAACAGAAGGGGTATTTTGCATATGCTTGAGAAACTAACTCTATTTAATAGATATTAAGAATAAATGAATATTAATTTATACAGGAAGAATAATATATTAATTCAAGTTAATTAATTAGCTACTATTGCATAAAAAATGATATTATGCCACATAATTTCATTTCCTTTTATTCAAAGTCTTGTTTTCTTGGATTAAATGTCAGTTATCTATGATGGAATTTGAATATATGATGTGGGAATATACATACAAAATAAGATCCACTAATCATAGAGCTGTAATTAATTATCATTTCAAAAAGTATGATTTTTAATTATTCTATAATAAGGATCTTCAATTTTTTTTCCCATTTAAATTGCCACATTAACATATCAAACACCTATATATCAAAGCATATTCAAGGGACACATGATACCTGAAGGTTGGAGGTTGAAGATTTCTATAATCACGTATATTATTTAAGGAGAAATGGGATGTTGTTCTATTTTTCTTCGTGGGGGATCTTAAATCAGTGAATTATGTATTTATATTAGAGCTGGATCCCTATGGATTCCTTGAAATGGACATTTCTTGGAAAGTCGATTTTTTTAATAAAATAAAGTTGCAACTTTGGTAACAAATTTAATTTTGAGTACTTTTTAATCTTGAGCCGGTAATTGGACAACAACTATTGTCGAATATTTTCAATAAGCTAGGCTTGCAGGTTAATTGCTCGAGCATATACATGTATATACATTAGTAAGTATACATATGTAAGGTTGCTTTATACAAGTTGACGACTAAAAGAACAAGTTCAATATAGTTCAAGAAGGAGTTGGCAATTTTTTTTTTTTTTTTTTTTTTGTAAAGAGGAAAGTTTTATTGAATTCAGCATGAATAATGTTTGTAAAAACTATTTAGTTTTCATGAGAAGAGCTACAAATTTGCTTGTATACTCTTAGACATCAGTTGTTGAGCTCAAGGGTTTGATCACCTTTAAAAGGAATAAATTCAATTTTTTTTTCTTCCCATTTGAGAACCATGGTTTTATGGCTTTATGTAAATACAAAACAAAATATTTTTGAGAGATTAAGTTCTGCTGGTGGTGAAGTATTGAAAGATGAGACGAGGAAAGTTTATTTTTTAAAATTTTATTTAAATATTTGCTGAATGGTTTTCGAATAAAAAAAAATTCAATCCATTTCAAAGAGAGATCCAAAAATAAGTAAAGGTATTTGAATTGAGTAAATTAATATTTCATAGATAAATTACTGAGGCTTTAATTGGATTGGACATACATTTAATTTATATATGTTTTAAGTACAGTTTATACAACTTTTAAAGACCATAAAATGTTATGTGCACATAAATTTCATGGAACCTCATTTGCTCTTCAAAAATTTATCTATATACATACGTAAAAAGGATGTAAACTCATAATCTACTGAAAGTTACCCACCATATACATATACTTAAATGATTGTAGACCCTGTCAAAACTTTGAGATTCATCTCGTATCGTATATGGTACAACTAGTTTTGAGTCGGTCTACATACAAAAACAACTATAAAGACTCCAGTCCTTTCAATCCTATCCTGATTAATTTTATCAGTCTCTGTACCCGTCTTGGTGGGTCTTAGAGTCTTACGTAGTTTCAGCTGTTGAAGTAGCTTTTGTATGGTAGTCTTTGTTTTAATTGTATTTTTCAGGACTGACCAATTGGTCCTTGGACTATTGACTGGGTTAAAAAGATTAGACCAATTAAAAATAAAAGACTGAGAGTTGGGGGAGGAAAGACTGATGTGGAAGAGAGTCCAAGGACCGATCCAACACTAACTAGGTACAACTACTCTCAACACAATTTGAAAAACATAAAAATAAAGTGAATTTTCACTTTTTTAGAGTCTATAAATAATATTTGTATTTGTAGGGAAAATTTACTTTCTAGAGATATAAGTTACTCATTTACACCTGACTAATTCTTTGAAAAAGTTAATTTAATTTTATTATTTAGAAGTTAAAGTAACAATATTACTTGATACACCTTTATTTTTTTAACAAAAGATTTGCCAAGGATATTTTGGTATTACTACGCAACACTATATATAATTCTCTCTATACATAGTTCTGTAAATACCAATATTTAAGAGCCTGTCATATATTGAGATTAAACTAATGTTTAACCATCAGAAAAAACATACATATATTGTTAGAAGGTTAATAATTTATATGTGGCTACATTTAATGTTCCTTTTTTTTAAAAAATAAAACCTCCAGCAAGACATGAGAGAATATAAATTAACTAACTATACAAACTTATAATGAGCTTTACTTCGACTCTTTCTCTTACAGTTTATGATAAGCTTAAGCGTTTTGCTGACCGCGGGAGGAACTCCATTTGAAGCAATGCACATATAATTTCCCATATCGGATCTCGTAACCGAAGGAAGGAACAATGTACCAGACTTGACACGTTTCTCTATGGAGGCAAAAAAAAAAGTATATATATATATAATGAAGGAAATGAGAGAGGCATAATTAATATGTAGATATTTTATAAATATTTTTTTTTTGACAAGTTTTTGATTTGAATTCATGATGAATTTGTAATTTACTTTGAAAAGTCCAAATATTTGTATGTTTTTTTTTGTTTATTTGTACCCTTCAAATGAAATGAAATACATGCAAAGGCTTACATGGAAAATAACAGCATCATTTTTTAAAACAAAAATGACATATGCAGAGAGTATCTTATGCAAATCACCATCTGTGTATTTCACTTTAAAAGACTTTTTGCCATAAATTATACACATATATATATATATATATACATGTGTAGAGAAATAACCTCATATCTTTAACACAAAGTGTGTATGTATAACTTTTTAATATCCGAAGAATGTATTTTTCTTTAGAAAAAAAAAAAAGAAGGAAAAAAAAAAGGGTTTTTTTTTTGTATCTCTGAGTTCTTCACTTTTTATTATCCTATTTCTCTCTGAAAGTTTCTTGAAAGCATTATTTCTTTCACCCTCCATGTTCTTATCAAAATGAGGCTTTTTTTTCTTTTGCTTTCTTGCTTTTTTAAATAAACTTTTTCAATTTAGAAGTAAGGAAATGTTTTTTTTTGCTTTTTTAAAAAAAACCAAAAAAATAGTGTACATAGTTGAATGAGGCACACAACACACATACTCATTTTAACTTTTCCATGCTTGGAACTTCGAATATAAATGGAGCTGTCTCTTCCCTCTCTTCTCCATATGATCTCTGGACTTGGATGTCCCTTTGCGGCACAGTGTAGCTTTGCAGATGAGCCCTCTGCTACGCTCAAGTCACTCGTTGAATGCCGATCTGATATTTGAGGTGGAACAACTACTTCTAGAGTTGCAATTTGACTCACCATCGGAACAGAGTTGACTTGACACATGTACTCCCCAGAGTCTTTCTGTTTAACGTTCTTAATTTGAAGAGTCCATGTATCTTTGTCGTTATGGGTTACGTGAAGACGCTCATTGTTTGTGATGACGTGATCATGTATTGCTAAAATGGCTTTGTCGTCGGATTTGATCCATGCCACCTAGTGGGGAAAAAAACCAAAGAGAAGAGGACTTTAGTGGAAATATTTATAGATGTTCAAAGGGGAATTATTTTTTGTCAATTGACATTTTTTGCAGCTTATTTATTCTTTTTGAGGAGCAATGTTTACACATGTCACAAAATAATCATATTAGAAATCCCTCTC
Source organism: Lepeophtheirus nordmannii (assembly GCA_963680855.1). Lineage (NCBI taxonomy): Eukaryota > Metazoa > Arthropoda > Copepoda > Siphonostomatoida > Caligidae > Lepeophtheirus > Lepeophtheirus nordmannii. Next base: position 28,769,043 of record OY804521.1, read on the forward strand.
AACTTAAATCTAGACACATGGTTCCTCACATTGCATTTCAAGCAAATACATATAAGATGAGAATCCTTCTCCTAAAACATTAAAGAAATTAAACAAGTATAGAAATCGTTACCCGATGACCTCCCAAGTTTGTTACGGTACACGTAAAAGATGCATCTCTCCCTTCTGATACTGTCATGTTCTCAAGTTTTCCAATGAACTTGGGCATAGAATCAACTACACCTATAATTTAATCGATAAAAATGCTTTAGCTCATCCTTTTAAAGGTATTAAAATAAAGGGACTTACCATAGCAATAAATTTGCAATATGAAAATTAAAAGAATTGTCCTCATTTTTTGTCAAAAAAAAAAACCCTTTACAGAAGTCGATGTCTTATGTATTATATCCCTTCATTCTCAGAATTTCAGGAGACCATTCCTTCGTAGTAGCCAAACGAATCAATCTGTGAAAAAAAATTAAAAATAATTGCTTATGCATAATATATCTAAATAATAATGCCAAGGATCAATTATCATGACTTACCTTCAGTTTCTCACTTTTATAGGTTTTATCTACACTAAATATCTCTTCATATAGAACAATTAAATATCTAACTCTTTAGTTAGTTTTTTGAAGGAGTAATCTTGATACATAAAATATTCATACAAGTATCTTTCAATAGTTTTTAATAAATGAATTAATCAGAGTGCTATTTAATTAATTTTTGTCAAACTACGTATATTTCTAAGGTGTATGTTTTGTTTTTTTGGATGATTTACAATTATTTTTTGGTGGATTAAGTCTCTGATTTTTAACTTTTTAAAGAAGTATTATCTTTTGTATTGAAGAAATTCTGCAAAAACGTCAGAGCGTAACTTTTTTTTTCCTTAAGTCTTTTAGCTCTGTTTCCATTCCCTACTCATTTTCTTTTCGTTTCCCAACTTTTCCACCGATAGACCAGATAGTTTCCCACGGCATAGTATTGTTTCGGGAAGCATTGATGTACAAACACAGAATTAAGCCATGAAAATCATGGGTCAATGGAGTCATCTTGCATTTATTTACGAATAAAATACCTCAGAGCTATTATTATCTTTTAACCTTAATTGCTATGGCATCTGTAAATTTAGTTCTTTATATATATTCATAATGTTTTTTCAAAAAATATATATTTGCAAATTTAAATCACCATAAAAAAGCTGACCCATGCTTGAAATATAAGCAGCTTGTTTTGAAAAATTAAGTCTTTTTAAGTAATTAGTAGAAATGCCACGTTTGTCAACCACAAGTGCCTTTGAATGAAAAGGTTGCTTTGCAAAAGTTATTGATGAAAAAAAAAACACACCATTAAACATCATGTTCATAGGTACATAATCTGAAGATCTTTAAAAATTCTCTCGTTTTTTGTATTTATGTTTGAATAATATTTTTTAGGAACAAAGTATTAAAGAATTCTGTGATTTTCAATCAGTAAGTTTTCTCCCTTTAGTAAGTAGAAAATTTTCCAACTACAGTTTTAAAATATGCATAAAAACAACATTAAAATATTTAAGTCATGAGAAGTGATACAATAACTTAAATATGTATTTTGATTTGCAAAAAAAAAAAAAGACGTTTTGAGTAGTTCCAAAGTTAATAACTTCATCAAATTTTAAAGTGTATTTTTACCTTTTTCACCTATTATTTAATTGATGTCGTATCATTTATAAATATTCACATATTGGTCTATGTATGTGCTTAACATTTGCTACATTTTATCAAAAGAAATGTACAATTAAATAATTATTTCGTCAGAAATAGGCCCTTCAAATCAATTTATTCTTTTCAAACATATCTTAAATAAGTAATTTATACTACAAATGAGCTCTTTTTTTCTTTTGAAATGATAAAAAAACCCAGGTGGTATTCATTCCTCAAAAAAAGTTCTCAAAAGAAACAAGTATTTTCTATTTTCAAAATCTTGTATATCCTCCATAAATTATGGGCCCAAATATACAAATTCCATTATACTTTTTTGACCAAAAATAGTTTTCTTGCAAATGGAAGAAAAATACTTTAAAAACTAACTTTTAAAGACCTTATTTATTTCAAATTTAATTCACTTTCTTATTTTATTATGCCTTAAAGAAAGAATCTCATTATCTATATAAGGTTTTCCCATGACGTCATTATTGTGAAAGTTGGTTATTTTTAGAAGAGGATGTCAAATTATAATGTACAAATGCTTCATCAAAAACATGGCCCTTAGAATTTGCTATTTCAAGCTGTAGAAGTTTGATTGCAGATAAGTGACATTCCTGTAAGAGCAGAAGGATTAAGAGCGATCTTTATATCAGCTGCAGCAAGATATTCGGCCTTTGTTATACAAAGACAACAAGGCATAGAAATCTGCCGGTGGTATTTTCGATTACTTCTCTTCTTGCTCGGATAACAACCTGAGGTTTCTTCGTCATCTACTTCCCATCCATAGAAAGTTTGAAAAAAAAAGTTTTCCAAACCCCTAGACTTTTTTATCCTCAGAGTTTTTATTATTTTAATTTTAGCTTTTTAACTGCTATTTTAGGATAATGTGGATTATTCTTTCATCTAATGATTTTTTGTTATTTGTATATGTTTGTTAAAGTAGATATGATCGCTATATAAGGAGATAATATTCTTTTTGTGGATTAAGGCTTTAATTTTAAATTAAAATGTTTATCTTTGTATGTATACAACTATATTAAGCAAATAAAGTCTTTTTAAAAAAATCATATAGCAAATTACTTCTATGAATTTGGATGGGACTGCCAAATAAAACTTTTATTGTTCATCAAAAATTTATTATTATCTTAATCGTACCTCAGAGTATGTTTTAAAAATTTGTTATAAGATCATTATAAATTCACATTTACATAGTGTTTAGCCAATGGGTCAACGATATAACTTTCTCGTCCCTAATTGATCCAAAACAAATTTAACTGTAAAAATTCAGCAATTTTTTAAGGATTTTCAGTTCCAATTAATTTGATTCGATTCAAATATCCTTAATTCTCTTCAACATCAAATTATATTCAAGGTAGATATTTATATTTCTTTCATTTATAAAGGCATAAAATAAAGTTTCCTTAATATTTTTTTAAAATATCCCTGTATCATTTATGATAAAAAATATGTCAACACTAAGTTCCACACATGGCATTACTTCAATTTATGAGTCAATTTGTGACGTTTGTAAAAACGCTTTTAAAAAAAAAAACTATCAAAATCTTTGAAATCCAATATAAAAAATGAAAAATAAAACGTCATTCAACGTCAAACTAATACAAAATCAAATTCTCAAAAAAATTATCCCTACTTTAAATGTAATCATTGGCTATTTTTTTTTGAGAGAAAGACCGACTTTTGTTCTAAAGAAAATTGTTTAATAGAATAAAAAGGCTCCCAGTTGAATATGACAGGAAAAAAAAAAAGAAGAAGAATATTACAATCTCTTATTTTCTACAAGGATGTAATGTAAAAAAAATTCTATCTAAAGACACATTCAAAAGTAAAGAAAAAAATATATATTTTAAGATGTAAAAGATAAAAAAAAAACCCATTTGTATATTTAGTGTGCGAAGATTTTGCTTCGTTTAAATTCATTATATTTGATAACAATAAATGTAATTTAATGAATAACATATATTTATATGTATATTAGAATGCTTTTAGCTCTGCATATTGGCTAAAAGTAAGTTACTAATTTAATCGATTAGACAGCAACTATATATATATATATATTGTAACATGATATTTCTTTCTACATAATTGATTTTATATTTTAAACTATGATTGTATGTAAAATCAATATGTTTTCATCTTATCAGTCAATTAATGCTTTTATATTTTGTTTATGTATGTTGTATACAACATTAGTTCACTTAGTCAGGATTTAACGAAATGTTTGCGTCAAATAATATTATTTTTTTATGACAATGACGAGACATAGACTAAAAAAAAACCAAAAAAAACCCGATTTTTTCAGAATATTTCATCTGAGGAAAACAAAACTTGTATCTTTTTGATATAAACAAGATTCGACCAAATTCTGACGAAACTAGATGAACTGACAAATTGCTAAAAAAAAAAAAATTAACATAACTGATGACAAAAACAAAATGGTTCTTTATATAAAAAGGAAAATTTATAACAAAAATTTTATCGATATTTTTTCTTTGCTTGGCTAACTATGAATAGACGAGATGAAAAGTGATAAAATATAACGAGGTTGAAATAAAAACGAGACAAAAATGGGATCTGTAGTAAAATTTCTAATGTAATTAATATTTTCTCAAGAGGGGTTTTAATTACCTACATCCCTTAACTGCAGGATATATCAAAAAAAAGTATCTATAGAAGGCTGCTTAAGTGTACCTTTTAAGTTCAATATGGGAATAAGCAAGTTCAATAGGGAAATAAACATAAAGATTTTGTACAAAGCTACCTTTCCTATCAGTCTCAAAATTGACCAATATTGTTGATGGACAAGACTAACTTTAATCTACATATTTCAAGATCAATGGGACATTCACCACGTAGAAGCAGATGTTCTACAATTGCAACAGCCTCTAAAGGGGCCAATGCTCATGTTATTGGATGTATTGGTCAAGCCTTGGGGCTTATTCATCATGAGATGAAATGAGAAAGCTTCAAAAAGCATGCAGCAATGAAGTGGGTGGATGAATGCTTAAGACAAGCAAAGGATGTACAGTATTACTTCATAATTGATAATTATGATCCGGTCTACTCCAGTATTGAACATGTATTGAATGAAGAAGAGTTTTCAATTTACAAAATTGTAAGACTTGGGTCTTACAGTCTTACTAGTCTCAATCCAATTTTTTTTTATTTTCATTCATTATAAAATTTATAATTACGTTTAATTTTCTGAATTTTGTTTTATTATTATTATTGATTCCCATATTGAAGTTGCTTATTCCCATATTGAGCTTGAAAATGTATAGAATAAAACCAGGAATAGTATAAATATAAAATATGAACTTTCCTCAATGCCTCAATAAATAAATCGTGTACTATCAAAAAAAAAACCAGTATTTTTCATCGGCAATAAATCCAGAATTGGCTGATTTGATTTATATTTATTGAGCCCTTGAATTGTCTACTTCTGCGAAAAAAACCTATATCGTAAAGAAGGTTTTTTTTTCCTGTTCTAGGAGAGTTATATATATATATATATATTAGAATACATTCTTCTAGAGAGCTACTAATATAAAAAAACCTTCATTCAAAAAAAAAAAAAAGATTTAAAATCTTATATAAATTTGTCAATAACGTCATTCACTCCAATTGTTGATTATACTTCATAGTAGAGGCATTAGAAGCTTTTGTAAAGGTTTAATTTGACTTTTTACAAATCCACAATATTGAGGAAGAGAATTAATATTGAAGAGAAAACCATTTTATATATTTAAAAACAATGATATAATTAGAGTACAACCATTGTGCTCACATAGAGTAATTATAAAATAAGACTTTTGCGTCCATATAAAGAACCTTTAATTAGATTATCAAAGACTTGCAAATAAGTTTATACATTTTTTTTTACTCGGTTAAAAGAGAGAAAAGGATCATCAAATTCCAAATATATAAACTTTAGGGTCTGTAGATTGTTATAGGGACAACAGTTGGGTCTAGGAGGTTTGCATCCCCCAAGATGCATACAAAATATATATACAATATGAAATGAAAAAAACAATATGGCGACACAAGTCAAGTTTATTGCTATCTATTAGACTTCTAAAATAATATAAAATGGACCCTGTACATTTTATATGAATCCTCAAGGTTCATAGAGGCATAGCCTTTAAAAATATATATATATATATCTTAAGTGCCCTATATTTAAATTTTTTTTATTTTTTTGCAAGAAAGTTTTATTTTTTTCCATTTTGATGTGAGTTTCATCATTTTGGGCTATCATATTTCTAAGCATTTATTCCTCTTGATGTAACTAATACTCTTTTTCTTTCGTTTTTTTTTTCCTTACATATTTCTATTTTGACTTTTTAACGTTGTATTTCATTCAATTATGCTTGTATGTATGTATTTTTTTAGGAGTCTCTCAAGAAAGGAAATAAATCCTTTATTTAACAAAAAAAAAAAAAAAAAAAACTTTTTTTTTTTAATGTTTCTTTATATACATTTTATTTTATATGTATATATATATATTTATTTATGTACTTTTTTTCTTCTCCTGCTATTTCTTTTTTCTAATCTGTTTACAATGTACATACATTCAAAAAAAAAAAAAGTTAAACGCTCATAAATTACGTTTAATTTAGATGTTTCTTTAAAGAATGAAAGATAAATGAATTTGTAAGCATGAACTTCAAATAATAAATTAAGTCAAACAGAACTTTTAGTTGTTGTAGAGAACTTATTCAATTCAATGGTATTTTTATTAGGTCTACGTGTATTGATTAGAAGGTGTGATTGAGCTATGATTATTTGCACGATGCCTGTAGCCTGATAAAAGCTACCTAGTGAATGATTCTTTTACTGTAAATGAACAGACAGACAAAAGTGTCTCTTTTTTTAAATCATTTTGAAATTCGGAAGTGACAAAAAATGGCAAATCAAAGAAACACACCTTTTGACTATTCTTAAAACGTATTGACTTTTAGTTGAATGCTTTTACAATTAAATTCTTTACAAAATTGTAAAAATATAATCATATTTATCCCAAAAGGGGCCAAATTGACCCATACATTTTATTCTTCACATGGATAAAATGGATAGAAACCGATTATTTCTCATATTTAACTTTATTTTGTCTTATTTTTGGAAATTAACTACATTATTATCGATCTAATATGACAAAAGCATGAGATTTGGCTTATTCTAAGCTAATGAATCTATGGCCTTAGGTCTGGCGAATAACATAATTTATAAAGGGGGTTAAAGATGTTTGTATTCAAAAATGAGGATCCTTTAGATGAATAAGTATTGTTCTAGAAATATATGTAGTATGTTTTCACTGACGTCACAGATACTCTCATTAATCAAAATGACGCATAAAGAATCCTAGGCAAACTTTATTTTATGGCTTGTTAAATGAAAGAAATCTGAACATCTGCCTTGAATACAATTTGATGTTGAAGAGAATTAAGGATATTTGAATTGAATCAAAATTAATTGGATCTGAAAATCCTTAAAAAATTGCTGAATTTTTACAATTAAGTTTGTTTTGGATGAATTAGGAACGAGAAAGTTATCAAATAGTTGGAGAAAAATATATTATTTTTAATGAAATAATCGTTGATTCATTGGCTAAACACTATGAAAATGTATAATTATGTCTTAACATATTTTTAGATATATATATATATATATTGTCATTTATACATTTTCATAGAAGGTTAACTTCCACATTGAATAAATCTTTACCACTATCATTAAACTGCCAAATGGATATACATGTATTTTGTTCAATCACCTATTTTAGATACTTTGGGTCAATACGACTACATAAAATCGTTCAGGTATGAAGAAAAATCTAAGGCTTTGTGTATTAAAAACATTAAAAGATGAATTTATCAAAAAGTTTTGTAGACATTTTTATATTTCTTACACATAAAACTTGTTTGTATCTTTTAGTAGATTTTAATTCTGAGATTCACATCTATTCAATTAAAAACTTAATCTCAATATTTATGACTATACATATTTGTACAAGTAATGAGTACATTTTTAACTTGTGAAAATGTCAGTTGATTTTCAATTGAGTCTATCATATTACTAACTTAGAAATTGATACATTTTTTGACAAGTAGAATAATAATTTCAAATTTGTTTCGTGGGATTAGAAAAGCAAATTTAGGTGTCTATTTTTTTTATACTTATAGCAACAAATTTATTCAAAAAATAATAACTAAAAGTTGTTTTCAAATATGTATCAAAGAAATATTTTCTTGTTCTACATGTGTTTACAAATTTTTTTTTTTACCATTCTTTTGAAAGTATAATTGTAGAGAATGCATAACAGGTTCAAAACTACATTATTCTTCATTTTGTAGCATTTTTATGAGTTAAAATATGTACCCATATATACAAGTAGAACATTTTTAAATTAATATTAATATTAACCATAGATTATCAAGGGTTATTCTATTATAAGTATATTTAAATTAAACCTCTTTAAAAACATAAACAGCTTATTTGATTATTTGTATTTATGAATAGTTAAAAAATATCATGCGAGATGCAAGAACAAAAATTGATTTTAAATTAGAATTGAACATCATTTTTTTTAATAATAATTATTACATCTTTTTAAAACCAATGGACAGAGATGTTTAAAGTTTATATGCGTAGTTTTAACAATAAGTAGTGTTGTGAACGTAGGTCTTAATTTAGAACAACAAACTCCTGTTTAGTTTCACATTTTGGTCATTACCAATCAATCAATTAAGTTATCTTTGTTATTTTTACTCTTTCTCTCTATTAAACAATCTTATTAAAAGTACGTATAAACTTTTTGTTGTCCAAGCTTTTTGCTTTGTTCTTCAGCTACCTTTCTACAAGCAAATGCTTGTTTGAACCGAATTTGTTATAATGGAAATCAAATGTACTCACAATATGCTATCTTTTTACACTATTTATTAAACAAATATTTGATTAACTCGGGAAAAGTTTAGAAGGCATTAATTAGACTACATAAAATAACTATTTATTTGACTTGATAGTGTGAGGTCCCGTGTTTCAGATCGCTAATGAATTATGTCAACTATAAAGGAAAACATATAACTATTAATTGATTATTATTTAATTAGGCTAAACTTATTAGCTTTAAGCATGATGAGTCTATAGAGGAGACAGCCCCAAGGATTGACACAAGACTAGTCACTATTATTTGTTCTATATTTTTAATTTAATGATATATGGTATTAAAAATAAGTAATCATATTCAAAAAGAAGAGACAGATCCCCAACTGATATAATAATAATATTAAGAGGAAGGAGAAAAAAGTTAGTTCAGTCACAATTATAAACAGAGAGATCATTCATCTTTCTTATGATAAAAACCGCTATATCCATCAATTTAACTCCTTAACGGACCTCTCCAGCCGTGTCATTAAATAAACCCTTAACTAATAGTTTCACACAGTCTTTGAGGAAGTAGAAAAATAGGTAGAAATGGGGCAAGTGGAAATGAAATGAAGGAAAGTATTTATTATTCACTTAGAAATTATCTAGGAATTGCAACAAAGGTAGTTCATCCCCCCTGTAACTGATAGCTTAATCATAAATCACATAATTTTTTTGGAAAGCAATGTTTTTGTATAACCTTAGAAGCTTGTATGTGTGTTCTCGATAGACTCTGAAGCCATGGGTCGAAACAAAATAAATCATAAATCAATTGGAAATGCTTGCATTAGTCTTGGAAAGGTTGTAACTATTTGATATTTAATTTGACAGACAATGTAGGCCAAAAATGACCTAAAAATATCGAGAATCGTTGTTCAATTCAAAAATATATATTTTTATATAAAATATAGCTACGTAAAATACTCTGTCTACAACAAAAACAACAACAACAAAATTGCCTAGGTAACTCTAAAAGTATACTTTCGGGCCTCTCAAGTTAATAGGCGTAAAACTTTGGCAATTAGTTTTTATTATTAAGTATAAAATAACTTGTGAAACTCACGTAGATTAAGATATATATATTAATATGATCCATGAATCTGCTAATGGGAGCAGAGGGCACCACTCCTTATATGAAATAAAAATATATTTCATATACTAGCACGAGTATACTCGTGGTATTTCTTGAGTCTTTGTAATTTGTAATTATTTACATAGGCATGTAGTTGAAATTTTTTTTACTAATAATAAAACCCTGACAAACGGAAGCTTATGGAGTATCAAGCCTTACATATATGTAAGTAACAATAAATATATATATATATATATATTGGATATAAATTAGAGGCAGTCGTACAACAATGGTCATGAAAAAATATTCTTTTATGCCTCCATGGATTCATATCATACATAATTAACACAATCTCATAAATAATAAAAAAAAGATCGTCGTATGTTGAGTGTTTTGTCTCACCATCATTCATTTAGCCCCTTCACATATATTAAGCCCTCCTTTATCATTCTCTGTAATTATTATTCCTACCTACCCACACAAGATATTCATCTAAGTATGTATGTATGTATGTATATTTTTTCCCTTTAAATACACAACCATTAGTTGTATGTATGTACATGACACACACACTATATATATATTGGAGGTATGAATGGAAGTCTATTTTATACATATGTATGTATGTTATTGGGATGAGTAAAGTGGAAGAAATCCCTTGATTTCATATGTATGTTTATATTTTTTTTTTTTTTTTTGATTATTATTATTATTAAGGCCACAATAGATAAATTGATTAAATGTACTTATTTATTTACTTCGTTGTTTGTATGTTTGTAACTTTCTAAGATAAACAAAGATGTCGTGTAAGATAAAGTGTATGTTTATACACATATGTATATATATGTATTTAGCCGGAGAAGGTAATCTAAGGAAAAATAAGGCTATTTTTGGATGTGTACATATATGAAAAAAAAAAAAAAGTCACAGGTACATGTACTTATTGGTATATGTATTTGGTGGATACGTTACATAAACAAATGTAACAGACAAAACAAAAACAAAAAGTCTGTTAGATCAATATTTAATGATAATAATAATAACAGAGGTCAACAAATTTGAACATTCAAAAATCCTAAAGGGGTATAAGTATCATAAAATTATTCACTATTGCAGACTGATTTCAAATCAGTGATTTTTTTTTTCGAGAGTCTGAGAGTTTTTGAAAAATCGGTCCAAATTCTTTTTGAGATAATTTGGTCCATTTTCCGACTTCAATTTAAGCCTAGAAGGACATACTCATTTTGTACATTTAATAAATATTGATTTGCTAGTGTATTTAATGCAAATTCCATTTCTTTGCTTTCACCTAAAAGGACTCCTTAGGGGCGTAGGGTGCCGGAGTAGGCCCAAAAGTCAGTCCTTTGTACTTTTTAAATAACTTATTGAATATTGCATGAAGTGGATTAATAAGGAATGCATTAGGATTTTTGGCTGTTGATCAGTGTAATTAATTATCCTCTGATTAGATTTAAAACAATCTTTTTCCTGATCACATGGATATGCATGAATTTTCCTCCATTTGATGCCCTCTTAAATGGCTACTATGGCTGTATTCTCCCTTGACCTTATAATGACACATTTTTGTCATTTTTTGTATCTAAATAAGTGCCCCTTTTCAATGGTTGGGTTATGAATTCATGGGAATTTATTAGTGGTTCCTTTCCCGAATAATTAAATGATTTTTAAAATATTTCTCTTCTTCACAAAAAAAAAGAAGGAAAATAAAGTCAAAGGTCATGATGAGTGGATTAAACCCCTATAAAGTAGATGTACTGAAGCTCACATATGTATTTTTAAAACTGACTTGGTACAAAACGTTTCAAAATGGTAAATTTTGACACAAAAATGCCCAATTTTTCATATAAAACAAAAAATGGGGGAAGAAAATGAAATTTTGCAGATAGCCTTGTTTTGAATCCTTTTAGCAGGAAGAAACCATAATGCAGCAAAAAAAAACAACAACCTTTAGTCAATAAATTTGACGCACTCTAATTTATATGTTTCTCACAGCAAATTTAATTCATTTTAACATTTTTTTTATCTTTTTTTATAAGAAAAGTAGTAACTTTTTGAAAAAAAAAAATTATTGATATTTTTAATTTGAAATAAATATTTAGTAAAGAAAAAAAAAAGTTCCTTAAATCATACAAAAATCTTGAAATGTGATCTCTATGCTTTTTTTTTTTTTTTGCTTTTTTGTCCCTTTTTTCAAAATTTGATCAACTTTGTACTTTAAGTAGATATGCACAGAGTACCCATAAAAATGGTTCAAAAGCAAATTTGTAGACAAACTTTGTGCATCATCTTTAGTCTAGTCTATAACTACGTTTAGAGACCTACTAATCTTTTGAATTGACTCTAGAGTTTCGTAATATTATTATTTATGTTTTATTATATTACTTTTTTGTTAATATGATTTATTGTAAATGCATTTTCTACATGAAAAAACATGTTGTGTGTGGTTTCTTTTTTTATTGCATTACAATTTTTTTTGACATATTTTTTTGTGTGTGTATTGAAATTGTTCATTCAATCAAATTTTGTTTTTTGTTTTGTCAGAATTGATCATGATTATTATTATTATTATTATCATTCAGCCAATCATTTTACATGATTGCTCAAAAATAAAGAAAGGAATATTTTTTACACGAAAGAGCTTTTCAAAACATTTCTCCTCCCTCTATTAAACCTTTGCCTTTCACTTGTCAAAATAATATGCAAATATACATACTTATTAGATCAAATTTGCAATTTAAAATGAGAAATAAAGTTTTTGGTGTAAGGGTCAAAACGGATTGAGTCCTTTGCCCTTTTATCAAAACGCTTTTGTCAATTTTAATTTTATAAGATTCCTTACGGGAACGTCTCTGAAACTTTTCTCATTTTGATTTATTTGAACATATCAAATGAAATTTTTCTCCCATACCGTGTGGAATAATTTATATTCTAATATAAGGTATGAAATATACCTTGTAGTTTGCTAATTTACCAATTAAAAAATTATTTATTTGTAGACTGTTGAGGCTTCTAAGTATTTTGTTGTATAAATAAGTGTCACATGATCTTAAATGTAAAATAGATTTGATATCATATTAAGAGAGTTTCAAAACCCCTTCAAAAATATTATATATGTAACTTTGATAATTCAAGAAGAACATAATATTATGTACTCATTGAAAAGTGACTATAAATCTTAAGTGTCCTTGGTATTCAATGACATAAACATTCTATGATTAATTATTATTATTGGCTGTATTGGCTTTTAGCTTCACAGTTTTAAAAGATTACTTGCTGTAGGAAGAAAAACACTGGCACAATGATAGATATTTTTTTATAATTCCAATTCAAAAATACTTAAATATGTGAGAAAATGTACACTTATGCTTCTGCCCAATTTATCATCTTACTTTTGTGATGAGAAACTCCTTAGTCAGGTACTATCAAAAAAAAAAAAGTTACAGAGTGTGTCTCAGTGCAACATTGGATATCCCACTGTGTTCGGGATCAAAAAAACAATATATCAGGAACGCTCTAATTCCAAGAATGGGTATAAGTCTTTCGTAACTGTTTTAAAATTTCTTTACTCATTACTTAACCAGTAGAAACAGAGGACTTCGTACATGACTTCCTCCCTCTAGCGGACAAAAATGTCATTTCATAGACAAATAAATTAGGATAAAAATTGATCGTGCAGTTGTCATTTAGGCACTTTGTATTGAGATCGAAGGTATTGTCGCAGTATCCAAATACATTTTACGAGACTATCATATATTTTTATCAAACTTTTTCTTTCTTTTTTGGGGGAAATTGAGGGGTGTTGTATCCAAAAAAAAAAAAAAGTTAGCCCTAACGTTGGTCGTAATCTTTTTTTTTTTTTTTTTTTTCTTTACAGGTCTATTTATTAAAGTTAATACTTAAGCTCATTGAAAGGATTATGTTGTTATTCTAATGAGAATGACAGATTTATATTTTTAAAACTATGGATTTCTCCCCAATCAATAATGATAATAATAATATCCTCACATTATCTCATTTAAAAAAAAAAAAATTCTTATAAAGGATACTTGAAATTAAAATAAAAATGATAAAAGTATTTAAGGTATTTTTAATTTAAGAGTAAAGAAAAAAAAATAATACAGCACTGATGAGCATTAATTAAATTTCTCAATAAGTCCTTATAAGAAATATAACATAAATATATAGCAAATTAAAAAAAAAAAACCTATTTTCTCCAAGGTATAGAGCTGTATGTATGCATATAAAAAACCTTTAAGCATGTCTATTTTAATGACGTATTAGTGTGTGTGTATGTATGTATACCTATAAATAGATACATACATCTATTTACTTGTCCATAATTCTAATTTATTTTATTCTAAATGGAGGATTGTCAATTTAAATTTAAATTGAAAAAGGGAAAGAAAAAAAATATGTAATTCAATCTAATCTGTCAATATCAAGACAAAAATATCCTTAAATAAGATTATTTAAATGGTCCATGCATACATATTTTTTGATATATGTACATATGTAAATTATGTGTATGTATATTTCAGACTGAGTCAGTTGAACAATTTTTTTTTTAATATATATATATTTAAAGATTTGAAAAAAGGATTTGTTCAAAAAATGAAAGGAGTTATTTATTTGATCATGGAGCAACTATGATTCATTATTAAGTATTATATTTACATTTATTAAGTCCACATCTTGGTGTCTTCGAAAAAAAATAAGGCTCAAGAGTGCATCTAAGCTAGTGGCATAAAAAGTACATTTCCCACTTTCTAATTAAATTCAAGAGATGCATTGTGTTTATCAAGCTATAAGTCATTATTTCTTTTAATTATTATTTTTTTTCTTGGACCGCAGTCAGTCTTGGAAAATATAATTTGGCCCAATAGTGAACAAAGGTTGCCCATTCATGCTGTAGATCATGTAGTTCTTCTTTAAGTACTACTATGAGCTCAAAAAACCCGGGTAATTTGAATTTAATTTTTTGAATATTCTGATAGGGATAAATGTTTTTGTTGATGGAACTCTCACTGACATTTGTGCATAATATTACATCAAGATATTCATTAGCGTTTGAGATACGCATCATCGTCCTTTTGTGAAGAGCTCAATTCAATTTTTTCAAGTTTTTTAAAATGTCTGAAAGAGAATGACTCAAATGCAATTGTGAGAAATGTTGGGGAAACAACTCAAAAAGTTGAAATGAGGTTTCTTTTGAAATTATGAGAATTTCTTGTTTATATCTCTCTAGATACATAACCTACTACTCAAGAAAACCAAGGTATCCCATTTATAATTTGAATAGCTTAAATTCTTGAGAGGAATATGTTTATTTGTAATTTTGATGATAGATTGTCTGCGTTGTTGATATTTTTTTATGTATGATTAAGTGTTATTTGTTGCTCTTAGCCGGAGAATTCTTGTCATTGCTCCCTATCAGATAAGTCGCAGAATAAAACCAGGCGGATTATAAATAAATAATATAAAATACTCAAGAAGATAAACAATTTTGCTTGAGTGCAGAAAACTAAAACGCCTAATACCAAGTTACTGATTCGATCCAAATTTATTGAACTCACAAATTCTATACTTCTGAGAAAAAGACAATAACATACAAAATGGTTTTTTTTATCTTTTATGTAAACAGACAATAACCTCTATGCAGACAGGGTTTAATAGCTGATGAGATAAATCCTACTGGATGTGTAGTCTTCTGCGTGTCTGTTAAAATTGTTTTGATGCAAAAATACTTTAGGGAGCAAAGCAATTTATTTTTGAGAGTATTTATAAATAGAATCTACTTTATTAACTCAAATATTTATTTGTTTTCATAGATAGTACCTATGGTCAAACTAATCCTTTTTGATCAGACTTGAAACTATACATATGTCTAGGTATAGAAGTGAAATCCAAAGATCTACCTATGAACCAAAATATATATACACTATATTATTATGAAACGTCAAAAATCGCGTACATTTCTGCTTAGGATCCTCTGCAAAAGGACAGTTTATTTAATTAGAAATTAAAATTAATCATTTGAAATTTCATCAAATTCATTTTTTGCAGATATCTATAGATATATATATATCTATTATATAACATACTCTAAGTAGATAATGACTGCAGTTGTATAATTACTAACTTAAAAGCTGGGCTTGAGCCCCTATTTTTTTATTATTGTTATTATTACATATATATATATTAAAATATATATGTAAATAAATAATGAAAAAAAAAAAATATGTACATTCTTTTAATAGCATTTTTTTTTTTTACATGTTTAGGAGTTTCTAAAGCAAAAAAAAAAAACCCCAAAAAAAACATAGACCAGCCAAGAACCATGAATGGGATCACTATTGTTTAAACAATAATGTGTTATTGTTGTTTAAACCTACCTATGTGAACATACTTTGTATGTTGACAATAATAATAAGGTAACCATTACACTCTTTTCTTCTACTATCTTTTTTTTTTTTTTTTAGAAAGCTCTCAAAAATAGTCACATACTATATAATACACTCCTTTTTTATACAATTAATACACACTTGAAATGATAGGTATATATATAGAGTTTTATTGCACCCTCAAAAATATTAACTTTCCTTTATATACATATATGTAGGAACATTTTTACGGAAACGAGATTAATTAATTTTATATAAGGGATGAGGCCATTTAGGTAATAATAATAATAATAATATTAAATACATACATATAAAAACCAAAAAAACCAAATTATTTATATAGTCTATAATATTATAAATATATATTTAGGAATTATGAAAATAATCATAATAAACAAACTCCTCACTTCGGGAGTAAATTGAGACTTTATGTAATTTAATGGAAAAACAAAATGACTACAAAATAAAGGGAAAATAAAGGAGTCATCAAAAGGAGTGGAAATCCCCTTTGGAAAGTCATTTATTTATTTATGAATTTTTGCGTTCTACTTTAAATAAAGACTATGGCTCAATGAGTGGCACATACATACGAAAATAGAGACGTCAAAGGCACGTAACGTTCTTATGTAGCTTATATAATAATAATATTATGTTTGCAATTAGTAGAGGATCTGAATACATAGTCACAAAATTCCCACATTTACGTATCATTTTTGACTCATTCATCCCCTTAAATGACAGATGCACAAATAAATAAATAAATAAATTGTCAAATTAAACTCTGGTTTCATATATAAATATATATATATATATGTAAATATCAATGTATTTGTGTGTCTCTCTCTCTCTCTCTGTTTCTCTCTCATGTATTATGTATAAAATAAAATTGTCAAATAATACATTTTCTGATAAGAATGATTGAAATAAGAATATATTTCATTCTGTTATAACTCCGTTTCATAACCTTTTCTTTAAAAGTAGAAAGAACAAGGTTATATTTACGGTTAAGGTTAATGCGAAGAATCAAACCACCTTTAGAATTTATGACATCTAAAACAACACACTTTTTTACAAATTATTTTGAACTTTGTCTACAGAAATAAACGTCGGAACAAGACGAGGGCTTAAAATAATGAGATAAACAGAAGAAGAAGAAGTAGAAGTAGATGAGGTAAAAATATCATTTCAACTCTATTCCCCCCCCCCCTCACTCCTCTCCCTTCCTCTCTTTTTTTCCTTTTTTTTATCTTCTTTTGTATGTAGTGAGTATGGAGAGAAAGTGAAGGAGGAAGGCAGGATCAACTACAAGGGCACTCTCTAGCTTCGTTTCTTCTTCTTCTTCTTTTTCTTCTAGTGCAGAGTATATCCGCTAGATGACGCGTGTGCATTTTATCTCTTTCTACATATAGTTTTATTATTATTTGGTAAAAGTGACTTTCCATATTGTATGTCGACTGAAAAAAAAAAATGAAAAAAAGAGATGAAGATACTGCGTGCAATTGGATAAAAATAATTTATAAATTGCTCAATACACTTATTTTTTTATTATATATATAATACATAACTTTGAGTAAAAAAAAAAAACCTAGTTAAATAATGCTCAATGAAAAAACTTAATAATATTAAATAACTTTTTTTTTTGAAAACCTATATTAACTTTTTATCATAAATAGACTCACACTTAGCAGAGAAAAAAATTTACAAAAATAATTCCCAAGAGATGAATTAATTCAGTCAAATATATGAATACATCTATATAATAGCAATATAATAACCGTGTGGCATACAAACTTAATCGGTTATCATGTACAAATGATAACCATGTATCATCCACCTAAAAATCACTCAACCCCGATATCAAAAAGTTCCGAGTTATTTATTATTATTTAAATACAACGAATTTATTAAATATGAATATAAAAAAGTATGTAGTTTCCTTGATTTCCCTACAGATTTTATGGTTTATTATATACCTAATAACTAATACGTTATTGTATATACATATATATTTAGAAAATAACATAAAAAAATATATATTTGTAGTTATTCAGTAAGAATAAGTTTCGAAAAATAACTATGAGCCATGTTATCTAGTGTGTTTTTATTTGATATGAAAGCTTCATAAATCGTTTCATTATGTACAAAGGTTGCATGCAATGTACCACCCTTCATGACCCAAAACAAATGTTTTCTTATTATTATTTTATTTGTGTTTTTGAATCCTAAGGATATCATTATACATACATAGGGGCTGACATAACATTTGTTATATGCATTTGCGTGATTATATATTGTCTCACATACTGTACAAATCCCATACTTTGTGACATTATTAGTTCCTTCAAGTCTCTAATTAAACCCCATAGCTTTTAAAACATAATTTTATTTACATAATATGTCCTTTAAAGATGCATGATTTACAAATCAAACTTGATTGCATTTGATTTGGGTTGAATGAATTCTATTCTAATTACATAATAAAAAAATTTTTATAAGACTTTTTATCTGCCAAATGATGGATTTAATTACATGATATTTAAAGAATATGAGGACTTGGGCATTGCCAATATGAATTCTATTTATCATTATGGAGCCATTAAATTAAATCAAATAAGAACTTTGATAAATAATATATTTAAATTATGGTTAAGGAATAATCTTTCTTTTTTTTTTTGTTAAATAAATTAATTTATATTTAATGGTATGGTTATTTAAATAAAATACTGAGGTTTCTGTGGCATTGAATGACGAACATTTAAAGAAAAAGAAAAGTATACATCCCTGTATAGCTATAACAAACATAAATTTGTATATGTTTCAAAAAGGTATAAAGGTTCTCGGATGGAATATCAATTAATAAAATTAAAAAAGATTGATTAAGTAAAAAAAAAAAGAAGTTCATTCAATAGAACTCTTGATGTATTATACATTTAAAAATTTTTTATAGGTTATTTGAATGATTGATTGATTAGCTCAACTTATTTTTTAAGGAGGTACGTTTTATATTTTTTAAGCTGAGAGGAACGTGTACACCCTTTAACAAATTGATCCTTTTTGCTCGATATTTAAAAGTCATCATTTCATCATACCTTTAATTACATGTTATATCCTCATCTAGTATCTTTTTAAAGTAATGCTTTAAAATGCGTTTCTAAATATTACGTATCCGCATAATTAGATAATTCGATGGATATGAACTTTGAAAATAAATGGGTACAAAAAATAAAGAACCTAATGATAGCACCAT
Organism: Lepeophtheirus nordmannii; assembly: GCA_963680855.1. Lineage (NCBI taxonomy): Eukaryota > Metazoa > Arthropoda > Copepoda > Siphonostomatoida > Caligidae > Lepeophtheirus > Lepeophtheirus nordmannii. Next base: position 28,788,390 of record OY804521.1, read on the forward strand.
GACAAGCTTTTGTGTCCAATCGCAACCTCGACTCTCAAAAAGGAAAGAAAATTAAAATAAGAAAACAAATATATGGCAAGCTTGCCTTCTGTATTTTTCTTGACGATGAGCTTTTTTAAAAAATACACAAAAAAAATATTTATTCTCCCTTCAGCTGTTCTTCATCTGTTGACTCTTCTAATTTAAAGTAGCTGACTCTACGTGCTATGAACTCAAAAAGGGTATTATTATTATTATTTATGATTTTGATGTATATAAAAAGTCAATCAAGGATTGCGCGCCCTTTTTTTTTGAATTTTTGAATATTAAGCAAGTATTAACGATTGATTTGTATAAGTATTGGTAGAATTTATCAATGTATAGTATATCTAAATAATAACTCTGCCCAATACAGAAGGGTAGCCACAAGTTGTTTTTCTAAAAAAAAAAATTTCCTTTTCTGAGTCGAGGTTGCGAATGAACAACAAAGCTATTCATTGTTATTGCCAACTTTTTAAATTTAGGGCAGAGCTATTATTTGATTATATCCATTGATAAATTTTAAAAGTATAGAAATCAACAATTTGTGTAACACACATAGTATTCAAAAATTCAAAAAAAAAAAAAAAGGTTCATAACCTTTGTAGAGTAGGCTGCTTTAAATCAGAGGAGTCAACTGATGAAAAACAATTTTGTTGTGACATGTGTGACCCATTGAAACATAAAAATATACTTTGTGTTTTGTTGTCAGTAGTATATATTTTCTAATTTTGTTTCCCTAATCATATTACTGAATGTTTGCTACTCTTAAATGTTGGAAAGAATTGAACACCTAGTATCAACTGATTTTGGACCTTTTCTTCTCTTTCTTTTTAAAGGAAGAAAGGTTGTCGTGTTCGATGAATATTTAGTAATGTGATACTAAGATAAAAAAATATACATATTTTCATGCAACTCAACCATTTACGCAATGCTTTTTATCTTTTAAAAAAAAATCAAATTTTTGTAACAATGATTTAGAACAAGAAATTCTATTTTTTTTTGTGCAATAATAAAAATACAATGTCTAAGGATTTAGTTTATAGCAAATTGCAGTATTATAAATCATTACTCAAAAACTGTCCAAACGATAATAGGCATTCATATTTAAACATAGATATTGTTCTTGTATCCATGACATTTTTGGTCAAAACATGATTTTTTTTTATAAGTTTCAATATTGCTTAGTACATAATTAACTATTATTATTATTGTAAAAATGTTTAATTAGGTCATTTTATGTATGGGTTTTGTTAACATATAAAGTTCCTACTACATTACCCAAAAAAAATACATCAAATACAAATTAGATGAGACAGTTTCCTCTTCCCCCCCCCTCTCATAAATATGCATTTATGCAATTGCAAATAATTTCAATGGGGATCCATTTTTTTGCTATTATTTGTCTTTTATGCATTGGAAGCTAACCTTAAATTAATTAGTATTCGTAAAATCATTATTTTGCATAAGATCCACATGATGTTCAAAGTTGAAACTTAAATGAATTTGAAAAAAGTTATTTTTGCATGGATATGCTTGAAAATTTTAACGATAGTACTTATTTAGCACATTGCTTGACGGATAATGATTTTATGGGACTGACGATTTGGGGGTTAAAAAAACTGATAACTAATGAATTTGTGAATATTTTTATACAAGTTTTTAATATATTAGTATAAATTTGGCCTACTACGTCCACCAGATAACTTTTCCCATCATCATAGATCAAAATTTTGATCATTTATCAAGATTTAAAGATTTTATGTCCTGTAATTTTTATGGGATTTTATTATAGATCTTTAATATTAAATGACAATAAAAAGTGAAGCATATCGCTTAAATTACATTGATTATGTCAGGGTCAAGAATATTAATTAATGATCAAAGAACTTTCATAAATGGCTCAGAGGCCACATTTAGATTTTGAAATGGAATTAAAAACTTTTAATCTCATTTTTGTATTAAATAAAAATATCAGCAATAAATTGGAAACTTCAGGCCCATGACCGATTTATCTTAAACTGCTTAAAATCAGCCAACTTAATTGGCTCACATATGTATTGGTTGATTTTTAATTTGTTTATGTATTTATTTATCATGATTGTGACTGGAAACATTGTCTTTAAAAACTTGATTACATTTTTGATCCATCAGCTATCCAGCAGTGGTTATGACATAAATTATTTGCATTAGAAAAAATCAAAGCATGTTAGAACCTTTAGAATGTTTAAGTTTTTTGAAATTTGATGAAGTTGATGAACATCATGTAAATCTATAATTGAAATCTATGTTAAACAACTAATTATGAAAGAAGCCAGTCAGGAATATTCATATAAACTTTTTTGATTTGAACAACATTCCTCTAAATTCCATATATTAGTCATCATCTTTCAGATGTATTAAAAAACAAAAAATTGGATTTCAGCTGTTCACAAAATGACGACACGATTCTCAAACACACATGAATATTTTGACGTTTAATTTGACACAGATGTCCGTGGCAGTAGTGACCAATTAAAAATCAGACACATTTTTGCCATATATCGGAGTCCCAACAAAATTAAATTCAAATTTGCTGATATTTTTTGCTCATAGTAGTAGGCATAAATGACCCTGATGAACACATTTTTACTGCAATTCATGACTACTTCAGGGACGTTCTACTTGAGATCGACAATTGCCCTTAATCGTGATGCTCTTTGTCTCAAGCACTACTTTCTTAAACTCGTCTCTAGACCACCCCATCGTATTAACTACGTTTTTTTGGTCATTATCTATCTTTTTTTTTTTTAAAAAAAAAAATTATAACTACAGTGTAACGAATCTTCACATTCAACTTTATTTAATGTATTTTAGATTGTAAAATGGTTTGTATCAAAGCTATGGCTCTAAAAATCTAAGAAAACACAAATGAATGCAGTTTTAACATATGATAATATTTTTTTCAATTGGTTTTGGAAAAAAAAACTTATTTTAAAAGTAATGCAACTTTAAGTTCTATTCATAGATATTTTATGAAATTTTATATATTTTTGGTAAATGAAATCATAATTAATCATTTTATGTACATAATTTGGTGCATATTTCAAATATTTCTTTAGTTTTATAGGTAAAGTGCACCCTACTTGGAAGAAAAGTATTATTTTGAGCTTCAAATGAACCTTATATGAAGTATGATCAACCATCTTATTTTTTTTTTTTTATTCATACAAAATAATGTTCTATTTCAATTAAAGTAATAAACGATTAGTAGGTTTGTATCCGTCCATTATTCTGTTCAGTCCCATGAATTGGTTCAATTTTCAACATTCTCCATTAACCTTGGTCCAAAAAATCCGCCATTCCATGGATTTATAAAAATTAAATCAAACGACAAATCTAAAAAGAAGACATATACAGGGATAAAAAGTACGGTTGGTCACCCTGATAATAATGATAATAGTATTAATTTTTCCCTGTAAGACATTCTAATGTATTAAAAGAAAGGAAATTATATGGAATTGGCTCACGTGACTCTTACAATTAAATCAAATTGAGTTGTAAATACAAGTAGAACCATCAATTCACAAAATAAACATTATAAATAAATACGAATTTCAATTTTCTCTAAATCATCAATGGGTAATTTCATAAATGCATATTGAAAATATAGATTTCCTATCATGATAATAGATAATATTTCCTTTGTTAAAGAGATTTGATGTCTTCATATAGGTAGAATAATACATATTTTGCAATATAATGGATATATACAATTGCATTCAATTCTACGGATTAAAGTTTGACATTTATTCTAATATTGTTGCGATGCACTATAAAAATATTTTAACAACCAAAAAAATAAATTATTCAGTTTTGGGGTTAATTTCAAATCTGCAACTCTTTTTTTTTCCAAAGTGGGACGGTTTTTGAGAAATCAGATAATATAATTTTCCTTTAATCCAGATTTGACTGCATTTTAATACAGTTGAGTAGTGAGTAATGATAACACAAGTATATTAAAAGTTATTCAGTTTTACACATTAATTTGAAGTCTGTATTTTTTTTTTTCGAGAGTCCGATGGTTTTTGAGAAGTCGGAGCCTTCTTTTTGAGCTAATTTGGCCCATTTTCCAACTTCAACTACAATTAAAGCCTAGAAGAATACTCATTTTGTGCATTAAAAAGTAATAGTTTATTTAATGTAGATTCCTCTTTCAGTCTTTATTTTGACCAAAAGGGACTCCTGTGAGCATAGGCAGCAGGAGTAGGACCAAAAGTTGGCCAAATTGTTTTTACTTAAGTAACTCCTTGAGTATTACAATAAATGGATTAATAAGGAAGACATTCAAAAGCTAGGACCCACAGCTTTCAAACGAGATGTAAAGTTGGAAAATGGTCCAAATTAGCTCAAAAAGAAGGCTCCGATTTCCCAAAAACCGTCGGACTCACGAAGAAAAAAATAACTGAATAACATTTAATATACTTGTGTTATCATTACGTACTACTCAACTGCATTAAAATGCAGTCAAATCTGGATTAGAGGAAAATTCGGATAAGATTAACTTTTTCTTACTTCAAAATCGATTTCACATCTCTGTATCTCTCAACATGTCCTCCCAAAAAAAGAAAAATAAATTATATGGTAGCTAGCATATAGCATGATGAGTACATCATTATGTGCTATGTGAAAAAAGAGTCCTTCCCGGCAAACGTTTTCCCCTCTCAAATCATGCTTGTTGATACTTCGTATTTATATTTATTTGTTCTTGTTTTTACTCAGACTGTCACCATTATTCCTTATTTCGCGTAGAAGACACATCTAGTAAGTAAATAGAATTAAGTTTTGACATTAAAAATGAGGTAGAATACTTAAATTATGCCCTTTGCAATGAAAAAATGCTCCAAAATAGTGGATTATCGCCCTCCTTAAGACATTATTTTGATGCACATATTTGTGTTAAGTCGTTCAATTTATTAATTGAATTCATTTAGTACAGCTTTGAGTGTCTTTCATACAGGAGAATAAAGTATTAATTTATGAATTTGTCATTCTTATAAACGTGTTCATAGCCGGTATAGGTGGTTGATGACATTAGGGTTGATGTCTATGATGACGTCATTTAGCATAGATGTGACAGCTTTTGCGTCCAATTTGTAATTGTTCTAATTTTTGAGACCTGTTCAGTCCTAATTAATATTGTTCATTATGATAAAACTCGTGTTTGACTTGCTTTAAGAGTTAAACAAAAAATGCTCGTTTTAAACTGGCCTATATTTATTGTACATATATGTGTCAAGTCAATATGAAAGTAAGTTTATTTCCAATTATTGTAAAGGAGAAAATACATTTTTAAGATTTTTTACTTCATAAATATAACGGCCAAATATTTCGGAGTCCTTTTAATACCTATACCGAAGGGTTTTTGCTAAAATGTCACTTTAAATCGAGAAACAGCCAATGATTGTTAACTATCCAATAAAGCAATCGGATAAATGCTACGACTGCACATGGAGCCGATATGTTTCCTGAAAAAACGTCCATCTATTTAATAGCTCCAGAAATTTATTTATTTGAAGTTGGCTGAAACCATCTGTTCATCTGTTTAAGAACGGTTAAGAATCAACTACATTCGCTATCATGCTCACCTTGAATCATAGTAATAATAGTAACTACATGGTCAGAAATACCAGATGTTTTTTATTCTTGATTGTGGCCGGTATTTTTTCCTCATAATTAAGTTGCAATTATTATTGGAGTCATGATTTAATTAGTCAAAATGTACTTTTAATATAAACAAAAGAGAATGTCTTCAAGAAAATGAGTGCAGTTCTCACTCATTTCTGAAATATTTCGAATAAACTTAGTTTCTAGTTGACTTGATCCATATATTAGTCTAAATAAGATTTCTACATCATACTTTTATTTATTTTATATTTAAATTAATTAATTGGAATTTATTAAAGTAATGCATTTATGGTATTACATTACATAATTTCAATTGCATGTATAATTAATTTTATTTTTAAAAATCCAACCTTGTTAATCAAAGAAAAAACTTAAATGAATCATAACAAAGAGTTTTTTATAATTGACTTATCAATAAGTACTATGTTTTAATTATATAATTTGAAGAAAAAATTTATTCATACACTACTTTTTTTTTAGAATAGTCTTAAAAAATAAATGTTTGTAATTGGAGAACAAAATTAATTTATGTTTACCTGTTCTTTGTAGTAATTACGGCTCTGACCCGGATCATCATTATGTATTTTTCGACTTTCCTATATTTTTTTAAATTTATCTTTAGTTTTATGTATAAATGGACTTTTCATCTTAAAAAAAAAAAACACCCCACCGTTGATTTGATTAAAATATATCATATTTATTTACTTGAGCAATTACACTGTAGGTCAACAAATTTGAAATGTCAAAAGTCCTACGGGATATAAGTGTAATAAAAATTATTCAGTTTTGCAAACTGATTTCAAATCTGTAATTTTTATTCTTCAAGAGTTTGAACGCTTATGGTCTCAGCTCTTATATGCATTCCTTATTAATTCATTTTATATAATGTTCAAGGAATTATTTAAGTGCAAGCGTTTAGGCCAACTTTTGAACCTACTTACGCCCTTAGATATAAAAAAAAAAGAGTGGAAGTGGAATTTGCATTAAAAACACAAGCGGATCATTATTTTTAATGCACAAAATGCGTTTTAGAATTTTTGACTATTAACCAGTGCTATTAGACCCCTTATATTTTTTAGATTATCGTGCAAAAAGTTTTTTTTTGCTTTTTGTTTTGGTAGATTAAGAGCAAAGTAAAACACAAAAAAAAAAAAATAATTACTTCTTTGCTTTTTTTAAAAATGGGGATTTTACAGGACGTTTGATTTACTTTTAAAATTTGTCACGTCCTTTGAAAAACAGGTCAAAGGAAATTAAAGGTAATAGAAATTTGTATTTTTTTATTTGAATATACGCAAGAAACAAATTTAAATTGAGTCTATGACTTCCAATTAAAGAGTGGCGTTATTGATCAAAATAAAATTACAACTACATCTAGAGTTTTATGTATAATATCGAAAAAAACTTTCCACAAATGTAAATTAAGGAATATAAATAAAAGTTTGTATACTCTGTAGCTATTTTAATTAGCTTTCACTCTCCTGATAATTAAAATAAGGGTGAAGTCAAAAAGGTGTATGGATATTGTATCATGAATATGCTAACAAATACAAAACCAATTATATACATTTAGCATATGTGATGTAGATTGGATAATATGAATATGTACATAAATTATTAGGATATTATGTCATTTATAATTGATTAAATGTTTCACTTCTAAATATGATACTCATGCAAGAATATCATATGAACTGACATTGGAATTTCGTTTTATTTATCATTGTAAGAATGCCGACGTGAGATTAAATTAGCCAGCTACAAATTTGATATACGAGTAGGATTATATGTTTGGAAAGGTTTGATGAGTTTGATGATTACGGAGTTGTAGCCCTAATGAGCAGGATTAAAAAAAAAAACTCTTACAATTGATTTTCCCAACAAATATTTGATAACACGTTTGATCATCGAAATATTTCTATAATTATAATTAATATAGAATGAATTATTGTTTCCTTATCTGATGTAATTAATGACCCTAGATCTCTTATACATGTATCTATTCCGTGACATATTTGGGGGGCTTTCAGATCCTAAAGGGAGAGGGGGGGGCGGAATAATTACATACATATTTAAATCTCATGAATGTTTTATGTTTATAAGAGGCTTTTGAATGCTCAAACTATGTTTGTTCCCAAGTTTGTTTGAGCCTTTAATATATGTACATAATTGAATACTAAAAAACATAATTAAAGGTTCTGAAACAGTGTGCTTCAAACCTTTTTGATGAGCACTTATTGGCAATTCTTAAGATGTTAGTATTCGGGTTTAAAAAGTAAATATATTTTAATAACTCTACTACAAGATGAAACCATGTCATGTCACACTGCAAATCTTGTTCAAAATTGGATAATATGACAGGGTTTTGGCAAAAGGAATCATGGCCTTCTTCCTCTCCGGATTCAATTCCAATGTACTTTGCCACAAAGAGTATCTTAGAGAACATGCCTTGTTCTGCAAATCACTCAAGTATTAATCCTATGAAAAGAAAAAATTACTCAGATGCTGGAAAGAAATATCCCCAGACACCATACAAGCCTCAAGCTGGTCAAGTTCATGACAGACTTAATCGTTTGATGAAAGCAAATAGTAATAATTGTAAATGTTATTTATTTTATTTTTTTTCACTGTATGTATTTCCTTCAAACGTTTCAATTTGTTTCATGTATTTAATGTATTGCTATTTCAATAAATATATGTCCACACTTGGCTTGATCACCCTGTAGTTACGCAACAGATGGATATAAAAAGTAAATACATACCTAGTTTCTATAATATGGGTACAATTTCTATTACAATGTTCAAAGATCAAAACTTTGTTCACAGATGGCTGTTTCTTTATTCTGCTCTGGTATTTAAAAAAAAAAGCTTGAGAAGCACTGTTCTTAGACATATAGGCTCTCAACCTTTTTATAGCTGCGATTAGAGTATGTAATCTAAGGTGTTATATTGTAATATTTTAAGGAAATAAATGTTGTCATAGGGTTCAATCAAGCTTTGGATGGATCAAAAATAGTCGAAAAGAGTAATGATATTTTTTATTTGTATATATGGGGACACGAACAATAAACGACAGGGTTTTTTTTTCTAATAACAATAATCAAATATGTATATGTGTACAATATTTTTTACTCGTATTTTATTGATCTCTCATAAAAAAAATCGTTTTACAACTAAAAAAAAAACCACTCTTTAAAATTGGTTCTCCATTATTTCAGATAAATACTGCAAAAAATGATGATCATGCTCTATAGAGATTATTGCAACGTAGTGTCTAGAGTTTTATTATTATTATTATTATTATTTGCAATAAGATAATTTTTAGTAGAGCATCGACATATGCACATTTATAAAATACATAATAATCATATTTATGTATAAATATATGTTATTACAAAATTAAATGTATAACTGTTTTGCCCTTCAAAAAACAATCCTGAATGGAATGTTGGGGAAATTTTTTTATTTTTTTTTAAACAAAGAGATAATAAGGAATAGTTGAACGAAATATTTTATATTTTTCAAAATATGTATGTACATAAATGTAGACGGGTAATACTTGTTATATGTAATTGATTAATGAATCATTATTATTTGTTGAAAAAAAAGGATGGAATATAATTACATAGTTAAAAATTAGTAGCTATTATTAATTTTATTTTATAATTTTGATATAATATTTTTTTGTCTTATACTCTATGTATGTAACTCAATACGGAAAATCACTAAATTAATTTTTGAAGAGTATTAATTTAAATAAAAAAAGTTATTAAATAAGTAATATTATATCTCAATGTATATATTTGAAATACATATTCTAACTGTAATAAATTCTCCAACTTTGGGAGCTCATCCTGATCATATATCATATAACCACAATAATATAGATTTTGAAATAGAAAAGTCCCAAATGTCCTGATTCTTATATTAATTTATATAGGATCGCATTGGATGTGGTGATGGAATATTCGAAAATAACGAGTCCGAAATAGGATCAAACAACTCCAGTGAATAATAGTACATCTTTGGATAGTTGATGATTCCCCATACATGATGAGTTGGAGCCTCTCAGACTCAGAGAGACTCCGAAGGATCCCTTTGCTTGGGTTATAATCCGGAGAGAGGAACTTAGGATTGTGAATTCGATATATAAGTATTCCATGGGATGAATTACATTATCTCACGTCATTGATAACATTCTACTCTTTTCCGAGCCGCAGAAGCTTGGATGTGGATCCCAGGACATATTTTTTTTCCCCCCTTTGAGGGAGGTTTCTCTTTCTAGTTTATGTTTCTATCTTCTTCCCCGAGTGCTCCTTGCTCCCTCTATGAAATGAGTTCCTTTTTAATTATGGGACCCGTCTTCTGAATGAGTGTCGAAATCTGCTTTAAGCTGTTGAAAGTATTCATTGGGTGAAAAAAGTCGATGAATCTTTCCATCGATGAATTGATGATTGATGAATTAACAAATCCATGAATTGATGATCGATGAATTTACCTATCGATGAATTTACTATGGATGAATTGATGTTGATGAATTTTCCTAGACACAGGTAGTTATAATGATAAATTAGTCTCCTACATGAAAGTTTTATTAGACGAATTCAATTAAGAAATTGAAGTACTTTACTAAAATATGGCTCAAAATAAATGCCTTGTAGACAAATTTGTTTTAAAATTAGTAATATTTTTAAAAGGGCAAAGCAGGGAAGATAGTGATTTACAAACCCCTTAGTAGGGTCCAATACAGTCCTAATCTACATACATATTGAAATTACTTTTAACCATATAAAACCACTTTTTTATAATCATTTTGAGTAAAAGTCTAAAATAGTGGAGCTATGATATCCGAGTATTCAACTTCTTTTTTTTTTTTGAAATCCTCAATCAATCATCAAATTCATTGTTTATAAGATTTTAATTTGTACTCAAAATAACTTAACAGGAATAGGTTGCTATTGACTCTTACACCATGTTCTTGAAGAAGATGTAATATATATTTTTAAGGCCCCACTGAAAGAATCCTTTCGCTAATCTATACAATGTTGCCTTAACCAATGATTGATATATATATATATATATATATATATATATATATATATATATATAAATCAAATTGTTAGACAATAGTTATACTATTCATTTCTCATGAAAGGTCTGCTTGCTTGATTGATTTCCACCATTGGTCAAGGCTCTTAAATGCATTTTTCTACTGATATAAATGCATAATTATCTAAAAGTACATATATATATATATATATTTGCATATAAATGAAACATTTTTATCTTATTTTCAATATGAAAATGTGTATATTTTTTTATTGTCATTTAGTCATTTTTGCAATTAATATATACATATACATATGTACTCTGTGTAAATGATTTGGTGATAGTAATAAGTAGAAAAAATCTAAATATCATGTTACATTAAAAATATTTGACTAACCTTATCCATATTATAGTATCAACAAATTTTACTAATTATATTTTTAATTACCTTTGTACTGCTTCTGGCGTCTATTATTTCCATTTGGTTGTCAGCTACCAGGTACAAAAATCAATTTAGATTTGTTGTAGTTAGATACATGTATGATTTATGATGTGGAGGGCCCGTTTGAGTGTTAAGTAATATAGTCATTTAAACATGTCAATTGTCGCATGTCCAGAAATATCTAGAAATAATAAGTAAGCTAGTAGTCAACCCAAACCGTATAAATATAAGTCTGTGTCATTATTTTTATTGTTATTCGAATTTCAATAAGGAATACAATTGTAAGGAGCTTTACGTATGTAAATGTACGTGTTTGTATATATATATTGTATCCAAACTGATCGACAACTAAATCAAGGTAAGCCCCAATCAAATTTACACATACTTGCGTAAGATATCTCCCTCGTAATTATATCCTTAGAAGGAATTCTCTTTTAAATATCAACTCTTACAAAATCCTTATACACTTTATAAATTGACTTTGTAGTCGCTTTCCACAATTACATTCCCTTGAATTAAAGGACACAACAATATAAATTTATTGAGGAAATACCAAAATGAACAGACTCAAATAATTATGTGAGTTTGTCTGACAAAACAAAGTTGAATTATACTTCCACATATAAAAAAATAACTTATTCTTCTCTTAATACAAAATTACTCCATTATAAAAAAAGTATTATTGTACTCTCCGTGATATTGTTGATTAATATAATATATTATTGACAATCTTCCCTAGAAACATGCAGTAAGTTATCATTTGGTAGAAATTATCCAACTATTCAAGCCCGACTCACACATAAAAAATGTTGAAAAAATGTTTTGTATGTTGAACCGTTTTGATGCAGAATTAGGATATAAATGTTGATCAAATCCGCAACTTCTGGATTTATTATGAATAATATTATTATTATTATTAATTTTTTTTGGGTACTAGGCAAACTATTAGTTATTTCACTCAGCAATAATTTAGTACTTTAAATTTTATAATTATCTCACCTAAACAGCTTGCTACTGAAGTATGTCGAGTATGATATATCCTGCAACTCGACTGGTAGGGCTAAAGAATAATGAATAATCTTTTTAAATACTTTAAAGATATTTTTGGTTTCATGCATAGGTAAAAGTCGATATTTTTAATCCAATCTAAAATCCATATCTATTTATACATTTGCCAATATTGGGTCTGCAAATATTATCGGTCTACATATTAGGTAAATTCTGGCCCTTTAAGGTAGTCAGCAATCGGCAAATATTTGCTGATTATTACAAATATTTGAATGATATATTCTAAAAAGATTTTTTTTAAAGACTCTACTCTTCATGAAGTAATTTTAAAATATGATCGCTTGTTTTGCAACCTTCCAAGCATAAAAATAGAAAATTCTATTTCATTCAAATTTATGTTGTGATCGACTATTTTTAATTTGGAAAATAAGCCTCTCAAAAATCACAAAATGTGTCCATTTTTTACTTGAAATAAATTAAACTGTGCTGTACTTATTTATATTTTATTTTGAAAAATATAAAGTTTAACTCTCAAATAAAAATGTCAGACAGAATCAAATATTGAATCAGTAAATGCGTACAATTTAGAAAATTAAATAATTAAGAGAAATATGCAATAATATAACTATTAAAATGATATTTTGCCTTTCTATACCTTGTTTAATGAATCTACTAAATTAAAGAACACTTTGATAATCGTAAATATTAGGGAGAATTTGAGTTAAAAATCTTTATTTTTTTTTAAATATGATGATTAATAGAATTTTTTTTTTTTTTATTTGTTTATTTTAGATAATAGGATATGCACTAATTCAAAAAAAAAAAAGTAGCCACAAGAAGGTTCAACTTTACTTGGTTATAGTAAACAAATAAATAAGTTAACAATGATCTAACAGCAGAGGTGGAAGAAAGTTTTTGGTAATTGAGTCTCAAGTCTTGCTCACAAGTCCATGAATATTTTAATAGAGCCCTCAAATTTCTTTCGAGCTCATTTATAGTCAAACATTCGCCAAAAATTACAAGACATATATATATATATATATATGTATAAATAATTGCATATTTTACTACAATTTAAAATGGTAAATATAAATAGTTCACACACTCTTTCAACTTTATTTATTAATTAAAAAGCAATTAAATATTTATGTTATCAAATATTATGCAGGTAAATTAATGAGTGCTCATTTTTGAAGTAACATTTTAATTAATTTCATTCAAATTGTGTTGCTACTTGTGTAACTTTGTGGGTAGATGAAAGAAAAACATAGTTTTTTGGCTAGGATTTATCAGCTTTCATTTCCTTATTTACTCCTTAGGCACTGCATTGTAGACTATATTCCTAATTAGACCTAATTAGGATCCAATGTTCCTCATTTTCAGATCCAAAATCCATGTTATATATGTATTATAATTATACTACTGGAATGTTCAAGCCAAATGCACCCATGTGAATTTATCTAACTATGAATTGCTGAACGAGATTCCATGAGTACTCAGGCCAGGAGGAGCATCACAGGTACCACAAGTGTTCATCTTATCCCAATGGTCAGGACGTCCGGAGAGGACTATTAGTTGATAACAACCTTTAAGGGATATTAAACATCCAGAATCTAAAATTTCAGCCTTATGGATCAAGTGGTTTGGGTGTTCTCCATAGTAAAAAGACACTTCTTCTTTCAAACATATCTATATTTTGTATAAAAATTCATCCAAAGTCATATTTTTATGCTTGGTATTCTAAATATATATATGTTATGTATATAAATCATTTTTTGGCAGATAGAGTTCATTTTATGTCTATTCCATTTCAACTTTAATATGGAAATAAGCAAGTTCAATATGGGAATAAATACCTTGAACTGAAACTTTCTTATTCTTTTATTGAATTAACTTATTTCCATATTAATTTGAAAAGGTAGAGTAGTTCTCTTTTGGCCAGAGAATGCTCAAAAAGTACATTAAACACTCACTTTTTCACTTCCTTACTTGTGCATAGAACACTTTGGTACAAACAAAAAAGTAGTCATATTAATTATTCTCTGTCATAGCAAACAGAATCAAATAAAAAGAATCTGACAAGAATTGAGTTGTTTTTCAATAAAAGGTACTGTTCAAAAAGATTACTTTAAAGTCAGTGAAAAAAATTAAAGTTACTCTGAGACAACTTGTTAATAATGATTTCAAGTCAAATGTGAAGTCGTAGCTTTTGTGCCTAAGTGTAGTTTTAAGAATTATTTAAACAGACTCAAATTCAAGTCGAGTCTCCATACTAGCCTAATGAGCAAATTAAGAAAAGGGTCATATCCGTAAGATGATGCGGACTTATAAAGTTATTTGTACACAAACAGTTTAGTGAAAAGAGCTCACACCCCAATCAACCCTAAAATATCCACTAATGGGTAATTGTTTAAAAAAAAAAATATTATTTCTTTTTCAGTTCCAGTTGATTGATAATGAATTATTATTATTAGACATTAGTTAATTAATTACTGAGTGAAAGGAAAAAAAAAATATATAACATGTAATTACGTCTAAATGTAGCAAAAAAAAAAAAAAAAACATTTTTATTTAATCAAATAATTCAAGAGTTGATTGATTTAATAGAGGATGTAACGCATCTTCTTATGTTTACTTCCTTACATTTTGTCTTAAAAACACTGGGGAATTTGATTCCTTGTACTAAAATGCGCCCTTCAGAAATCAAAGTGTCATTAACAAGCTTTAACTATGCAGCCAGGCATGCATAGAGAAGAAAAAGTAATAACTTAATAGAGGGTAGTAAGCATGGTCAATTGTTCCGCTGTTTGTAAAAAAATAAAAAAAAATACCAGACATTCCACCCACGCATTTTAAGGTCATGTTTGTCACGTAACGTCTTTCATTTACTTTTAAAAAAAATCCGTTTATTTAGTTAGTTTAGTTTCTTTTTAAACTTCAATTCACTCGGAAGAAGAAAGAATAGTCAGGAAATTGGAGTCTAGACATGGGTAAGCACAAATTATTAAAGGAATCAACTGTTTATATTTGTATTCAAAATTGTATAATGTCTATACCTTTTCAAGTTCAATATGGGAATAAATAATAAAAAACACTATTCAGGAAATTTAACATAATAATAAATTTTATAATGAATGAAAATAAAAAAATTGGATTGAGCACAGTAAGACTGTAAGGCCCACGTCTTACAATTTTGTGAATTGAAAACTCTTCTTCATTCAAAACATCTTCAGTCCTGGAGTGTCTCATTTGGTAAAAGGGTTCAGTTGCAACAAGTGTTTACATATCGTATATTCTTCAGGGTTATTTTATATCTATTGACCTAAATTGGATTGAATTTCCCCGATTTATAATGATACTTATTAGTGATCTATGCATTGTTAAAGTTCTACAATATCTTAATGTGCAATGATAAAATGAAAAATTAATAATAATTATGCATTTCAACATCTTCAATCGTTTAGCTATTTCTAACTCACAAAATTTTTTTCATTCGAATTTTTTTAAGTTCTTACTTCAACTCGACTTTTTGTTAACTGTTACAACTGCCCCGTGCAAAAATTTGACGGATTGCATTAATATTAATGTAATTTATAAATAAATTCAACTAATAAGTTTGTTACAACTAAACCTGATCCAAGTAATTGAATCAAATCCAAAAAGTGTGTCAACTGTTCCTAGTCTCCCCTACCCTCTGGCTTTTATTATGTATTCAATATGAAAAAAAAAATTCATGCTTCGATCAAACAAAAAAAAAAAAGTTATCTACATATATAGTTATTCATGGACCCTTAAGGGTAACGAAAGTCATTATAATTAATAGACATAGAGATAAGAACTTACAACTATGTAAGGTATTAGGGAAATGAGGCAATTGCTATAACGACATTCAGATCAATTTCTAACAAACTAATTGTAACAACAATCCTTCTTTTCTTTTGTTTCTTTGCTTTTAATACTTACATCATTTTTCATTTGTCAAGAAGGAAATATTTACATTTATTCATTTGAAGTAGAATAATTGAAGTTACCTTACAAAAATGTATACATGATTATTCAAATCATTTCCACATCAAATAATTATAATTTTACATTTAATTTTTCAATTTGGAAATGCTTCTACGTAAAAATAAAGAAGAAAATCATGATGAGGCTTCTTCAACCTTTCAAATATCAGAAATTGAGATAATTATTCCACAGTTGGAGGAAAAAGACACAGAGAAAAAGAAAAAGTCCAAGAAAAAGAGTAAAAATAAGAAGAAGGGCCTACTACCTCCATCAGAGATTCTTACAAGAAGTCTGGCTACAGCCTTGAAGCTTATTCAACAGCAGCAGGTAAATTTATAATAGTTTTGTATGTAGTACTGATACTTTAAAGATAGGCATGTGAAGGTCAAATATAGCTATTTTCAGACGTCTTGTACTATACTCAATTTAAAGCTATTGTTATATGGCTCTTTAGGTCTTAATCTACTAATAAAAAAAACACCATACAACACTCTGTTTTCATAAATCTAAGGTGTTTAATAAGTGATCAAATTATATATGTATGTATTGCTTCAAATGACGTTCAATAGGATATTTTCATCCGTTTTCTACCCTTTTAATTTTCAACCAGTCAGCCCTTTTTTTTACTTGATCCAATAAAAGAGAGAAATTGCATGTGCCGTGCCCAAATCAGTCAATTTAAACTTTTGACGACAATTGAACGTGGAAAATTAATTTCTCAACTGTATAACAGAACTATTATTTTTTTTTTTTAATCCGTAGCTCAACTTGATTTATTCTTCAACTTTTTCAAATTTTGGGTAGAACCGTGTGTTGCGTAATTGTGTAGCACAATTCGACCCGACTTGCAAGCAATAGTCAACTTGCTCATTATTATATATATCATCTTAACTGTCCCAAGTACTGAATATTTGTGCCCTTATGAAGCAGCTCACCAGATACATAAATAATGTATGAGTCATGCATATCGATTCTTAAACCCTATTTTTTTTTTGGTTTACGTGTATCAATTTACAGGGCCCACCATAATTATTGCAACATGCGTTTATTCAAAATACTCAGGGGAAAATTTACAAAAAACGTACACAAATTTTCAGAACTTTTAGTCCACGCATAGTACAACAAGAATCAATTGAATTATTTTGATTATTATCTTTAGTCTGCGAGGAAATACATTTTTTTGGAATCAAGGCATACTCTTGCAGTAACTTGGACTTTAAGCTTTCCAAAAATCATGGGGAGTATTGCAGACCTTTATCTCTAGGATTGACTAAACGTAGAATTCTAAAGAATTCAAATTCGGGCTCCTTAATAACCATTTATCTTTAAGAAAAGCAGAACATTTTTAAAACTCTCCAAAGTCTTTGACAAGTAATAATGAGTTTCTTTCCAATGATCTAATTGCTGTTCCCTTTTTATGAAGGTTCAAAATAACTTTTCTATCTACAGCCAGTTACTATGGTAAATTTTTAACAACTCAGACACAAAATGGACTTATTAAGAATCAAATTAAGTGCAAAATAAATTTTCATGTTTAAATTAACCTATTTAAATAGTGTTGCAATAAATATGACGGACCCAATTTGGGTCAGTTTTTAAATTCTAAAAACTTTAGGCCCAGTGATTCTTCAATATTATCAAACCCTTATTTTAATCAGCAATGATATATATATTTTAATGAAGCATATTTTATTATGAAATAATAAAATGTGGGATTTCCCTTGAGTGTAAAACCTTAGGAAATCCCAGGATCTAAATGATACTCACGCAACAATAAAATATCAATACTTGCCTCATATCTTTAAAATTGAAATGATACAAGACGTATAATATTGGTTAAATTAGATCCAAGAAAACAATTTTTTACAGACATAGTGAACTTAAAAAAAAATATGACTGAAAAAACGGGACACTCTAATATATTTATAATAGGATTGGAAGATATGCCAAATCTCCAGCAGTTCGGTACTAACAACTCACAGTTTGGTTCGGTAAAAGTACATATGAAAAACTTAATTCGTAAGGGGATCACTTAAATTTCATCATGAACTTTTCTTTAAAAAAAGACAATTCTTAAGCTCAATATCTAGCTCAATCTGAACCAAACGTACCGTATGGCACACAAGTGTATTGTAACACCACAGTTCTGTAGTCTATGTATACGGTAGGTAAGCAGTCAACTCCAATAAAAGATCTATAAATTTTTTTGACTCACTTCATTGACAAATATAATTTCCTTTTATCCAAAAAGTATCAATGTAAATAATTTACTCCTTCAATACAACGTTATTTGCTTATAAATATATCTAAATTGAAAATAAGTCTTCTTGTATTATCAAGTATTTCATTACTCCCTCTGTTTACTCAATCTATTACCTAACTTATAACATTCTATTTTACTTTCAATTTGGACAAATAATATTTTCATTTGTAATTTGGAAGAAATGAGAAAATATAATAATTGTACAAGTCTGTATCCTTCAAAATCAATATTGTACATACATTTCAAATCATATTTATATATTTTCAGATAGATGAAAAAAGACGTCTAAAAGATGTGGAAATTAGAAAACTTGCATTAAAACAAAAGGAAAAAATGATAAAGTCAAATCCAGATCGATATTCTCGAGTTATATTATAATATTTGTAACTATAATTAATAATTGAGAAACCATTAGTTATTTATAAGTGTTTTGCTATCTAATCATATATGTAAATTGCATGTGTCTATGAATATTGAATAAAGATATTTTGCTATGAGTTATGTCTTTCATTGGGGTTAATTGTTAATTAGAAAAGTAGTTATTTTGATTGTAGATCTGTTTGCAAATTTTGCGTCAATTTCTTTTTAAAAATGACATAATTTTAAAGGACATTTAGATAAGAAACTTCTAGTGTGTTGTGACGACTTGTGTTAATTAAGTCAAGTTGTTAAAGATTGACTTGAGCCGATCAGTCTGAAAAGGAATATATGAGGCAGCCAGACATGCCCACTCCCAATTTAATAGTTTGACAAGTATATAAATGTTTAGTATGTTGTTGCCTTGATTCCATATGGGAATTATGTTTGGGTTTAATAACACATTCGATTTTGAAGAGCCACTTTTATCAGAGTCTTTTCATAACGCTTATATTTTTATTATTAATTATATATTATTAAAAAATAAAAATCAGATCCATAGACTAGGAACTTTGGTTGTATTAGACATTATCATTCATTGTATTTCACATGTAGCAACTTAAAAATAAAAAACAAATGATTTACTGAATTGAATATTCAAAAAGAAATCGTTTTCTAATTTTATAAATTTTCATCCACTAAAAAACTAAGACTCACGGTAGAGCTAACAAAGTAGTAGCGCACAGTTTATACCCTTTTGAATGCCACGAGTGCAGTTGTTATTTAAAACCTCTACCGTCAGTCATTGATTTCTAGCAAATTTTTGCTCGAAATTGAATGAGCAAATTAACACATTTAAATGGACGATATCTTCTTAGTTAAAGAGTCCTATCGAGTGATTGACATCTCGTTTGAAAGCTGTGGTTCCTTAATGCTTCCCTTATTAATCGATTTTGTGTAATATTTAAGGAGTTATTTAAGTAGAAACGTTTTGGCGGACTTTTGAGCCTACTTCCGCCCCTAGGAGCCCCTTTAGGTCAAAGAAAAGACTAGAAATCAAATTTACATTAAAAAGACTAGCGGATCATCCTTTTTTAATGCACAAAATAAGTCTCTTTCTAGACTTAAATTGAAGTTGAAGTTAAAAAATGGGCCAAGAAAGCTAGAAAAGTAGGGTCCGATATTTCGAAAACCGCGGGACTCTCGAAAAAAATAATTACAGATTTGAAACCATTTTGCAAAACAAAATAACTTTTATTATATATAAACCCCTTAGGATTTTTGAATGTTCAAATTTGTTGACCTGTGTTATTAATGATTAAAAATCATTACATGACATAAAATAAAACTCAAGGGCTCAGACTTCTACCTCTTGAAACTTATTTTGTATAGCAACATGTACCAAGATCCCAAGGTGTTCACAACATATATATTTTAACCGAATAGGTTTTTGTGACTTTAAAAATGTATAACAGTAAAATGAAACTCAAAAATATGCTCTTTTCCATTGTATGTATTGTGAAAGTCTCATCAAGTGTAATATTAGGGTATCAAAAGCTCAAAATGATTGAGTTTGTCAATTATTGTCTTTATACATATATATATAAGATATTGGATAACTGTTCATTGGTCTACATGACAATAGTCTTTGAACACTTTTGATCCACTCCTTTCACTTTGTTTATCAAACAAAAATGCGAAATAATTTGTTTTAATGTCTATTGTGCAAGAAGTACATCACTTGCTACATATTTGAGGATGGTATCGAAACCCTTTTTTGCTTATATGAGAGTTTACTCTTCATTAAAAGATTCAACTCACAAGAACATTAAACGTCTTTTCAAAAATCATTCTACTCCTTTCTGAAGCATGAAATTGACACAAAGGATTGAAGCTGGTAAGAAAGCAAATGGTATATTATACTTTTTCTTTTATCATTACTCTCAACCCATTTGATAAATAAAGTTTTATGACATGAATTTGACACACTTATGTAGATAGAATTATAAATAATGCTCAATGACTTGACAACTCTCCCAGGAGCTCCCTAGAAACCATTATATTGATTAGTTTATATGGTATTATGTATACTTATGGATAATATGTTAGGCTCATTCAATAAAAGGTATTCTCTCAAGAATACATACAATTAGAATATGAAGCAAGTAACAAAGCACTAATAGACGCAAGATGGCGCTGAGACACCAGGAGGTCCTCTGCTTCATAGCTATGCATGTTTAACAACAATCTCATACTCTAATAGTCAATAGGGAATGAACAAACTAACAAAACATTCATTGCCGCAATATGGTTCAGGAACAATGCTACTATCACTCTATATATATAAAAAGAAAATTTGTTAAAAATATTTATACATATACTTTGTTAGGTACTGGTCTATGAAACATGGTAAAGGCAGTCATAGGACAAAAATGGGGCTTAACCTCTGAAAAAGTTTTCTGGCTATACGAAGCAATGGTCAGACCAATTATTTCATATGGATGCCTTATATGGGAGCATTCAATTACCAAAAAGAAGAGTACCATTAAGATATTACACACAATCCAAAGGAAAGTACTTTTGGCAATGACCCAGACACTTTGATCAACGCCGACAGCAGCTATGGAATCTGTCTTGGGTATAACTCCCCTGGACCTGTTTCTTCAAGCTCAAGCAACAAAAGCAAGATGGAGAAGAAGACACTTTCTTGAAGATACATGGAATGGAATTGGTAACCTTCCTAAACGTCGTGGACATCCCTTCTCCAGCGATAAAATAATAACTGAACTACAATTAAATCAATTCAGTGATTACATCGTAGTAATAGGTAGTCGTACATGGATAAAGAATCAAGAAGTAAACGAACCTGACATTATTATATGTACGGATGGATCAAAAGATGAAGAAGGCAATACTGGTGCTGGATGGGCAATTACCCGAGGTGATACGTGACTTCATCAATCCTTTGTATCATTAAATAAAGAAGCCACTGTTTATCAAGCAGAGGTTGTTGGGATGAGGGGATGTTTTAATACGATCTGATTCCCAATCAGCAATTGCTGCCATCCTTAACCCTTTTACCAAGAGTGGAGAAGTCCAAAAGTGCCAAAAAGTTATATATGAGGGAAAGAAAATGAAAAATATTTACTTAGATTGGTGCAAGGGCCATTGTGACATCACAGGAAACGAATTTGCGGATTATCTAGCAAAGAGAGGCGTGGAGAGTCAAAATAAGAAATTGGTGGGAGTGTCACCAAGCTACATAAAGAAAAAAAATAAATTGCTTCTTCTATGATGTCTGTTGTAAAAGATACAAAAAGGACCAAAGTATGAAACACACTCATTTGATGTTAGCAAAGCCTCAAGAAAAGAGTCTCAATTACGAACGTGGAAACATGAAACTTATAGTTCAAGCCTACACCGGCCATGGACTCTTTCTAGCTCATTTAAGTAAATGGAAAGCAACAAGTGCAACGTGCAATGTTTGTAAGGAAGAATCACAGAGTGCAGATCACCTTATCAATAGATGTCCAGCAGCACTATCGTGCGAAAGATATGAAGCCTCGCAAGAAGAAGATGAAGTACTTTGTATTTTAAAGCCTATGAAATGTAAGAAATAGAAAGCAACTTTTGAAGAAAATTATAATTTAATATGATTTTATAGGAGTCATCATTTACTGTTGTGGTGCATATACCCCATTGTGTGGTCGCGCTCTTTACCCTATGTATTTATTGTACAATTTTATTATATTGATATAATATTATTATATGTGTGAATGTATACGGTATACAGTAATAAGCTTTTAACTAACTAAAAAGTTAGGTACTGAAGATCAACAACGCCTCATCGGGATAAAAAAAAGCATAATCAAAGTGATTTAATTAATTTTTAAGGGAATATTTATGATGAGAAAATGTAGCCTTTACATTACAAACTTAATAAAGTCGAAACTTTTTAATATAATAGGTAAGTAAACAACTTGTTCCTATGGGGAATTAAAAGTTATCTAATTAAAAATAATTATTCTAAATGTACATAGATAAATGACTTGTAGGTAACATTTAAGAAATAATAATAATTCGTTAAAATAGATCTTACTTTTAATAAAAACTAGTAAAATCACGTTTATATGACAAATATGCTAATAAAAGACCGTTATTAAGCGTACATAAGCCTTAAAAGACTTTCAATATGCGTATATTTGACCTAATGGGAGAACATATTGGAGACATTTTCATTTATTATAAGCTGAGTTTGAACTATAGTTCAATTTTCATAGAAGAAAACACCTTTTTGTCGTGTTTTCTAAAAGAAAGAGTCCCAATATTATTTTCACCTCTTTGATTTATTTAGCATAAATTATACTTTTAGTGATTTCATTATACTAGGTTGTTCCATAAATAATGAGCCTGACCAAGTAAAACTCAGAATTTTCATGAAAACAATAAAAAAACTTATAAATCAGTAAACATAATCCCATCCAAATGCGATCACGCCGTGGCAGTGATCCCGGAGCTTTTGAAGTTGGTCGAACAGCTGTTCTTCGCTCACCCTTCTCATCGCCCACTGTACGGCGAGTGTAGCCTCTTCATGGCCCCCAAACTCGTCCTCCCTGAGCAGGTACTTCAGTTTCCGGAACAGGTACCGGTCACAGAGGTTCAGGTCGGGTGAGTCAGGGCTCTGTTTCACCGTATCCACGTCTCTCCGGGTCAAAAACAACCGGGTATCACTCGCTGCTTCTTGTTGGTTTCAGAGAGCTGGTGAGGAACGAGTACACTCAGAAGGTTTCTGAGCCCTAGATCCTCCGTCAGAAGCCTGAAAACGGTTGTGGGTGGTAGAGAAACCTCCGTGGCAACCTGTCGAGTGGTCATGCGGGGGTTATCCTTGATCAGGCGCTTCACAGCAGCGATGTTCTTCTCCGTCCTCGTTTCCCGGGGACGTCCAGGACGGGTTTTCTTCTCAAGAGTAAAACTGACACTATCCAAGTCCGTTCTCCATCTCTTGATGGTAGAAAGGTCAGGGCAGGAGTCAGGGAAGGTAGAGATGAGGTCCCCGTGGATCTCGTTGACTGTCTTGCCGAGCTTGAGTCGGATCAAGAAGTAGGAGCGAAAGTCGGGTGTGGGTAACAGATAAAAATGGTGCGAGTGTTGACTATTTATACTACCTGAGTGGCGTCACACAGTCACTTCGCACACAAAAATATGCAATAAGAACGATCCCGTTGGAATTTTTGAGCTAGCTTGCTTACATTTTGAGATAGCGAACCCAGCTCATTATTTATGGAACACCCTAATATTTTCAAAATACTGAACCTATTTGCTCTTACAAATCACCTTTCGAATACAGCAATAAGTATAGCATTTAACTTAAATTTGATATCTTCAGCTTTCACTAATGTAAACTTCCGTTCATTTGTACAAACTGCAATAAAATTTCATTCTTAACACTAACAATTTGGGCTCAAACCATTCGGTATATAAATATACTTATCGAAAACAATGAATTAAATTGTTCAAATTCTCCTTACAGCGAATCGAGCGTAAAGAACCTACGTAAAAATCTATCTATAGATTATAAATAAGATTTTTTTTTTTATTTTATTGACAAAACTACAAAATCTACATATTTATTCCTTATTTACTAAATTGATTTTTCGTTTAAATTCATCAACGTATATAAGTTAATCATAAAATTATTATAGACCTTAAATAATATTTGAAGGGTTTTATTTTTTGTATACAAAAATAAAAACATAAATGAATGTATAAATAATTTTTTTTTTAAAAAAACCCACATTAATATACAGAAGGTCTTACCATTAATATCTTAACTGAACAATTTGCTGCCTAGGTAATCGGACTCATTATTCTTGTAATTAAATTTATTATTTTTTTTAAACTTAGACATCATCTAAAGTCTTTCACTTGTCAAATCTTTTCATTCACTTTTTAAACACATGACTGTGTTCTTCATTCTAGGCAGCAAGCTGCTCTCTTAAAACCCACTGCACAGATGATGTGTTAACCTTTGATCATATTACTTAAAATGAATTTCAGCAACCTTGTTATTGAAGGTGTGGAAATAGACGAAAGTCACAGAAAGCTAAGGTTTTTCAAGTAAGGAGCTTGTAGAATATTTTTAATGTTTTTCTGGTCAATGAACTGTTTTGTTTGTTTAGAAACATGTCCTGATTGAAAATTCACCTCATGTCCAATTATATTAGTTTTTTTTGACTAAAATGACCTAAAAAGACTGGCAAAATCCTAATGTAATACTCTAAATTGATGGTTTTCTCTGGAGGCACATTCTGCTGGTAAATTGGTACATTAAAGTCCTGAAATATTAGTTTATGGCTTAATGCTCCAGTCTAGACCTTCTTGGAACGTACTGGATCCAGTTTTCAATCACAGAGCACTCTGATACTTTATTTCACAAGTGGCATATTGTTGGTATATTTTAAAATTTGGAATAACTAGGTAGGAGTTGCCAAAAGTTATTACTCAATGTTTATGAGTGTGTCAAAACTGGCCCAAAAATATCAAAACACGAAATTTGAATTGTCAAAACACGATGGTTCCACTAATAAAAATAAGTAAATGAGATATTCTAACTTAAATTTCATCTCAAACCACTATATTGCCTTTACAATAAAAAGATTACGGATGTTAATGATCTGATCCTCCACGTAAAATGAACTTTTTTATACGAATATATATTGTGTTTCAATTGAATTTTCCAGTTGTTCCAACTTATACTTTTTTTTTTATTTAATTCTGTTGAGATAATATTTCATATTTTGAAGGAGCCAACTAACATATAACAGCAACATCAACAATTATCAAAAAAAAAAATAATAATATAATTCACCAACCTTTAGCATCATCGACTATCTGCTCCTTTTTGAAATGAGTTTTTATCAAAATAACCATTGCAGGCAGATATTTCAAAGAGTATACTATTACCATGATTAGATACACCACTTACCAAGAAACTCACTATTAATAATGAATAAGTTCAAATGAATAACTAACTTTATTCATGTTTATCAATAAAAATACACAAAGGGATGATACGACATTCTTAATGAATTCATTGTACATAGTTATAGTTGTAGATGTTACCTAGGTTTTTTTATTAATATCATCTCAAAAAGATGGATCAAAGAGGATTTTCCATTGAAAAAACATGTCAACTTAATCCCAGATTATTTCTTCCTCTGAAGATTCTCATCAAAGGGGTTTACATTACTATGAATCTACGTCATAGTATGGTATTCTACTTTTTATAATTTGGATGCATCAGTCAATCAATTTCCTAGAGATCATATGATCAGCTATTAAACAATAGATCTTGCTATTTTTAAACCATCCCAAGTGTCTTATTTTTATTTTATTCTGTCATCTAGCAACAATAGTCAGTTCATTGTATGTAAAGTTTCATACTACAACGCCTTTATGTTCCTTCTTAAAAATGTTGAATTTCGTGTCTTCAAACTACGATTTACGGACTCTCTTGACTTTTTATTATCATTTGAAGAGAAATGCTTTTGAAGCACATCAAATGCTTGTAGAAGCTTAGGGTGAACTTAGTCTAAGTAGAGCACAGTGTGGTCCACTCGGCCACAACCCAAAAACATCAGCCAAACTAGATCACTTCAGCTGTAAGGGTGTTTTTCTGGGATCAGCGTGGTATGATTTGGTACGAGTTATTAAAACCCGAATCAATAGATGACAATGCACACTACCAAGGACAATTGACTGATTTGAACAGCACAATACGTCAAAAACGCCCATAATATTCTGATCGGCGTCACCAAGTAATTTTTTATATCAGTGCACCGCCACATTCCACCGGGAATTGATGGAAACGTACAATTGGAAACCAGACTTGGTTGCCATCAGATTATCACTTATTCTCATTGATGGATCACGCATTAAAATAATAGCGATTCAATTCTTACGCAGAAGCCCAAAAAACAGATTGATGATTGGTTTGTGGCCAAAGACGGGCTATTTTTTTGATGCAGCATTCACAGATCGCCTGAGAGATGGGAAAAATGTGCCACTAGCTATGGTTATTATTTTGAAGATTAAATTTGTCACCGTTTTTACACAATAAATGGTAAATAAATTGAAAAATAAAGTATCACTTCATAGGTTTAGATCTGTTATAATAGAATTGTTCAATGATTTCTAATATGACGTTGTTCACTATATCTAGACGAATTCAAGATCAAAAGGAACTTTATTTTTTCTTAATTTTTCAATTTAACAAAGAGGCAAAGTAGTTTGGCTGTATCCGTACCAGAATTATGACGTTCTGATCTAAATAATAAGGATATGCTTGAACTGGACGCAGTCTCATGGAAAGATGACGTCATTTAGAAATATCATCATTTAAAAGCGCCTTCCTTAAGGTACTTTGACAATCTTTATTCACTGAACTATAAAAAAAGATAATTCACATGCCATTTTTAATTTCATTGACATTTAACCCTCGTATTATCCTCAAATATTACTAACACATTTTACCCTTGGGGTCAATTTGACCCCAGGTATATTTGCCTCCAGAAAATTGTTGACCAAGTTTTTGTGTCAGGCACTATGTTTATTTGTTAAATAAACATAAATAACCCCTTGATAATGAAACCTATTAGTGAGTTTACCTGCCCTCTAGCGCCACCATAAGGCAAAACTTTTAAATTAGAATTAATTTATCTTGAAAATATTACTAATACATTTTACCCTTGGGGTCAATTTGACACCAGGTATATTTGCCTCCAGAAAGTGATTTACAGAAAATTGTTTCCCCCCATTATGTATCAACTCTGCACCTGCAGGTGTGGGGATGTTAGGTCACACACACAAACAGACAAGTTTTACACAGCTAAAACAGCTAGGGGTCAAATTGACCCCAGAGGAACACCGATGCGTGGAATATGCGTTCAGCACATTGAAAAAATTTTATCATGATAATTGCACGCTTAATCAGTTGTCCCCATCAAATTAGGAAAAGTCATGAAATATAGAGCAAAAAAAAAGCCAACTATTGTTTTTTGAATGATAAACATTGATTGGGGTCAAATTGACCCCAAGGATAATAGGAGGGTTAAGGGAGAAAAAGAAAGAAAACTTTGAAGATGCTGGATCTGTGAGAATGTATACATATTAATCAATTGATTTTAATATCTGGAGAGAGAAAAACCTTTTGAAATGATACAGTGCAGAGATTAAAAGAGGGTTTTCTAGTTGTCATCAAAAAATTACAAAATTTATGTAATTAAAATCAAAGGAGCTTTAAAAACTGGGTATTAAGAAGAGCTGAGATGGGTTCGCTCATTTAGGAGTGTCATTTAAAATTTGGCATTGTGTCAAATAATATTTTTTCTTTCCCTTTATCATCGTTGTCTAAGTAAAAAATTTGACATGATGTCAAATTTTACGAATGAATTATTTGATACATTTGAAAGTATCTTTGCAAAGTCCAATAGTTATGTATTTAATTAAAACAACTTGCTAATGTTAAAATAACAATTTTAAAATATATTTTATTGAAAATGATTCTAATTCATGATTTTGATTAAAATGGTAATTTAAAGATATTGGGACCATTAGAGTAACATAAAAAAAATAATATAAAAAGAAAATAAACACGATACAATGAATCAAAATTTGAAGGGTCTTGATTTGTTACTATTTCACATGTACATATAATAAAGATTAACAATCCACAGTTGTTTGTTTCTTAGAAATCCAACTCAAAAGTTTTTTGAGAACTACCAAATCTTTGATGAGGCTCAATGCTAAATATAATAGTAGGTCACGTTCCATGCCAACTCAATAAATGGATGATACTCATCCAATAACATAAATTGGTTATTTTTGTTTTTATAAGATCTTGAACGACATGCCTTTTTTTAAACTGATGCGGAAAAAAAAATATTTAGTTTGTTGAATAACTAAATAATTTATTGATCTTTTTTAAACAACTTTTTGATTTTTAATAACTTTTTTATTATGATTATAAAAGTCCATTTAATCACATACTCACTTTGAATACTTTTTTAAATACCTATGTCCATATATCCGTAAATATTGGCGTTGTGTGTATATTATCTGCTATTTTAAAAAAAGATAATAATTGTTTTATTAATCACTTAAGTTTTATAATTAATTTAAAAAATTGGAATTCATTAATAAGTCCTTTTTGAGCCCAAATTTCTTAATCATTTTTTTTATAATTACAAGACCCTTGAAATTCTGTACCCTGTACCATTTCAAAAAGAAAATATGAGAACTTTTTTTTATAGTAAAATAAATTAATGTTACTTTTTATTTCTTAAGAATAAAAAATGTTTAAGGGAATTAAAATAATACAATCTTATATACATAAATCAAATTTACATCAATAAAAGGAAAAAAAAATATTAATAATTATTTTGGTTTTTTTTTAGTACTAAACTCATTTCAGACGGAGAGTTCACTGCAAACATCTTTGGAGAGTTGATGATTCTCTGACATGATGACTCTACAAAAGTCCTTGACTAGGATTAGAATACAGAGAAACAAAGCGTTGTTAATCAGATATTGAAGGAATTTATTAGTGGATTGATGGCATTAATCCATGTCACCAGATATTAGGTCTAGTAGAAATAAATCCATTATTTTTGCAATAGATGGCTTTCGTGATCTGTATATTGTGTTGTATAAGTGCGATTTATTACGCTAGATGGCATTAGAAAATTGAGATTTCGTACTAAAGAAACTTGCAGAGAAGGTTTGTGATCACTTGACTCAGTAGTGTTTGAGTGCGCGTCAAAGATGGACACCAGCTAGGAGCAAATAATCTATAGTCGACTATTTTTCTTCGATAAAGGCGAAAACACAAGTCAGGCAGCTGAAAATGTGAATAGTGTTTATGCTCCTTATACTGCAACAGCCAATTATTTCGTCGATTTCGTTCCGGTAATTTTGATGTCAAAGATGCACCACACTATGGTGGAAGGCCAATTGTCAAAAATGTCAATAAAATAATGGAAGTCGATGAGTTTGACCGTCATGTAAGAACTGTTTTGATTGCCCAAGAGCTAAACATTGAAATATTCTAACTATGCTAAATAAAACCTTTAATTTCATGCAAAAATAATGGATTTTTTTTACTAGACCTAATATATTCAATTCCTTCCTAAGACAGATAAGAATCACTGGATTTGAGCACCATTCTTTACTTGAGTGACGTTTCTCTTCTTGTTTCCTGTTATTATCCAAAAATATGGGATCCTTTAACTTAAAGAGAGCATGAGTTCACTTTGTACAAAGTTCTCTTTGAGGAATATTTGCTGTAGTAAGCTTCGACTTTGAGGAGAACTAATATTTGGAAAATAATTATATAAACAAATTAATTATTGTGATACATTAATTTATTTTACTTTTTTAAATGCATAAGTTATAATTATTCTCTTTGATAATTCAAAAGAATAATATTGCATATTCAACTCTTTTTTAGATTGCAACTGCTAGGATTTAGAAATTGACTTTGTACAATATCCCTTATCTAAAAATATATCATAATAAATATTTTCAACAACTCCTACTAGATGTTCTTTAATATTTGAATATAAACGGAGTGTTTTTAAATCTCGTCGGCAGTCTGATCTATCAATCGAGTTCTCATTTCTAATAATTACATATTATAATTTAATTCATTTCAAGTTAATAATCTCTTTAGCGGACAATAATAACACAGGTCAACAAATTTGAAATGTCAAAAATCCGAAGGGGACTAAGTATAATAAAAGTTATTCAGTTTTGCACGCTGATTTCAAATCTGTAAATGGATTAATAAAGAATGCATTTAAGATCTGAGGCCTCCAGCTTTCAAAGGAGATGTCAAGCGTCAAATAAGAATCCTTGACCAAGAAGAAATCGTCCATTTATGCATGTAAATTTTCATTCAATTTCGATCAAAAATCCACTAGAAATCAAAGATTCACGGTAGAACTACTAAAGTAGGAGTGTGTAGAAGGAATAAAAAATCAGCTGAAATCCTTCTGCACGCTACTACTTTAGTAGCTCTACCATGAGTCTTTGATTTTTAGCGAATTTTTGTTAGAATTTAGATGGACAATTTCTTGTTAGTTAAGGATTCTTATAGGGCGTTTGACATTTATTTGAAAGCTGTGAGTCTCTGCTTTTGAATGCATTTCTTATTAATCCATTGTATGTAATATTCAAGGATTTATTTAAATACAAAGGATTTGACCGATTTTGGCCCTTCTCCCACCGCTTATTCCTCTAGGAGTCCCTTTAGATCATAATTAAGACTGAAAATTAAATACACAAGCGAATTATTAATTTTTATTACACAAAATGAGTATCTTTCTAGGATTAAACTGATTTTGAAGTTGGAAAATGGGCCAAATTAGCTCAAAAAGTAGGGCTTGATTTTTCAAAAACCGTCGGACTCGCGATTTTTTTTTTTTTTTTACAGATTTGAAATTAATGTGCAAAACTCAATACCTTTTATTATACTTATACCCCTTAGGATTTTTGACTGTTGACCAGTGTAATTAATCTTTTTTTATACACAAAAGAGTAAAATAAATTAGACACTGAATCCAAATTATAATATCATATATTTTTCAAATAAATTAACTTCAACAATGACAATAAATCCAACTCATTATACCACTTTGTTCTCGTTTCTCAAGTTTTAATTTCAGCAAAGATTTAATTATGTAGAACCAAATATTTTCGAGCTCTATATGTATATAGAAACATCCCAGACGATAATAGCAATTTCTATTGATTACTTTTTTTGATAAAATAAAAAGTTAAGAGATCATTAAAAAAAATATGAATATTCATAAATAGTTTGTTGTTAAAATTATACTATACTAAAGATAGTTGAACATTTAAAATTGCAAATATAAAGTTTATTTTCCTTTTAAACTCTCAATTAAAAAAAAACCTGTCAAAAATAATTTTATAATAATTTTGTGCCGTATCTTGAATAACTTTTCCTACATGATGTACATATTCTCAGATAAAAAAACTTATATCTATGTCAACACTGCTATTTAATGAGGTTTAAGTCGTCTATTAATCAAATTCAGGACTTGAATTGAAATCCAATTCCTTTGACTCAAGTGCATATATTTAGTTTAAAATGTATCTTTGGCTATGGTTTTTTAGATACTATGACCATTTATAAAACACTTTCACAGCATCGTGCACCATATAAGTATGGTAAGCTAATGTCTTGCCAAACTCGCAACATGCGCCACATGGGATACTATCATCGTTTTTCACTTATGGGTGACGATGCACAAATTGATTAAAAGTTTTCACTACTCTCATCGTGTACCACGTATGTAGCACGGTTTTTATGTATCAAGTTAAAGTACTTTCAGTTAGTTTATACAAAAAAACCCTCACTCAACAGATCTTGGAGTAGTATGTATTTCTTCGAGTTGTGTATTTGGCATATCAGTCAGTTTTAGGGATGCAGTAAACGTGATGATGTAAAACCTCAAGGGAATAAAATTTCAGTCATATGGACCCTCCCGTTAGGGTGTTTATGGCGATAAGGCATAATCACTTCTTCTTCAAAGTATATCCATATTTATTAAATATTATATTGTTTTCATTAAATCAAAGTTTTAGTGATTGGCTCAAGATTGATTTGCAGCCAAACGGATCCGTCTCACCCCTACTCACCACAAAAAAAGAGTAAAATGTAAGAATCGTGTGTGTATTTGAACTAATATAACTTTACTTAACATCATTATCCATTAGTGAAATGAAAAAGTAAAAATGTTCAAAGAGTCATGATACGTTTATGTATTTTTTTTTCTAGAACCATTTAATTATTCATCCATTTCATGATTGAAAAATGAAATATTTATTTAGTTCAAATATAAATGATTGGTGGATCGTGGACGAACCCTTTTGAAGCAAGCATAAATAATAATAATTTATCTTTTTATAAATTGTAAAAATGAAAAAGGATCATGAATCAAGGGGAAGTGTTTCAAAAAGATGTCAATATTTGTCGTTTGGAGTTAATAGAACCTTAAAAGTGGTCGGTTAGTAACTCGATACTAGCTTTTAACTAGTATATTGTTTTTAACATTGTTGAGTTTGAGACCTTAATTTCAAATTAATGGTCATTTATATATATATATATATATATATATATATATATATGTATTGTAAAAAACGAGGGAGAAATAAGAATTGTCACTCCTGATTTTTTACAAAAAACAATTCCCAGCTTTATGGCTCAAATATCTTGATAATAAAATCACTTGCTGATGTATATTTAGAGTTTAGCAAAGGTTTATTGATGGAACAGCTTTTCCGTCGGATGAGAACGTACCCTTAAAAGTTAGAATGGAGCTTCATTCAGGGACTAATGTGACCCTAGTAGACACATATATCTATGATATTCCTGAGTGTTTATATTGGGAAACTTACGGGGGAAAAAGAAATAGACCAAGATACTCTATCAATATATGGAATATCTATAACAGAACCAAAAATGGAGAGCCAAGAACAAATAACAGCGTAGACAACTATCATAGTATACTCAACAAATCCATTATTGCCTGTCATTACCCGTAAAAATGGAAAATGATATAACCTCTGAAAAAAGTCTAGAAGAATTCACGTTTAGATCAAAAATTGTTCATCATCAAAGAGGGAATGTTTTCTGCAAAAAATAAAATACAAAACACCAAATCAACTCTCAGATATTATTTGTTGTTAACCAATATTTAAATATAGCAATGGTAAAATATCCTACTTCAAATCATTAGGCATTAATCTATATTCAATATAGGAATAAACGTATAGATTTTGTACAAAGCTACCTTTCCTATCAGTCTCAAAATTGACCAACCTTGTTTATGGACGAGACTAACTTTAATCTACACATTTCATGATCAATGGATCACTCACCACGTGGAAGCAGATGTTCTACAATTGCAACAGCAATGTACTTGGTCAAGCCTTGTGGTTTTATTCATCATGAGACGAAATGAGGAAGTTTCAAAAAGGAGTCAGCAATGGAGTGGGAGCATGAATGCTTAAGAAAAGATAAGGATGTACATATATGGAGGGCCAGTAGACCTTGATATTGACTATTATGCTCCGGCCCACTCCAGGACTGAAGATGTTTTGAATGAAGAAGAGTTTTCAATTCACAAAATTGTAAGACGTGGGCCTTACAGTCTTACTCTGCTCAATCCAATTTTTTTTATTTTCATTCATTATAAAATTTATTATTATGTTAAATTTCCTATATACTTTTTTTCTTCATTTATTCCCATATTGAACTTGCTTATTCCCATATTGAGCTTGAAAAGATATAAAGCGTTTTTAGTTATGAAGATATTTTTGAATTACTTATTTATATGTATTGATGTATTTTATGAATAAAAAATTGTCAATTGTTCCAAAGGGAATTTCCCATGGGCTAATTTTTCCTACAGAGGGTATTTATTCATCCCTCAAGTTGATCATCATTCAACAGGCTAAAATACAAAGAAAAAAAACGACAGACATAAAATAGGGATATAGGGATACAATTGTATCCCAAACAAAATTTACTCTAAAAATATTAATTCAAAAACATTATCATTCTACATCAACGCAGGCTTGAAGGTACAACTATATTTTGTAGTAAATATATTTTGGTGAACCATTGTTAATATTATTACTTTTTAAGAAGTGTATTCCTGTCGTCTTAGTAATAACTATTTTAATGAGGCATGCTTATTTTATATAGTCCTACAAAAAAAGTCTTATTTTTTTCCTTCCATTCCTTGAAAGTTTAAACTCTTCACATTGAACCATTCCTTTATGTATGTAACACATATATGTATATGTACTTTTATAAGAATGAATTGAAAAGGCTGTGCAGTGAGCTTCACACACAAATAATGGAATTAAACCATTCTTATTAATAATAATTAGAAAAATGGTTGTTGTAGATCAAGATTAATATTTTTTTTTTTTTTTTGTAATTAGAGATGAGAATAACAAAGTTATAATTAGCCCTGTGACCTCTTTACTCATAGAGTAACGTGTTTCTTGACTTTCCTTTCTGTTATAAAGACTTTATACAAAAAAAAAGTATATAATAAAAAATGACTTTTACTCCGTCACTTTCATCTCTGATTCTGATGTATATCTGTGAAAAAAAGAAGTTTTTAATTTAGCTTATGTTAAATTAAAAAGGTCAAGGGTTCTTTTTAGCTGTTTTTTTTTTCTTTTTTCTCTCTCTCTTTTTCCTATGGAGGATGTTACGAAATATTCTTTTCTCATCCACCTTTCATGGACTCTCTCTCCGAAATTCTCTTTATTCTCCAGTAAGCTACATGATTTTCTTATTCTTCATGTATTGGCCCTCAGATATATAATTTAATGGTTTTTCACTCCTTCTATGTATGTTTTTCATTCATTCATTCATTCATTTGGGTCTAGGAAAATTTATCAACATCAATTCATCGACATTAACTCATCGACCGTCAATTCATCGATTTTTTTCTCCCAATGAATACTTTCAAAAGCTTAGAGCAAATTCGTATACACCTATTACTGCCTCTGGTTAGATTGTTAGCCACATAATGGACTAGCTTTTAATTTTAATTTGTCGTTTTTCTATTTAGGTGCTTCTTTAAATTCGTCAAGTGAATCACATGAATCGGTAATTATTTTAAATCTAATTAACTTTGATATAAATAAACCATATTCTAAACCATCTTTTTTTCTTTGTTCAATTCGCAAGGAGGGGGGTTGATTATGTTAAAGGAGACTCTGTTAACTTGGAACAAAAACAAAACAACACCCTTCAATTTTGATTTCTTTTGATTTATGGAAATACAAGTCCTAAAGGCATTTTCTAAAAGTTTTAAATCGAAATCTGAAGATGTTTGTATGAAGTTGAAGATAATAAAAGTGAAAGAGCATAGAATGTTGCTTAAAAATATTGAAATTGAAAGTTCAGCTCAAGCAGCTGGGAAGATAAAGAAGTAATAAGTGGAATAAAGAATATCTGCCCAGAAGAAAATCTTTTTTGAATCTATTTTTTCCACTATTGCATCAATTCAGAAGCATTTTTGTAGATCTTAAAATTGTTTGTGGGCTCGATGAATTTACCCTATCCATGAATTGATGGTGGATGATGAATTTACTATCGATGAATTAACGTCGATAAATTCACCCATTCATTTCTCTTACTTATGACTGTAAGCTTTATATCATCATCATTAAGTCATTATTATATCATCTTCTATAAAAATTTTAAAGTCTGAAATCCATTTATTCTTCTTAATGCTTTGGAGGGGGGGGGGGGCATTTTTAAAATATAATGACAAAGCATATTCCTTTCAATGACTAGCTATTTTTTTTTTTTTTTTTTTTATAATCAGATTATTGATTTTTAAGATATGAAGTTCTTTATTTTTGCAATTTTAGAAAAACTGTGATAGTCATCAAATAGTCAATATTTCTCATTTATCTTAGTAATGGATTCAATACTTTTGCTCTTAAGCAACAGTGTTACTTCCTTAACTAAGTAACTAGTAGTTTATACATTTTCCCTAGTAACATTCTCAATACTAATTTTAATGAGAGTTACTCTGGTTGTAACAATATCAATTTTTGAACTGTACTACGCAAATTTATACTTTAAAAAACTATTAAACAATTAATCCCTTTTGAATCAAATGTAATAGTTACATAAACAAATTGAGTAAAATCCTAACTTGGTTGAAATGTATTTAACATAAACCTATGAATACATTGACTCCAAAAACTGTTTACTAAATTTATGATACACAGTTTTAAATACAAATAAAAAGGAATATTAACTTTTTGAATACTAAATAAATAATCTTTCTAATTTTTGAGAATTTACAAGTTTGAGAACTATTTAAATATATATCCAATAACTATTTTCAGGATATAGGTATTTTATAGCTGCAAAAACTTTTATTCAACTTAAATTAACTCATACTAATTTTCGCCGATCAAGGGCGCCACTTATTTAGGATTGTCCAAGAGCAGCCGCGGTCACTTTTTTAAATTTGTTGACCACAACTGTTACAGTTGTTTCCATGTTCTCCTATCCAAAGGTTGGTTTGAAGTGGTCTTAACTGGTCACTTCTAAGAAAAGTTTCTCTAGGCAGTGGTATTTGTAATTTGTCCTTAATTCGTTAAAGGATCTATGTATATTAAAATGGAACTTTGATCCTGATAAAATTCTTCAAGCAACGTCGATGGTTCTCAACTGTTATTAAACTGTGACCATGGTTATTTTTCTACTACCCATTTTTATTGCTCTTAAAGCCATAAATAAAGTATTTCATTTAGAAATCTCCCAACTTTTTGTTGTCACACATATTCTCACCCCAACTATTTCCATATTTGAAGCACCTCTCTCTGATTCACCACTTGATCACCACTTGATAAACACTGATCTAAGGTAATTACATCAAGTGCCCTTGATCAAAATAATTTCAGGATCTCATGTTATTGATTTTTTTTTCGTTTTTATACTACTTTGACAGTAGTGTTTTTAATACATCAAGTATGTAAGAGGCCCTATCATTTGAGATGAGGCATATCTATTGTGATTTGGGACATGTCTGCTATGTCTCAACATGAATGTTCCTTAATTGGTTGTAAATGACTCATTTTATACCGTTTATTTATTTTCTTCTATTCATATAAAGTATGTGCCAATTACCTTTTTGATTAACACCCCTTTAATGGAGAGTTAATATAACACAAATAGGGGTCTCAAACTGATATAAATACTCGACTCCCTGGACAATTTATTCTTTTTATTTAGGACTATTAAAAAATACAATTTTTCATTACCAAATAATAGAAATAAAGTGACTTACTAATGTTTATGACGACAAAACATATTTATAGACTGAAAACAGTCCTGAGTGTAAGTTAGAGTCAGACTCTTAAGTGAAGATTACAGTCAAAACTTTCAAGTCAACGTTTCTCAAAAGCAAATGTATTCTCGTCCATTCTTCCTCGTAGTTTGAACAACAAATTACAAACCACTCAAAACGATATCTCTGCTTATTATTATACAAATAATGCTTAACTGTGTTATGTCTTCCAAGTGATTTTTACCCCAAAATGTACAAAAGGATGTTTCCTCATCGTGTGATCCAGTTAGAACATTTTCCACTTACATTTTCGTTTCACTCTTTGTTTCATCAGCCGAGAAGATTGATGAAAGTTGAAGCCAATTGTACATAACAGCCTTCAAGTCATTTTGCTCTTCACATAAAATTCGTTATCATGAAACTAAATTTGAGTCAAGTCACATATCTCCGATACAGGTCCAAGTGAAGTTGCATGATATTGAGTCCTTGTGGTTATCAGTAGCAAAGACAAAACCATTTAAAAAAGAAGGAAAGTTGTTAAAAGTTACAGTTAAACCGATTAGAGCAAATTGATCTTACACCTTTCACCTAAATATAGAAATGAATGCAGCTGGGAAAAGTTTTGTTATTTTTTAAGTAATAGAGTAAGAAATGTACTCTTAGATCCCATTTGTCCCATTTATTTTAATTTAAATACTATCTCAAAATATATGGTTAGTAAATTTATTCTTGCATTATGAGAGTTAAATACTTTTTCTCTCAATGGGATTAATAAATTTCCTAATTCTGTCATCAACAAAATTAGAATACAATAATTTAAAAAAGTAAATGGTGCTTAAATAAAAATAATAATTTGAAATACGTAAAGGGTGTTTGAGCCTCTTTTCTTTTTGGCATTTGAAGTGAACTGTTCTTTCTATATGGGCTTAAGTGTGTGAGTCTTTCCCTTGACATTTACTTAAATGGTCCTGAAAATGTTTTTTTTTTGTTTTTTTTTAAATATGCAGATAAGTGTGAGGGTTAACAAAATTTATAGAAAAATATTTTAAATACTTTTCAAATATCTACAGATAGCTATCAAATAAATAAAACCATTTCAACTTACAGCCAATTTTTTTTTTTTTTACTCATCTTATTGAGTAGAATATTTTTTGAGAAGCTATATCATTTCATGATTTGATGTGAATATTAATTAGTTGATCTTAGATCAATAATTCTATTCAAAAGTTTATGTGGGCAGAAAAGACAAAAATAAATAAATGACATTTTTCGAGGTCAATTTAACAAATTGCATGAACGTTTCAATGCACATATATGTTTATGTTTTATAATTATATTGCGTCTTCCATGTTTATAAATGTCTTCACGTCACTACCCTAGAAAAAGTGGAATTCTGCAGCATATCATTATTTTTTTTTAAATTACCCTCTACCATAAATACTTTCCAGTATACTCATAATTTAAATCCATGTTTGAAATTAGCATTATATTCTAAAAAATAAAAGATAAACTTACTTTTAAGTGTATTTAATTCCTGCTCTCTATGCTTAGAAGTAGCTTTTAACTAACTAAATGTGCCAAAAGACAAATGATAAGTGTGTCAAAGGAGAAAAAAATGTACCAATTAGCACTTAATTAATTTGATTCCACTCTATTCCATTAAGTAATTTTAAAAACACTTTTTTTTTGGTACTGCGATTACTTTTTTTATTCAAATTATATGTTCTCACATACAAATATATTTTTAAACGTGTATAAATGCCTATATACATAGATACTTATGTAGATATGCATAAGTGGTTTTAAAAGACTATTAGTAACTTATTAAACGTTTGATAACTTGTAACATTCAACTATATAAAACGTATGCGTCAAGTCAACAAGAAAGCAAGTTTGTTTTCAAATATTGAAAAGGAGAAAATTCACTTGTAAGTAGTTTTTTCACTTTATAAATATAACGGCCAAATATTTGGGAGTCATTTTAAGATCTTTACCACACGGTTTTTGCTAAGTTGTCACTTTATATCGAGAAACAGCCAAAGATTATTGTATATCTAATAGAGAAATCGAATAATTTGTCGACTGCATATGGAGGCGATATAGTCCTTGAAAGAACGATCATCTTTTTAATAGCCCCAGAGATTTACTTAGTGGCAGTTGGTTTTTTCCAATAATTCAGTTGCAATTATTATTGGAGTCATTATTTGATTAATCGAAATAACCTATTAATACAAACGAAAGAAAATTATCTTAAGAATATGATAGCATTACTAACTCATTTATGAAATATTTCAGGTAAACTTGGTTTCTTTTTGACTTGACATATATATATGTAGATGGAAAGAATACTAGAGCAAAACTTAAATAGCACTTTCAGGGCTATCTATAACATTATGACCAAAATAAGTCACGCTCTTACTTTTTGAGTATTGGAGTAACTATTTAGATGGTTATCTACACTCCATTCCGTTATACCGCGGTTATCAAAGTAAAAGAAAGCCAAAATTGTAATCATGGGTTGTAAAATCCCAACATTGCAATTTTTTAATGATCTTGTAATGGTTTTACCCCCAGCTATAACATAATTACGTCTATTATCAAACTCTCTGTATAGCAATGGAGTTACTCATTAGAAAACATTAATATTTTTGATACTAGATTGATCAGAGCATTAAACCCTAACATAGATCAAAATTTTAAGTATCCAAGGAATACGTGGATGTATAGATCACTCTTCAAAAGGTTCATCTTTATGAGGATATCAAAAACAATCGATGGAGTCACTTGACACAACTGTGCTCGCAATAGGTAGTACAAAAGAAGAAAAAAAAATGTTGTTATAAATCAGAACTCTAAAGCTACAATGCATAGATTTTACTTTTGATAAAAATTGGAATTACCCTTTTCAATTTGGTTAATTTTTTACTCTTGAAATATATGTTTTTTGTACATACAAAAGTAAAAAATTATACAAGAACCGTCATTATCAATGAAAGGAAAACCAAGGATTCTAAGATTATGAATGGAATCCAGATTCGGTAAAGCAGTTATTTCTTCTCTGATAATCTCAGATCATACATTCCAACTAAAATTCATGCTTTCCTTCTTCAATACCTAATAAAACTGTAAGTTTAGGGTACAATATATTAAACAGCAGATCTACTAAATTTGTAG
Source organism: Lepeophtheirus nordmannii (assembly GCA_963680855.1). Taxonomy (NCBI): domain Eukaryota; kingdom Metazoa; phylum Arthropoda; class Copepoda; order Siphonostomatoida; family Caligidae; genus Lepeophtheirus; species Lepeophtheirus nordmannii. Next base: position 28,829,290 of record OY804521.1, read on the forward strand.
TCCGCAGAAGGATTGCGTAATCAGCTGAAATCCTTCGTCTCGGTACTACTTGAGTCTTTGATTTCTAGTGGATTTTTTGTGAAAATTGAATGAAAATTTACATGCTTAAATGGACAATTTCTTCTTGGTCAAGGATTCTTGTTCTAAATTAGAGTGCAAAACTGAAAACCTTTACTATACTTGTACCCTTTAGGACTTTTGAAAGTTCAAATTTGTTGACCTGTGCTTTGAGTCAAATAAATTCCTTTTTGCAGATTCGAATAATTCCAGGGTGACCCCATTAAAGGGGCCAAAGTATCTTAAATTAAAAAATAATTCATTTTGTTCATGAAAAAGAAATTTCAAAAGATTTCAAGCAACTTTTATTATTGTCAATATTTGATTTGGGGCCTTTTATGCCCTCAAAATAGGTCCCAAAGTTTTAATTATTTTTGTGTGTTTTCTATTAGCCTGTAATTTGTTTGCTTTTATGTATAATGGGAGCTCTTCTTCGCATTAGATAAATAGTTAAATAATTAATAGTTGTATTAAAGCATTGATAATCGGTAGAATCCATTCATTATTGTGTCAATGTTCAGGGTAAGCGAGCAAATGAAATTTACTTGCTTTCAAAATCTGCTATATTAAAATTTGTCAATTTTATATCAAAAAATTGATAATTTTTGCCAAAGAAGTTTTCAAGTAGTCATCATTTCCTTAGAATCATAGAAGTAGTATCATTATTCCTCACTTTATCATTTATTTATTCCTATTAACTTTTTGGTATTTTCGTCAACAGCTAACAGCTAAATAAATAAAAATAAAATATTAATGAATAATTTATTTTTTCTTGCTGTTAAAAACTACCTACAAACAAGAGTTCAGGTGCACGCTCTTTATAAATTTATTTATATATATATATATTTTAATATTCTATGTATGTATGTATGTTTCCTAGGAGCAAAGTTCAAAATATTTATCATCAAATCCCAATCTATGTAAATAGGTTTGAATAAATAATTAATTAATCCCTTTTTGTTGTTTCAAAATAGTCAAAAGGGAATAAAAGTTTGAGCTATACTAAAATAATAAAAATATTCTTGAATGTACACATTATATGCATTGTAAATTGCCTTGTTCAAGTTTCTCATCGGAAAAAAAAAAAGTATATATACAGAGGAATAATTAATTTATAATTTATTATTTAACTATTGTCTTGAAGGGATGGATTGCTTTAAAGCTTTTTTTTTTTGTTCTTCTTCCTCCTATGAAGAGCTGCTTTGATCCTCAAATCAATATACATGATCAAAAATAGCATCACGTTATATTAACTGTGATAATTGACATGAAATGTCATACAACCATAAATTTAAAAAGATTAGTGTCTCAAATTAGTGTTGTCACATAATTAGACTTTTGGGTATTGGTACTTTCATATTTTTTGACTAGAAATACAATTCAGGGAAAAAATATATCTACTCACATGCTCTGATTTTTTTTTTTTTTTTTTTTGAAAGAGCAAATTAAAATACATCTCCATACATTAGACATAATTCACAATAAATTCTTCTTGTGTAAAAGTAATAGTCTTTATACCCAGAATTTACAATTACGAATTAAAGCAAGGAAAAAAGTTACAAAGACAACTTAATTTTTTTGTAACGTCTTTGATGGGCCAACTATTTTCATGACTTGAGAGAGAAGCAAATACCTCTCCCAATATTCATATACCAAATGATTCATACCGATATGAATTTTTATAAGCCCTTGCCAATACGTTGTTTTTTTTTTAATTTAATTTTATATAAAAAGACAAGGTTTTTGATTTAACAATCCAATTACTTTTTTCCTTATAAAGGCAGTTTAATTGAAATCCCACTTTTCATATTTTTAAATCCTTACATCGACATTTATTATTAGTATAGAATGACAATGACAATTTATTCTCAAAAAGTTAATATTAAATGACTTAATTAATTGATTGAGCTCTGTTTGTTCATATTGCTTACAGGGGTATTTCTTTATAATTTGATGTAAGTTCTTATATGAAATTTTAAAATTTTATATATATTGAAATGTTTAGCTTACAAGGCATAAAGTGATATTAATTATGTAATTTTTTTTTTTTTGGTTGAAGAACAAAAATAAATAGCACATTTAAAATAATGATTTCTTTCTAACCAAATAACATATATTTGGAGTGTTTTTTCAGAATAAGTCTTAGAGTAGCAAATGATTTTGTAATTAAAATTGACTTCATAGAACAAAAACTATATTGCTTAAAATGGGTTCATATTTGACTTTTTAAAAAAAGCTTTCTACTAAGTTTGGTTATTTCTTTTAATTTAACATCAAATCCCTTTAGAATTTATACTTTTTATAATAATCATTTGTCAAAATGTATATAGGGATTTTTAAGAAAATCTCTCACGACGAGCTTTTTAGGATAAACAAAAACACACCTTCAGCTGATTTTCATCATTTGACTCTTTTGATTTAAAGCAGCTGATTCTACGTAATATGAACTCAAAAAGGGTATTACTATTATTTATGATTTTGATGTATAACAAATATATTAAATCAAGGATTGCGCGCCCTTTTTTGAATTTTGAATATATTACAAGTAGTAACGATTGGTTTGTGATTGGTAGAATTTATAAATATATAGTATATCTAAATAATAAATTTTGCATAATATTTACAAGTTGGCAACAAGGAAAATACAGAAGGGTAGCAGCTACCATATGTTTTTCAAAAATTTTTCCTTTCCCTTTTGTCAGTCGAGGTTGCGAGTGGACAAAAAAGCTCGACATGCTCTATGAAAAAATAAAATATGTGCTCCTACCTTAATTTATTAGTTTATGTAAGTGGTTGTTTTTTTTTTTCAAATTAAACTGTCACTTTGATAATAATTACTGAGCATCAAAATACTTCACTGATCAATAGGTAATTTTAAACTGAGTTATGATTACGTAAGTGAAGTTATACCTATATTTTTTTTTTGTTTCTCATCTACAAACTACATGCATTTAATATTTACAATTTTAATTTTACATTCCACATAGATATATAAGTCGATAACAGTCATACGAGCAGAATGGGAGGAATCTTTTCTAGCATTTTTATATAATACAAAATTTTATTTAGCATTTAATTTCAAGTGTTGATTGTGCTTCATGGATAATAATCAACCAATGGCCTACATATATGTATAGTTGAGAGATTATTCATACATTATGAATTTCAACCACTAAAAAGATACGAAGTTCCTTCTTTTGAATGTGTATTTTATTTGTAAATGAATGTATCTTATTATCAAGTTAGAAGGAAGAGTTTTCTATATGGGATACTTTGGTAGAAGTGTCTTGACAAAATGGGGGGTAGTCTGCAACAGCGGTATAACCTTCAGAAGAATATATGTATACCATCCCTGTATTTTATTGCAAAATATTTAGTGATCAAAAGTGTTGCAATTTTAATTCTATACCTTTTCAAATTAAATATGAGAATAAACAGGTTCAATATGGCAATAAATAATAAAAGACAATAGTCAGAAAATTGAACATAATAATAAATTTTATAATCAATGAAAATAAAAAAAATGGATTGAGACTAGCAAGACTGTCAGGCACAAGGCTTAAAATTTTGTGAATTGAAAACTCTTCTTCATTCAAAACATCTTCAATACTGGAGTGGACTGGATCATAATTATCAAACCCAAGTACTACTGGCCCTCCATATATGTACATCCTTTTCTTTTCTTAAGCATTCATGCTCCCACTCCATTGCTGACTCCTTTTTGAAACTTCCTCATTTCGTCTCATGATGAATAAGCCCCAAGACTTGACCAAGTACATTGCTGTTGCAATTGTAGAACATCAGCTTCCACGTGGTGAACGATCCCTTGATCATGAAATGTGTAGATTAAAGTTAGTCTCGTCCATAAACAAGGTTGGTCAATTTTGAGACTGATTGGAAAGTAGGCTTTGTACAAAATCTATACGTTTATTCCTATATTGAATATAGATTAATGCCTAATGATTTGAAGTAGCTCAGTAAAACGTCATGACAGCTCAAGCTGCTTCACTCTCAACATTCATCAAATTGTCAGAGTTACAACCAGGTTGATTTTCTCTTTCTTTTTTTTATTACAAGCCCGATTTGCATATTATTTACATTCCTATACATCCAATAACATAAGCATTGGCCCCTTTAGAGACTGCTGCAAATGTAGGGCATCTGCTTTGATGTGGTGAACGACCCATTGATCTGTAAATATGGAGTTTAAAGTTAGTCTCGTCCATAAACAAGATTGGTAAATTTTGAAACTGATAGGAAAGTAAGCTTTGTACAAAAACTGTACGTTTATTCCCATATTGAATTTGCTTATTCCTATATTGAGCTTGAAAAGTATAGAACCAATAGTACTTAGGTTCTTTTCAGAACTCTCACTGCCAATTGAGGAACTAACTAATGTAACTCTTTTAGTTTTTCTAAAGGGAGCAATCAAGTCATCAGTCATATCTTGCTTTTTTATATATTAATTTTTAATACTGAAGCTCCTTTTTGATTCAATATTTTCATCTCTTCTTTCGGGTAATCTCCTAACTTATCATCATTACCTGTCTGCCTGTAAAAAAAAAATAAAGTGAGAGTCATTATTCATTAAGCTATTTATTTATTTTCATTAAACTCTGCTTTTCCATTAGAGTTTAGTTAACAAACATATATAAAGTCTCAAATATTATTATTGCCATAGATGTCACATGTTATTCTTCAGTTACTTTAATGAAGTCTATACCACAGACATGAACACACGAAGTCAAAGCAATTTCCTTAAATATAATAGAACTATCTGTAAAAGTAATATTTATTCTCAAAAATTCAAAATTTGACGTACAACTTAATAAAATTAAATGATAGTGCAGGAATTTAAAAAAAATAATTGCTATATTTTTAACTATTAAAAATTCAAAACAAGTTTAGCATTCTCCTAAATGTTCAGAATTACAGGGTGATTAAGCCAAGTGTAGACAAATATTTATTGAAATAACAATACATTAAATTTATGAAACAAATTGAAACATTTGATGGAAATACAGTGAATAATATAAGGAAACAAGATTTACAATTATTTTTCAATATATCTTCCCTTTGCCTTCACCAAACGATTAAGTCTGTCATAGTATTGACAATGCATGTTCTCTACGATACTCTATATGGCCAAGTCCATTAGGTTTAAATCTGGAGAGGAAAAAGGCCATAATTCCTTTGGCTGCTACCATATTCTCCTTACACCACTTTTGAACAAGATTTGGCCCTGTGCAACGTGTCTCCATCTTGTTGGAGAGTTATTCCATTTTCTCCAAACATGGCATCAATCAAGGGAACTATTTTTTTAATGAAGAGTAGATGAGTTTTTTCTTCAGTTGAAGTTACCCCAGCCCACATCATCACAGAGTCTGGTTTTTGTCTCCGAAACACCAGCCTTAAGTTCAATGGAATATATTTCTTATTTGCTGCATAAATCCGGTCATTTTGATGATTATGCACGGCCTGAACAGTAAATAATTTTTCATCTGTCCACAGTATTGGTGGTTGCGTGCCATCTTTAAGTTTCTCTAAAGCGTGTAGTCTTTGCTACATGTTAGAGTAATTGGACTTTCGTTTTCTTGTATGGTGTTAGCTTCAAATCATATTTAGCACCTTTGACATCGTTCAATAACTTACTTGGACGTAAAAAGCCTGTTTCCTTATGCTTCTATTGAGATTTCTTCTGATTTTTTCTCAGTTTTGGCGTTCTGCCTTTATAATTTAGTGTACTTTGTACCTTCGGGAGGGTTAACCCTGTCTTTTTCAAGCGTTTTAGAGCCACATAAACATCAAATATACTAACACGATTAAACACGTTTAAAAAGGAGAGGATCCACAAGTTTATTAACAGACTCCTTGGTTTAATTTAAAGTGATTTGTTTATCTAATAAATCATTATCTTTGTTTGTTACGGTATGAGACTTTTGAAGTATCACTTCGCAGTTGGTGGCAGCAAAAAAAAAAAAAAAAAGAAGCTTTCTTGCATCTGTGGCACTTCATTGTGTTTTTGGAGTCTCTACTGCTGTAGAGTTTTCAATAATATTTTCTCATTTGCTCACAAATAACTTTGTAATTGACTGTTGAATCTTCATTTTTAAAAACCAATTTTCTTGTTTGGTATTTTTTTCGTTTCTTGTTGAATGCATTTAAGACATGCACGTGATGGATCATCATCAATATATCCCTTTTAATATTAGTTCTATACCCTTTTTTCTAAATAAAGTGTCTAAGTTAACGTCTTCTTCTTCTTTTTTTTCATGTAAGAAAAACAAACCAATGCCAATAGCTTTAAATTCGTTACGAATTTTAACTCTAATTTATTTGAATATATTGCATCAATTCAACCGCATACGTTTTTTTTTACTTTGCAAAGCATTATTTCCTAATCAGAAAATGCATGGCTTTCATAATGTTTATTAATGGCAGAGGTTCATGGATATTCAAATAAGTTACACTCTTCAATAGATTAATTTGTGATATTTTGGTGACTGGTATTAGTCTACTTTGTTACTTAAAGAAAAAAAAAAGCATCTCAGATATATTTTGCTATTCCCATGATATGACATTAACCTTGAAATAAAATTCATCATGTCTTTTTTTTTTGTATTTTGTATTTTGAATGTATGTATTTACATAGGGCTCTGTTCAAAAATTAAATGAAAATTTTTATATTAGAATTCATATTAAATTCAGCATGGACATGAGTCTCACATTTCTGTTACTATGAATTAGAACATTGTGCTAATGAAGGGAATTTAACAGATCCAAGTGATTCCGCCGAGTGTTAGTATATGTGTCATGTCAACAAGAAAGCAAGTTTGTTTTCAAACGTTTAAAAAGGAGAGGATCCACAAGTTTTTTGTCTTCATAAATATAACAGTCAAATATTTCGGAGTCATTTTAAGACCTATTGCACACGGTTTTTCCTAAAATATCACCTTTAATCAAGAAAGCAAGGATTGCTGTCTATCCAATAGAGCAATCGGATAAATGTATCGACTGCACAAGGAGCCGATATGGTCCCTGAAAGAACGTCCATCTTTTTAATAACCCCAGAGATTTATTTAGTGCCAGCTGGCTAAAAACATCTGTTCATCTGTTTAAAACTATTAAAAATTAACTGCATCCGCTATCATGCTCACAATGAATCATAGACATAGTAACTACATAGTCAGAAATACCAGATGTTTTTTATCCTTGATTATGGCTAGTATTTTTTTCCTACAATTAAGTTGCAATTATTCGAGTCATTATTATATTAATCGAAATAACCTATTAATACAAACGAAAGAGAATATCTTCAAGAATATGAAGACAGTTCACACTTATTTTTGAAATATTTCAGATAAACATGGTTTCCTGTTGACTTGACACATATGTAATAGAAAGTTCGAAACCAAATCTATTAATAATGATCTTATGAGGTTTGTCTTTTTACAAGAAAAGTCGTAACTGCTTCCATTAATATATAAATATAACAAAAATAACTGGTTGAGAATAGTGTAACAAAAGGATATCCCAGTCAGCTAATCTTGAATCTGGCTGCAATATTACGAGTAAGCGGAGGATCTCTTTTCTACCACTACAACATTAATGAATATCAGCCTATATTTATAGCCGTATTGTTGCACAAACCGTCCTTTCACATTACTTAGTGGTGACCAACCTTTTCAATTAGTACAGAACATTTTCCAGTGCCATGTACTAATGTACATAATATGTGCCATTGCCCATACTATTTCTTCAAACACCAACTCAATAATATCTTACTTAGACTTTGATGAACAAGGGAATCAATTCAAGACGTGGAATGTGGAATTCACATTAAATACATCCTTATTGAGATACTTGTATTCTTGCTCAGAAAATACATATACAATTTTGCTTATGAGTTATATCCATATAGGTAAAATGTTTAACACGTCATAATATGTTCATAAAAGTTTCATAGAAGGAAGAGAATGAGTAATTTTTTCAAAAGAGTCTTGTGAAAATTACACTAATACATTAGGGAAAGTTATCCAAGACTTACAATATATTTACTTTAAAGAATTAGTTTGTAGGAAAATTACTTGTTTGTATTTTCCTTCAGTTATATATATATATATGTTATTATAAGGTTTTAGTAATTCGAAAGTTGCGTTATAATTTATAAAATTGAGTCTTTATAGCAGAATAAGAAATGTTATTATTATTATATTCAAACACTTGGAATGAGGATTAAAAATTGAGACATTCCAAAATGATACATTAAGTGTTGTCATATTAGACTTGTTTTTTAGATAATATAGTCTTGAATCGATTCATTTTAAAGCTTATTGTATGTCTATTATTATCAGCTGCTTAAAAATACCAATTTATGATCATACATATACTAAAATTATTATCTAACTTCAATTTATTTTAAAAATAGTATAGATTAAAAGAAGGCGTCTTGACTTGACAGTTTTCAGCTTTGTAGATTCTTGAAATACTGAATTACTTAGTTAAAAACGTTGCCCAATGATGCAAATTTAAATATAGATGGGTTTTGAAAGTAAAATGAAGGCTCAATAGTTTTAGATTTCATTTTTAGCAAATTGAATTTAGTCCTTTATAATTTTTTTTTAAAACAGTTTTCAGTTTTCACGAACCGTTCAGCAGTTAAATTGTAAGATATCAAACAATTTGTATTGAATATCTACCCCAATAAATGTGTTTGAAAATATTATATACCTTTTCAAGCTCAATATGGGAATAAATAATAAAAAACAATATTCAGGAAATTTAACATACATAATCATAAATTTTATAATTAATGAAAATAAAAAAATAAATAAGGATGCAAAATTAAATATATATAGCTATTAAAAAGTCATATTTCATTTCATTTATTAGAATCTCAGCTCAACAAAGTTAATCACAAATATATTTATGCAAAACGATTCTGGATGTAAGATATACAATTACTACAAATCATTGAGGTAATATCCTTTAGTCCTTCTTCAATTATGTAATTGTTCCAGAGCTCTTGATCTTTTATCTAAATACTGAAATCATTTCTTTCAGCATTTAAACTATTCTTAATTTTTCTAGCTAATTCTCTTTTCGCTAAAGTTTTTCAAAATTGACGAAATATACTCAAGTGGATTGAAGATAGAATTGTAAGACCCAAGTTTTGAACTTTTGTGCATTGAAAAGGTTCTCTGGAATAAAATGCAACTACTTTACAGTCAGCATGCTAATTAGACTTTGCAACAAAATTTGTGGGTTTTTTTCATCCGGCTTTTAATTGTTATTTTAACTATGCCTTTTCATCAGTTATGCATAAATTAAAC